>JAAVTI010000414.1:0-13206 GCA_011947335.1 Phytophthora constricta | reverse complement strand
AGCCTCACCCAAAGGCGTCAAACAGCGTTGTGTGCTGCAATCGACGGCAACTCTCGTCACGCGATGCGTTCGTCTCCATGTTTGATGCAAGAGCGATTGCAGCAGCCCGGCATCTAACAGTTCGACCTGTGGACTGCCGGGTCTGGTCCGGCGACCGCGTCGCTCATCGTCAAAGTGCAGGTAAAAACACTTCGCCGCGGTGCAATTACCTCGTTGCCACTGTCTTTTGCATCTTCGTCGAGGCGGCCATTGACAAGGAGCAAGTCCATGCACTGCTCTGCAGTAGCTCGTTTCGGCGCGACGAGCGCCCAAGCGGCGCTGGCCAGCCGTTCCTACCGATATACGGTGCAGTGCTGTAGCAATAAAGAACCTCCTCACGTTTCTGAACCAAGCTGAGCCGGACCACCCTCCTCCGAGGTCGAGGTCAAGGCTTTGCTGCACTGCATCGTCGTCACACACTGCATGAATCAAAGCCTGCTGCCATCTTTTGGATCCTCCGGAGCCCAACATGTCCACTAAACCAATGCGATTGTCCAGTCGAGTGCGTCGCGGCCGTGCGGCTACCACTAGCTCAGTGAGTTCCTCCTGCTCATTCTGCAATTCGCCGGACAGCAACCAAGCCAGGAGACAGCGGGACCAAGCGCCATGGACTCTCCGCAGAAGTCCGAGAAGCTCATCCAAGAGCCGGAGGCCCTCGAAATTGGACGCGATGGCATGCCCGAGGAGATCTGGGACGACATGGTCAAGAACGAGCGCAAGATCTTCTACATGTTCATGTTCCTGAACGGCTCGGTGCTGTGGGCGTACTACTCGTGTCTGAGTGCTCAAGACTTTACGAGGTGCAGTTCGCAGACTCCGGACTGGACTTCTCGTTCCTGACGACGTTGGTCACGTGCTGGCCAATGTTCGTTGGTCACTTCGTGCAAATCGTCTTTGGCCTGGACAAGAAAATCTCTCGCCAGTTCCGTGTGCACGTGGGCTACGCCATCTTCATCCTCATGGCCATCCTCATTATGGTCTTCAGTGCGATTAACTTTTCCAACCAAAAGACCGGTGCCATCCTCGTGCTCGTCTGCTTCGGCTGCATCGGATTTGGTAACTCGCTGACCGAAGCGACATACTACACGTTTGCGGCGCTGTTCCCGATCAACAAGTTCTCGCAAGCTGTCCAGATTGGCAATGGTACGGCTGGTATTTTCAACATCACACTAGCTACGGTTCTGCGTCTTGCTGTGGGTGGTGTGCACCAGACGAGCGACTCGACCAAGCTGTCGTTTTATTTGTTTTTTGGCATCCTGATCGTCGTGCTCATTGTGGCATTGTTCGTGTACTACAAGCTCATGAGTCTGCCGTGCGTTAAGTATCTGCTGGAGCGCAATGAGGAATCGATCAAGGCCGAAAGCCTGGCCTCACAACCCGTCGGCAAGACGATCGCCAATTTGTCGCGAATTTTCTGCATCATTTGGTTGCCTGCGTTGGCTCAGTTCCTGGTCTTCTTCGTGTCACTGGCGGTGTACCCTGGCTTTGGCTGCGCTGCCGCTCGTAACCTGGAGCCACCGTACGCCGACGTGATCCACACCGTAACGGAGAACTGGTATTGCTCGCCTGGTATTGTTGGCAGCTACAACTACGGTGATTTCTTCGGACGTGTGCTTACAAGTACCGCCGTGTACAAGGTCCTGAACAGCAACTGGTGCTTCGGTCTGTCATTTTTGCGGCTTGCTTTCATCCCGCTGTTGCTCATGGGAGTTGCTGGCACATCGCTGTACTCGTTCGGCTACGATGACATGGGTGCCATCGCCTACAACATTGTGCTAAACTTGATCATCGGTCTTACGAACGGCTTCTTGTCGACGGTGACCATGGGAGTTGCGCCTCGTATGCTGAAGCCTGAGGACCGTGAGTCGGGTGGTGCCGTCATGGTGTTCAGCCTGTTCTTCGGTCTGGCCGCTGGCTCGACGATTGGTTTCTTCTTCAGTGACCAGGGCTGGCTTGGCCTCTAAGGAGGTGAAACTTCTACTGTGGCTACTAGGTAGTTGTGTATTTTGTTTAGTTATGAGCATTGAAGCGAAGCCACTCGATTTAATTTGCTCGATCCCGCGCTAGTGTTTTTCGCTCGTCTGCGTTGGTATAAGCAACGGTGTACGTTAATACAGCCCCAATCGATTCGTCGAAGTCATGTCTATAAATCTCACTGTATCGTCACTCGGAGCTCACTTAGCAAAAACCTGCAGAGTTTTTCAGCTAACGCACCGAGACCGCTTGATTGAGGCTCATGTGCGCGTCACTGGAGTGCGTCACTCGATAAC
Organism: Phytophthora constricta; assembly: GCA_011947335.1. Taxonomy (NCBI): domain Eukaryota; phylum Oomycota; class Peronosporomycetes; order Peronosporales; family Peronosporaceae; genus Phytophthora; species Phytophthora constricta. The sequence continues at coordinate 10,897 of JAAVTI010000414.1, read as the reverse complement.
GGTCGTTAACTTGAAGTTTGTATGATTCAAAGTCTGAGTGCGTGGCATCAACTTTTTGCTAGGGTAACGAGATGGGCTGACTGATGATCGCTGATTAGCGAAACGGGGCTTCATTTCATGTCATCTCTTCGTCGACCGACCGACACCAACCAGCCAGCCAAGTCCTTTGTGTTGGGAACCTCAGATCCAGGTGTCTATTCTGCATTTTGCAAGACGTCGGACAATCCGAAAGCCAGGGCCAAGCACCATGGACTCGCCGCGCAAGTCCGAGAAGCTCATCCAAGAGCCCGAGACCCTCGAAATTGGACGCGATGGCATGCCCGAGGAGATCTGGGACGACATGGTCAAGAACGAGCGCAAGATCTTCTACATGTTCATGTTCCTAAACGGCTCGGTGTTGTGGGCGTACTACTCGTGCTTGAGTGCTCAAGACTTTTACGAGGTGCAATTCGCAGACTCCGGACTGGACTTCTCGTTCCTGACGACGCTGTTCACATCATGGCCGATGTTTATCGGACACAGTCTCCAGATGTTCACCGGATATGACAAGAAGCTCCGACGGACGTTCCGCGTGCACGTGGGCTACAGCATTTTCATCGTGATGGCAATTCTCATCATGGTCTTTAGCGCTATCGACTTTTCCAACCAGAAGACTGGTGCCATCCTCGTGCTCGTCTGCTTCTTCGTTATCGGTCGGTAACTCGTTGACTGAGGCGACGTACTACACACTTGCAGCGTTGTTCCCCATTCCGAAGTTTTCACAAGCTGTCCAGATCGGCAACGGCACGGCTGGGATACTTAACATTACGTTGGCTACTGTTCTGCGTCTCGCAGTCGGCGGTGTACAGCAGACGGGTGACTCGACCAAGCTGTCGTTTTACCTGTTCTTTGGCATCCTCATCATTGTGCTGATCGCTGCAGTCTTCGTGTATCACCATCTCACTACGCTACCGTGCGTCAAGTACCTTCTTCATCGTAACGAGGAGTCTTCCGAGGCTAAGAGTCTGGCTACCCAACCTATTGGCAAAACGTGTTCCAACCTGTGGCGCATCTTTCGTATTATCTGCGTGCCTGCGCTGGCCCAGTTCCTCGTCTTCTTTGTGTCGCTGGCGGTGTACCCCGGCTTTGGCTGCGCTGCCGCTCGTAACCTGGAGCCACCGTACGCCGATGTCACCCACACCGTGACGGAGAACTGGTATTGCTCGCCTGGTATTGTTGGCAGCTACAACTACGGTGATTTCTTTGGCCGTGTCCTGACCGGTGCTGCCATATACAAGGTCCTAAACAGTAACTGGTGCTTCGGTCTATCTTTCTTTCGCCTGGCCTTCATTCCACTGCTGCTCATGGGTGTCGCTGGCACTTCGGTATACTCTTTTGGCTATGACGATATGGGTGCCATCGTCTACAACATCGTGCTGAATCTAGTCATCGGTCTCACGAACGGATTCCTGTCGACGGTGACGATGGGAGTTGCTCCTCGTATGTTGACGCCAGAGGACCGCGAGTCGGGCGGCGCCGTCATGGTGTTCTGCTTGTTTTTCGGACTGTCTGCTGGTTCGACCATCGGCTTCTTCTTCAGCGACCAGGGATGGCTCGGACTATAAACTGGGAATTCATTTTTGAACTACTTGAGGTGCTGGTGCATTAAATCGTGTTGGAATGTCTCCTGGAGCTATTCATCGCTGCACCTGTCTTAATAGCAGCGAGATTCGAATTCGAGCGCGACATGGACGAAGCGAGGCACTTCGTAAAGCACTTCGACTGGCGTGAACGGTTGTTCGTGTTGGAGCATAGTGTATGTTGTGTTCTGTCGCTAGCCACCACGGGTGCTCTATCTATTCGATGCTGCTCGAGTTCTGACAACGGGTATGGCTGGGAAGAGTAGTTCCGTCTTGAAATGGCGATCGTGCTTTTTCGTTATGATTCTGGCGCCCTTCGTCGTTCGAGATGCGGCTTTTGAAGGATCATTTTCGTGGTGCGTTACGATGACCCCAGTATACAACGCGTCTGCACCATTGGCGAGGATGTGAAGAATATTTTGATGCTGCGCCGATCCCAAGGCTGCAACTCCCGTCATACGTTCTGCGTGCTGATGTGCGGTCTTCTGGGCCGCCAATGCAGCTGACGTACGTTGGCGGTAGTTTTTTCGCGTCTGCTGGTTGCAGTTCGGAGGATGGCTGCAGCCTGTTGCTGCTCTTGCACTCGTAAGTTGTGCATGACGTTCGTGGCTGAGAGACGCTGTTCGTATTCATTGTGTTGCGCTCTGGGGTGCTCCATCCTCACCGAGCTCAGCACTGCAGCAGCTGATTCAATACGGAGCACGCGGGTAGCATCGTTTGACAGAAGACGATACGTTGGAGGAGTTCGTGGTGAGGCAGATTTGTTATCAATTGCAGGTCGAGAACAACTTTGCGGTCGATCCAGTCGTGCTGCTATTCGCGGTGTCTGCGGGTTGTTACCAAGCGCGGCGGGAATACTCCTCTTGACCGGGAATTGGTGCTGAATCACAAGACTTGAACGTCCCTCATTTGCAGCACTGCAACGTTGCGTTGGAAATTGTGAAGGTGTTGGTGCTCGCCGTGCTGCAGCGTATCCGGGACTCCGCACTTCTTCTTCTGCTTCGCTGCCGATGTCATACGTGGATGGCAAGAACTGAACACAAAAGGCGCACACATCCAGGGGCATGTGTCGTTGGCTCATATCGAGCCCTTCTCGCTCGCGTGTCATTTCAGTGAGGAACATTTCAAAACCCTCTCGCACCATTCGGCTCGACAGACCGCTGTCGTCGGTGCTGCGCTCCATCAGCATCCGTCGAGCACGAAGCAGCTCCTGTATTGCATCACAATTGGTCTGGTCAGTGCAAGAGCAAAACCCGTACCGAGGTCATGGTATACCCACCCCCGCTGCAACATTGTCGAGGAACCCGGACCCGTAGAACTGTTGGCAGAGTGCACATCGTCTAGAAGAACCAGTTCGTAGGTCTGAGTGGAAACAAGAGCCTTATACAGCAGTTTCCAGTTGGCAAAACGTCGCACCTGCGCCCGATGCTCTCCATTACAACTCCAATGCGGAAGAGCAGCAGGTTAAAGTCACAACTCGCAGCATTTCACAATGTGCTTCAGCAACCACCGATCCTCGGTTCTTAGCGGAGCTCTATAAATACGGGGACTGAGGCTGAGATCGACTTGAGACTTGAGTCGGAGCACAACATGTTGTCGGCAACAAGTCTCGGTGGTCTCAACCACTTCACCAATTCGAGCATCCTTCACGGCAATTTTCATGCAACCACTTCACCATTTCGAGGTGACCACCTTTGCAGCGAGATTCATCGTTGTCACGGTGCATCCTTCCCGTCGGTTTGATGCAGCTACTTCACACGTCCAAGTGATTTCCGCCAGCTCGTCCATCGTTTGTTGGTGCAGTACATCCATCGCCGTGATAGTTGAAAACTTGACCACCTCGAGGTGGCCATTGGCTGCCGCATCGTCCATTGCTTGCCTGGACCATATCTCCGTGGTTGTTGTTGTGCAACCATCTCAACATCTCCAGCCGATCAGCTGCTACTGCAGGAGCCACGCTGATTTAATTCTGCTCTGACCGATTCTTGTGCAGCCATTTTGCAATGTCCAAGTACCTCGTTTTCTTACTGCACTCTGCATTGCATTTCCGGTGCAGCCTTCATCTCGATTTGCATGTGCATTGTTGGGGTGGGGATATATTCACCGGATACCGGTACAGCAAAATGTAGGTACGGTACTAATATACTCTTTGCTCCGGTATAATTATCACGACAGTTGCAATGCAAATCATGGCGTGCATGTTCATATAAAGGACGATTGTAGCTTACTTTACCGTAAGAAATGAATCTCGAAATTTAGAGATTTCAAGCATTGGTTCAGCACAATAAGCTAAGGTGGTGAAGACGGCAGCAGTGGTGAAGAAGGCAGCGGCGCTACGGATGGAGCTGCGGCAGAACGGAAACCTCTCCGAAGTCACAGATACGGTTCGTTTAGTGCTCTGAGTGTAGTCGTTGGCACGTGCCGTTGCTAAACGCGAGTATACGTGCTTTCTACAGCCAGAAGGGAGCGATTCAGGTCCGACTCAACCGTCTCCCGTCGGGATTCATCACAAAGCGAAAGCGTCGGCATACATCGGCCTGCCTGTCGCGGAGGTGGCCTGTGCTGGGCAGAGAGATTCCACCGCGGCGACAGCGAGGTCGATACATTGCATCAGCTTGAAGCGAGGTGTTGCACGTGGTCAAGACTTGGACGGCAACGCGATGACACAAGAGCAGTCAGAACCTCGCAAGAAGCGATTGGCATCTGCAATTGCCCGCCGGATGGCACTTTCGGATAGTTCAAGTGATGAGGCGGCCGTGTCTGAGGAGGAGTACAACCCATACAGCTACGAGGAAGAAGATGAAGAAGACAGCGGTCTATTGCTGCCCTCGGCTCAACGCGAGCTTGTCGCTGAGATGCATAATCTTATGACTACCGACTACACTGGCTGCTTTGCTCGCTCGGAGGACAAGCGGAACACAGTACCGGATGATGAGCAATCCGGTATCACTCCAGTCGAAGTAGTACCGGAGCCGGTTGAAAAGCCAAGTGGAAAGTGTAAAACGGTACAAGCCAGGCAGAAGTCCGGTACCGCACTAGGGGCTACAATACCGGATGATGTTGAAAACAGCTCGGAAGATGCAGCAATCGCAGCCCTCGAGTCTTCTCGAGGTCAAGTAGTGGAAGACGACGGCGCTTTCATGGATGGGTTCGCGCGCGTTTTCGATACTTGGGATGATTTTTTCTCGGCACTGCAGGAACACAGCAAGAAGACGAATCAGCTTTTGGCGAGGCGGACTTCCTATAGTTCGGCTTTGAGAAACAGTAAGCTGGAGGATCGTGGTGTCCCCAAAAACGATCCACAAATGCTGCCCACAGGTTTGCCGTTCTATTCAATGACTCTATTGTGCACTCACGGCATCAGCCACCCAAAAAGGGCAAGGGAAAACGTCAGCGACGGATTATTCGATACATGGCCTGCCGCGCCAAGGTGAAAGCACTGTCCCGGCGCGACACAAGGGAAGCTGGAAGGTGAACGTATCGTGGGAAGGGTCGCATAACCACCTGCGTAGCGAAGAATTGTTCCGGTACTACTCGGAGAATCGACGCATTACGGACCCGGACGTTCTGCTGCGCGTGAATACGATGAGTACAGCTGGGGCGTCTGCGAAGGGAATCTTGCAGCATTGCGTGAGGAAACTGGTAAGTTATTTTGTTTGGTTTCATATTGCAATGATACTGGCATTATATTCTACTAGGTAAAAGTATGGATCTACGAGACGTGCATAATCTGCTAGCAGCTCAAAAGCGCGAGCGGCGATCGGGGAAGACCGACGAAGAAAGAACCATGGAGCTCCTGAGTGATTTTTGTGAGAGTCCTGGCAACTCGGCAGCTATATCTTCGAACAACTCATCGGGACTGGTTCATGCCGTTTGCTTTCAGACGGCTAGCCAAAAGCGACTTTTCAAAGCGTTTCCTGAGGTAGTGCTGATCGATACTACGCACGGAACGAACAGGAACTACTACAAACTGTTCAGTATCCTCGTGAACGACGTTTTCGGAAAGGTAAGAGGAGATTTTGTATCATGTTGTACAAAACCGAATAGTATACCGGAAGCTCCATAACAAGTGTTTTTAATTTTGGTTTAGGGCCAATTTGTTCAGCACTCTATAGTTGAAAGCGAGACGAAAGAGAACTTGCTGTTTTGCGTGGATGAGTTCAAGGAAACAAATCCAGCATGGGTGAATATTCGTGTTGTGGTAACGGACAAAGACTTCAAGGAGAAGGATGTGCTGGCCGATGCGTTTCCTGAAGCTCGACAAATACTTTGTCAATTTCACGTGATTGACTATCTCCGTCGCCAGGTATCTCGTCACTTTTCGTGCGCTTTAGTATGCATGTGCTAATTTGAATAATGAACATGTAGGTTGGATCTCGATGCCGCCGTGCTGCGAATGACAAAAAGAGATTGTCAGTGCTCTGCAGCTAATGATGAAGGCTGAAAGTGCGCGAGCTTACAGCATTTACCGAGACGACATGCTGCGATCGCTGGGATACGACAAGAAGGATCCCTTTTACGAATATTTCGACGCCAACTGGGAGACGTGCAAGGAGGAATGGGTTGACTATCACCGTGACAACATACCCCACCTTGGCAATCACACTAACAACCGCATTGAAAGCGGGTGGGGCAAGATCAAGCAGGTGGTAAACCGGGAGGATACCATTGACGAGTTAATCGGGACATTGATTATGCTCCAAGAATGGTCACAAGAGAAATACATGAAGGAGTTCCAGTGCTTGGGAACCCGTCAGACGCCTGTAGCACAAGACGCGACTGACCCAGAACTTCTTACGTTGGCTGTCCAATTGAGTCCCCACGCGTATAACCTCGTCAGAGAGCAGTACAAGTTTGCTTGCGGTGCTGATGCCACGTACGAGATGACGGTCGAGGATACAAGAGCAGAGCTGAGAAAGTCAAGCGAAGGAGACGAGCACACCGTGTATGTCGTGAATACGAAGGTAAGCTAGTCCGGTGCGATATTGTGTGACCGGTACCGTTTGGTATAAAAATGATAGTTTTACGGTGTCGTTTTGTACGAGATTTCTGACAGTTGATTGTAGACTTTTCAGTGCAGCTGTGCGTTCATGACGACTTTGCTGTTGCCGTGCAGACATGTAATTTTCTTTCGTCATCGCCAGTCATACGAGTCTGCCATCCCCCACCAAAATTTTATACAGCACGCTGGTCGCTGTTTCTCCTGCTAACGACATATCGACCGGGCATGTTGATTTCAGAGGACGACTTCGTTCTGTCAAACAAGGTGATAATTCAAGCCGATCACTAACGCGCGATCAAAACTTCAGCGAGGCACGTGCAGTATGCCAGCAGCTAGGAGGTATTATGGCTGACCAGAGTGCCGAGGACTACAGGTCAACCTTGTCACTGCTTCGGACAGTCCAGGAACTTTGTCGTACTGGCCAGGTACGCAAGTTTGCTGATGTCTTAGCAGTGATTGAGAGTCAAACGTCCGAGAGCAAATCTAAAAAGCCAAGGCAGGAGAAGGGCACGTCACCGTTGTCTCCGGAAATCAAACAGGAAGACGTTCCGAAAAATGAGACGAAGATTCGATTCTCGCAAGCCGCTAAGAGGTCTCAAGCTGCTCGTCGAAAAGAGAAAAAGACCCAGAAATCACGAACGCGGCAGAGTGTTCGCCGCCGCGCTAAATTGCTGGCTGCAGGGAAGACGAATTGTCTGCCCAAGCTGGATGAGGTTCATTTGCTTCTGGCACAGAAATACTGTTTCGCTGATGCTGCTAAAATGGTACGTGTACAAGGGCGGGCTGCAACTTACGCTTTTCTTGTCTTCTCACGATATGGATGATGTTCGTATTGCAGGTTGAGCTTCTACCCATGGAGGAAGTGCTGGTTCCCGGCAGCTACACGATTCAAAGAATGAACGTTGGACAACCACTCCCCAGCCTTCAAAAATACTCCCCGACGAGCATGTGCAGCAGCAATAGCAGAGATTGATATGAAGATCGCTGGTGAAGATGGAGACGCAGTGTATTTTGCTCGATGGGATGAGTTTGGCTACACTACGGTGGAGCAGTTGCAAGCTATGGTTTGTGTGGTCGACGCGAGGGTATCGATGCCTTTAGTCCGGGAAACACTGCAATGGGTAGAAAATCTATCAATTCCGTCTTCTGGTGTCAGACCGCCGTTTGACGACTGTGTTTCCATCCCCAAGGTGCGTACGTATCATCCGGTACCAATCACAGCGCGTCCGGTAACAAATGTGCTAACATCATACCGGATATTGTTTTGCTATGTTGCAGCTATTGTTTAAAGACACCGTCGAGCATAAGACGCTAAACAAATACACCATTGCCGGGGAAGAGGTCGAGGAGCTCGCCTCCTCAGGTTTCGTCACAGTCATTGGTTGGGGTCACAATGCTTACTAGCTGGACTGATTTGGTTGGCACGAGCGTATGCCCCAAAGCAAGTTGGGTTTATTGGCCCAGACTGGTATCCATTCAAAGACTTGAAGAAACAACGGAATGCTGCAGCTACGAATGGTGCATTCCACTATTCTGTAAAGCGACAGATTGGCGTAGTGAATTGTGGAGGGTACCACTGGATGGCATTCTATATTGACTTGACGTTGGATCCAGCAACATGCACGTTGTTTGACCCGCAGCAGGCCAAGACAAGATACAAGACATTGGAAAAATCTTTGAGAGATGTTGTGGTCCCTCAACTGAACGGGCAATTAACTGTGAAATTCGTTCGCTGGGAGGAGTGCAAGCAACAAGATGGCCACTCATGCGGCGTGTGGTGTCTATTTTCCTGGAGTCAATAATAACTGGTCATATGTGGAGCAGTAATTGCTACGAAATGGAGCAGTACTATCGTCTACGCTATCTGCGACTGTGCGCACAGGATTCCGCCGAGTTTTGAAGATGAGGAAGGGGCAGCTCGAATAATACATTCTGTACATATTTGCATCATGTTGACTCAGAGACTATTTGCTTTGAAATTCGTGTTTCGGCGTCTTGCTCGCGTTTCAAAGCTCGCTAGCGTTTCGGTACAACACACAATTTCTGGTATCAAACGATTTTTAGACATTTCCTTTTGGGTAGTTTACTCCTTTGCGGCCGTGACACAACGATGTCACTGTAATTTATTTACATATGTCTTTGTGTAAATCTAAAAAACAGATGAAAGAATATGATAGGGTTAGGAAGGTCTCGCGTATTTTTTTGTCAGGTGGATGCATCACCGTCCGCATTGCTGCTCACATTACTGCTCGCGCTTTGCTGTTGCTATTTGCGGGGAAAATCTATGGAGATCGAGGTTACGGAGAACGAGGGTCTGGAAAAGGGCGTCATCCAAAATAGGTCATTTAAAAAGAGACAATTTCTACAAATCGAACCATTTCCAAAATAGACTACGTATTACATTTGGCGAGCTTCTAAATTGGCTTCGCTCGAAGCCGGCTCCGAAACCATGGCTAGGAGTGTGTCCAGGACTTTTCTCAGTGGGCTTCGAGTTAGCGAAATACCCCACTTGCGCTGTAGGTAGTATGCCATGTTTCGACTCTTTCTCCGCTCCTTCCTTTCAGCGTCCTTCTTCTTAATAGGAGCTTTACCGCAAACAAAATTCTTTTTTAGATGACGGTTTTTTAGTGTACGGTGTGGCAAATACTTCTTGCAGGCACTGCATCGCCGAGCAGCAATGCTGCTGTTCTTCTTCGTACGCTTGGTCTTCTCCGTCGTTGCCGCCATTCTGAGAATGACAGCAACGACAGCATCCAAACATCATTCGTTGGCTGTGACCAATTGGTTATCTAATTGCACTTTTTATTACTTACACCCTCGATCTCCGAAACCTCGATCTCCATAGATTTTCCCTATTGCGTTGCTACCGGTATAGTGAACTCCGTCCAAATTTGCCGATTTGGGGCGACTGTGTGCTCAAGTCAAAACCGATCCAATACAAATTCAAGTCATTTAGCGAATCGCCCCAAACCAATTGAATAGCATAGTAGCCACTCTACTAAGTGCGACTCGTTGCTAATTATAGCTTGGTATGGGCTTGCGCGATTTGCTGCGCGGTTGATTGAACCAAGGCACTCGTTATTTCGCCCGATTGGGTTACATGTGACAGGGCTATCATGCCCAACGAGACCCAACTAGGCCACCCGAATAGGCCCGATTGGAAAAAGCCGGAGTGTCATCACCTGATGAGTCCTCCAGCGTATACGTCTTGTCGGATAATTTGACTATATCGTTCGATCGCACTTCGAGACCACCAAGAACGCAATAAGAGTGTCTTTCTCTGACAGCCGATAGCGTCGAATACACAGCGATAGTAACACAGCACGAAGCACAGAAAAAGTAACGTTAGCGGAGTTTAAAAGGATGAAGAGTGGTCAACTTGTTGAATTTAAATGGCCAAGCAAAGGTAGCGATAGCGCAAATACTGAAGCTCCTTCTTACTCGGGAATCGCAAGTGCTCTCCTCCAGCAAACATTTCAAATGCCAGCATCAAAAACACCCCGCAGTTATAGCTGTCGACTTGCACCCCAAGGTCGCTTTCATATGGGTGCACGCGATACTTTCTCGGCGCGTAGTCTGGCAGGAGCGTCACCACTTTCTCTGCAAGCGCTCGCACACCAGTAATGTAAGTTGACTTCATTGGGTCGTACATGCACACGTCCTTCAGCTGTAGATTGATCATGATCGCACACTAGTGATTCCTGCCACAGATGACAGGAATCAGTATCTTCTCGTTCTGCACCGTTGATAAAACGCTGTGCATGCTCTGAACAGGCAAGAAGCCATTCATTACGTTTCCTGCAATGGACGTATGCACAGTAATTATATCATCCTTTCGTCGAACAGCTTCGACATCAATGTGTTGATAGTGTCGTCACCCAAGGATGTCTTGCCAACGAGCTCGAGAGTTTCTGCCTGCGAATGCATACGTATTACATAAAATTAGATACAATGTCAAAATAGCAGAATATCAGGTGACTCATTTATACCTGTGCAGACAGAAGAGGGATAGACTTCGTCTTCGAAATAATACTGGTGTCGGGCTCGACTTGGTACGATGTAGGAAGACGTAGTATGAAGTCGACCATCTCGACCCAGCTCACAGCCTTGTCAATGGTGCGAATACTCTTCATTGCCTTATGCCAATCCTTCATGACTCAGCGCGTCTTCACAGAGTAGACGCCAACGCCAATAATTTCAGCTGCCACATTGTCCTCGGCCACGTTTTGGCGTCCTGCCTCTACTTCTTTCTTCTGCAAGCTCACATCTTTTTCTT
>JAAVTI010000413.1:0-11038 GCA_011947335.1 Phytophthora constricta | reverse complement strand
TTGATCTGCGTCCTTGTACGAGTTCTGGGGGCCGATATATGGACAAGGTCCGATTTGGGCTTCCTCGTCTTTAAATGACGCTCAACTCGTTGCGAGAAGCCCAACTGTCTGATCTGCATCCTTGTACGAGCTCTGGCGGCCGAGATATGGACAAGGTCCGATTTGGGCTTCCTCGTCGCGTGACAAGGCTCAACTCGTCCTCGTACGAGCTCTGGCGGCCGAGATATGGACAAGGTCCGCTTTGGGCCCCCTTGTCGTGTGGCGAAGCTCAACTCGTTGCGAGAAGCTTAACTGTCTGATCTGCGTCGTCGTACGAGCTCTGGGGGCCGAGATATGCACAAGGTCCAATTTGAGCTTTTGTCGCGTGACAAAGCTTAACTCGTTGCGAGAAGCCCAACTGGCTGATCTGCGTCCTTGTACGAGTTCTGGGGGCCGATATATGGACAAGGTCCGATTTGGGCTTCCTCGTCGCGTGACAAGGCTCAACTCGTTGCGAGAAGCTTAACGGTCCGATTTGCGTCCTCGTACGAGCTCTGAGGCCGAGGTATGGACAAGGTCCGATTTGGGCCTCCTTGTCGTGTGGCGAAGCTCAACTCGTTGCGAAAAGCTCAAAGTCTGATCTGCGTCCACCTACGAGCTCTGGGGGCCGAGATATGGACAAGGTCCGATTTGGGCTTCCTCGTCGCGTGACAAGGCTCAACTCGTTGCGAGAAGCCCAACTGTCTGATCTGCGTCCTTGTACGAGCTCTGGGGGCCGATATATGCACAAGGTCCGGTTTGGGCTTCCTCGTCTTTAAATGACGCTCAACTCGTTGCGAGAAGCCCAACTGTCTGATCTGCATCCTTGTACGAGCTCTGGCGGCCGAGATATGGACAAGGTCCGATTTGGGCTTCCTCGTCGCGTGACAAGGCTCAACTCGTCCTCGTACGAGCTCTGGCGGCCAAGAGATATACAAGGTCCGCTTTGGGCCCCTTGTCGTGTGGCGAAGCTCAACTCGTTGCGAGAAGCTTAACTGTCTGATCTGCGTCCTCGTACGAGCTCTGGGGGCCGAGATATGCACAAGGTCCGATTTGGGCCTCCTCGTCGCGTGACAAGGCTCAACTCGTTGCGAGAAGCCCAACTGTCTGATCTGCGTCCTTGTACGAGCTCTGGGGGCCGATATATGGACAAGGTCCGATTTGGGCTTCCTCGTCGCGTGACAAGGCTCAACTCGTTGCGAGAAGCCCAACTGTCTGATCTGCGTCCTTGTACGAGCTCTGGGGGCCGAGATATGGACAAGGTCCGATTTGGGCTTCCTCGTCGCGTGACAAGGCTCAACTCGTCCTCGTACGAGCTCTGGCGGCCAAGAGATATACAAGGTCCGCTTTGGGCCCCCTTGTCGTGTGGCGAAGCTCAACTCGTTGCGAGAAGCTTAACTGTCTGATCTGCGTCGTCGTACGAGCTCTGGGGGCCGAGATATGCACAAGGTCCGATTTGGGCCTCCTCGTCGTGTGGCGAAGCTCAACTCGTTGCGAGAAGCTTAACTGTCTGATCTGCGTCGTCGTACGAGCTCTGGGGGCCGAGATATGCACAAGGTCCGATTTGGGCCTCCTCGTCGCGTGACAAGGCTCAACTCGTTGCGAGAAGCCCAACTGTCTGATCTGCGTCCTTGTACGAGCTCTGGGGGCCGATATATGCACAAGGTCCGGTTTGGGCTTCCTCGGCTATAAATGACGCTCAACTCGTTGCGAGAAGCCCAACTGTCTGATCTGCATCCTTGTACGAGCTCTGGCGGCCGAGATATGGACAAGGTCCGATTTGGGCTTCTTCGTCGCGTGACAAGGCTCAACTCGTCCTCGTACGAGCTCTGGCGGCCAAGAGATATACAAGGTCCGCTTTGGGCCCCTTGTCGTGTGGCGAAGCTCGATTCGTTGCGAGAAGCTTAACTGTCTGATCTGCGTCGTCGTACGAGCTCTGGGGGCCGAGATATGCACAAGGTCCGATTTGAGCTTTTGTCGCGTGACAAAGCTTAACTCGTTGCGAGAAGCCCAACTGGCTGATCTGCGTCCACCTACGAGCTCTGGGGGCCGAGATATGGACAAGGTCCGATTTGGGCCTCCTTGTCGTGTGGCGAAGCTCAACTCGTTGCGAAAAGCTCAAAGTCTGATCTGCGTCCACCTACGAGCTCTGGGGGCCGAGATATGGACAAGGTCCGATTTGTGCTTCCTCGTCGCGTGACAAGGCTCAACTCGTCCTCGTACGAGCTCTGGCGGCCGAGAGATATACAAGGTCCGATTTGGGCCTCCTTGTCGTGTGGCGAAGCTCAACTCGTTGCGAGAAACTCAACTGTCTGATCTACGTCCTCGTACGAGCTCTGGGGCCGAGATATGGACAAGGTCCGATTTGGGCCCCCTTGTCGCGTGGCAAAGCTCAACTCGTTGCGAGAAGCCCAACTGTCTGAACTACGTCCTTGTACGAGCTCTGGGGCCGAGATATGGACAAGGTCCGATTTGGGCCCCCTTGTCGCGTGACGAAGCTCAACTCGTTGCGAGAAGCTTAACGGTCTGATCTACGTCCTCGTACGAGCTCTTGGGGCCGAGATATGGACAAGGTCCGATTTGGGCCCCTTGTCGCGTGACAAAGCTGACTCGTTGCGAGAAGCTTAACTGTCTGATCTACGTCCTCGTACGAGCTCTTGGGGCCGAGATATGGACAAGGTCCGATTTGGGCCTCTTGTCGCGTGACGAAGCTCAACTCGTTGCGAGAAGCTCAACTGTCTGATCTGCGTCCTCGTACGAGCTCTGGGGGCCGAGATATGGACAAGGTCCGATTTGGGCCTATTCGTCGCGTGACAAGGCTCAACTCGTTGCGAGAAGCTCAACTGTCTGATCTACGTCCTCGTACGAGCTCTTGGGGCCGAGATATGGACAAGGTCCGATTTGGGCCCCCTTGTCGCGTGACAAAGCTCAACTCGTTGCGAGAAGCTCAACTGTCTGATCTACGTCCTCGTACGAGCTCTTGGGGCCGAGATATGGACAAGGTCCGATTTGGGCCCCCTTGTCGCGTGACAAAGCTCAACTCGTTGCGAGAAGCTTAACTGTCTGATCTACGTCCTCGTACGAGCTCTGGGGGCCGAGATATGGACAAGGTCCGATTTGGGCCTCCTTGTCGCGTGACAAAGCTGAACTCGTTGCGAGAAGCTCAACTGTCTGATCTACGTCCTCGTACGAGCTCTGGGGGCCGAGATATGGACAAGGTCCGATTTGGGCCTCCTCGTCGCGTGACAAGCTCAACTCGTTGCGAGAAGCTCAACTGTCTGATCTACGTCCTCGTACGAGCTCTGGGGGCCGAGATATGGACAAGGTCCGATTTGGGCCTCCTTGTCGCGTGGCGAAGCTCAACTCGTTGCGAGAAGCTCAACTGTCTGATCTACGTCCTCGTACGAGCTCTTGGGGCCGAGATATGGACAAGGTCCGATTTGGGCCCCCTTGTCGCGTGACAAAGCTCAACTCGTTGCGAGAAGCTCAACTGTCTGATCTACGTCCTCGTACGAGCTCTTGGGGCCGAGATATGGACAAGGTCCGATTTGGGCCCCCTTGTCGCGTGACAAAGCTCAACTCGTTGCGAGAAGCTTAACTGTCTGATCTACGTCCTCGTACGAGCTCTTGGGGCCGAGATATGGACAAGGTCCGATTTGGGCCTCCTTGTCGCGTGACAAATCTGAACTCGTTGCGAGAAGCCTAACTGTCTGATCTACGTCCTCGTACGAGCTCTGGGGCCGAGATATGGACAAGGTCCGATTTGGGCCTCCTCGTCGCGTGACAAAGCTCAACTCGTTGCGAGAACCTCAACTGTCTGTTTTGCGTCCTCGTACGAGCTCTGGGGGCCGAGATATGGACAAGGTCCGATTTGGGCCTCCTTTGTCGCGTGGCGAAGCTCAACTCTTTGCGAGAAACTCAACTGTCTAATCTACGTCCTCGTACGAGCTCGCGGCCGAGATATGGACAAGGTCCGATTTGGGCCCCCTTGTCGCGTGGCAAAGCTCAACTCGTTGCGAGAAGCCCAACTGTCTGAACTACGTCCTCGTACGAGCTCTGGGGCCGAGATATGGACAAGGTCCGATTTGGGCCCCCTTGTCGCGTGACGAAGCTCAACTCGTTGCGAGAAGCTTAACTGTCTGATCTACGTCCTCGTACGAGCTCTTGGGGCCGAGATATGGACAAGGTCCGATTTGGGCCCCCTTGTCGCGTGACAAAGCTCAACTCGTTGCGAGAAGCTTAACTGTCTGATCTACGTCCTCGTACGAGCTCTTGGGGCCGAGATATGGACAAGGTCCGATTTGGGCCTCCTTGTCGCGTGACAAAGCTCAACTCGTTGCGAGAAGCCTAACTGTCTGATCTACGTCCTCGTACGAGCTCTGGGGCCGAGATATGGACAAGGTCCGATTTGGGCCTCCTCGTCGCGTGACAAGGCTCAACTCGTTGCGAGAAGCTCAACTGTCTGATCTACGTCCTCGTACGAGCTCTGGGGGCCGAGATATGGACAAGGTCCGATTTGGGCCTCCTTGTCGCGTGACGAAGCTCAACTCGTTGCGAGAAGCTCAACTGTCTGATCTACGTCCTCGTACGAGCTCTGGGGCCGAGATATGGACAAGGTCCGATTTGGGCCTCCTTGTCGCGTGACGAAGCTCAACTCGTTGCGAGAAGCTCAACTGTCTGATCTACGTCCTCGTACGAGCTCTGGGGCCGAGATATGGACAAGGTCCGATTTGGGCCTCCTTGTCGCGTGACGAAGCTCAACTCGTTGCGAGAAGCTTAACTGTCTGATCTGCGTCCTCGTACGAGCTCTGGGGCCGAGATATGGACAAGGTCCGATTTGGGCCTCCTCGTCGCGAGAAGCTCAACTGTCTGATCTACGTCCTCGTACGAGCTCTGGGGCCGAGATATGGACAAGGTCCGATTTGGGCCTCCTCGTCGCGTGACAAGGCTCAACTCGTCGTGAGAAGCTCAACTGTCTGATCTACGTCCTCGTACGAGCTCTGGGGGCCGAGATATGGACAAGGTCCGATTTGGGCCCCCTTGTCGTGTGGCGAAGCTCAACTCGTTGCGAGAAGCTTAACTGTCTGATCTGCGTCCTCGTACGAGCTCTGGGGGCCGAGATATGCACAAGGTCCGATTTGGGCCTCCTTGTCGCGTGACAAAGCTCAACTCGTTGCGAGAAGCCCAACTGTCTGATCTGCGTCCTTGTACGAGCTCTGGGGGCCGAGATATGGACAAGGTCCGATTTGGGCCTCCTCGTCGCGTGACAAGGCTCAACTCGTTGCGAGAAGCTTAACTGTCAGATCTGCGTCCTCGTACGAGCTCTGGGGCCGAGATATGGACAAGGTCCGATTTGGGCCTCCTTGTCGTGTGGCGAAGCTCAACTCGTTGCGAGAAGCTTAACTCACGAATCTGCGTCCACGTACGAGCTCTGGAGGCCGAGATATGCACAAGGTCCGATTTGGGCCTCCTCGTCGCGAGAAGCTCAACTGTCTGATCTACGTCCTCGAACGAGCTCTGGGGGCCGAGATATGCACAAGGTCCGATTTGGGCCTACTCGTCGCGTGACAAGGCTCAACTCGTCGAGAAGCTCAACTGTCTGATCTAGGTCCTCGTACGAGCTCTGGGGGCCGAGATATGGACAAGGTCCGATTTGGGCCCCCTTGTCGTGTGGCGAAGCTCAACTCGTTGCGAGAAGCTTAACTGTCTGATCTGCGTCGTCGTACGAGCTCTGGGGGCCGAGATATGCACAAGGTCCGATTTGGGCTTTTGTCGCGTGACAAAGCTCAACTCGTTGCGAGAAGCCCAACTGTCTGATCTGCGTCCTTGTACGAGCTCTGGGGGCCGAGATATGGACAAGGTCCGATTTGGGCTTCCTCGTCGCGTGACAAGCTCAACTCGTTGCGAGAAGCTTAACGGTCCGATTTGCGTCCTCGTACGAGCTCTGGAGGCCGAGATATGGACAAGGTCCGATTTGGGCCTCCTTGTCGTGTGGCGAAGCTCAACTCGTTGCGAGAAGCTCAACTGTCTGATCTGCGTCCACGTACGAGCTCTGGGGGCCGAGATATGGACAAGGTCCGATTTGGGCTTCCTCGTCGCGTGACAAGGCTCAACTCGTTGCGAGAAGCCCAACTGTCTGATCTGCGTCCTTGTACGAGCTCTGGGGGCCGAGATATGCACAAGGTCCGGTTTGGGCTTCCTCGTCTTTAAATGACGCTCAACTCGTTGCGAGAAGCCCAACTGTCTGATCTGCGTCCTTGTACGAGCTCTGGCGGCCGAGATATGGACAAGGTCCGATTTGGGCTTCCTCGTCGCGTGACAAGGCTCAACTCGTCCTCGTACGAGCTCTGGCGGCCAAGAGATATACAAGGTCCGCTTTGGGCCCCCTTGTCGTGTGGCGAAGCTCAACTCGTTGCGAGAAGCTTAACTGTCTGATCTGCGTCCACGTACGAGCTCTGGGGGCCGAGATATGCACAAGGTCCGATTTGGGCCTCCTCGTCGCGAGAAGCTCAACTGTCTGATCTACGTCCTCGTACGAGCTCTGGGGGCCGAGATATGCACAAGGTCCGATTTGGGCCTCCTCGTCGCGTGACAAGGCTCAACTCGTTGCGAGAAGCTCAACTGTCTGATCTGCGTCCTCGTACGAGCTCTGGGGGCCGAGATATGGACAAGGTCCGATTTGGGCCTCCTTGTCGTGTGGCGAAGCTCAACTCGTTGCGAGAAGCTTAACTGTCTGATCTGCGTCCTCGTACGAGCTCTGGGGGCCGAGATATGCACAAGGTCCGATTTGGGCTTTTGTCGCGTGACAAAGCTCAACTCGTTGCGAGAAGCCCAACTGGCTGATCTGCGTCCTTGTACGAGCTCTGGGGGCCGATATATGGACAAGGTCCGATTTGGGCCTCCTCGTCGCGTGACAAGGCTCAACTCGTTGCGAGAAGCTTAACTGTCTGATCTGCGTCCTCGTACGAGCTCTGGGGGCCGAGATATGGACAAGGTCCGATTTGGGCCTCCTTGTCGCGTGACGAAGCTCAACTCGTTGCGAGAAGCTTAACTCTGATCTGCGTCCTCGTACGAGCTCTGGGGGCCGAGATATGGACTTTGGGCCCCCTTGTCGTGGGCGAAGCTCAACTCGTTGCGAGAAGCTTAACTGTCTGATCTGCGTCCTCGTACGAGCTCTGGGGGCCGAGATATGCACAAGGTCCGATTTGGGCTTTTGTCGCGTGACAAAGCTCAACTCGTTGCGAGAAGCCCAACTGTCTGATCTGCGTCCTTGTACGAGCTCTGGGGGCCGATATATGGACAAGGTCCGATTTGGGCTTCCTCGTCTTTAAATGACGCTCAACTCGTTGCGAGAAGCCCAACTGTCTGATCTGCGTCCTTGTACGAGCTCTGGCGGCCGAGATATGGACAAGGTCCGATTTGGGCTTCCTCGTCGCGTGACAAGGCTCAACTCGTCCTCGTACGAGCTCTGGCGGCCAAGAGATATACAAGGTCCGCTTTGGGCCCCCTTGTCGTGTGGCGAAGCTCAACTCGTTGCGAGAAGCTTAACTGTCTGATCTGCGTCCTCGTACGAGCTCTGGGGGCCGAGATATGCACAAGGTCCGATTTGAGCTTTTTGTCGCGTGACAAAGCTCAACTCGTTGCGAGAAGCCCAACTGTCTGATCTGCGTCCTTGTACGAGCTCTGGGGGCCGAGATATGGACAAGGTCCGATTTGGGCTTCCTCGTCGCGTGACAAGGCTCAACTCGTTGCGAGAAGCTTAACGGTCCGATTTGCGTCCTCGTACGAGCTCTGGAGGCCGAGATATGGACAAGGTCCGATTTGGGCCTCCTTGTCGTGTGGCGAAGCTCAACTCGTTGCGAAAAGCAAAAGTCTGATCTGCGTCCACCTACGAGCTCTGGGGGCCGAGATATGGACAAGGTCCGATTTGGGCTTCCTCGTCGCGTGACAAGGCTCAACTCGTTGCGAGAAGCCCAACTGTCTGATCTGCGTCCTTGTACGAGCTCTGGGGGCCGATATATGCACAAGGTCCGGTTTGGGCTTCCTCGTCTTTAAATGACGCTCAACTCGTTGCGAGAAGCCCAACTGTCTGATCTGCGTCCTTGTACGAGCTCTGGCGGCCGAGATATGGACAAGGTCCGATTTGGGCTTCCTCGTCGCGTGACAAGGCTCAACTCGTCCTCGTACGAGCTCTGGCGGCCAAGAGATATACAAGGTCCGCTTTGGGCCCCCTTGTCGTGTGGCGAAGCTCAACTCGTTGCGAGAAGCTTAACTGTCTGATCTGCGTCCTCGTACGAGCTCTGGGGGCCGAGATATGCACAAGGTCCGATTTGGGCCTCCTCGTCGCGTGACAAGGCTCAACTCGTTGCGAGAAGCCCAACTGTCTGATCTGCGTCCTTGTACGAGCTCTGGGGGCCGAGATATGGACAAGGTCCGATTTGGGCCTCCTCGTCGCGTGACAAGGCTCAACTCGTTGCGAGAAGCCCAACTGTCTGATCTGCGTCCTCGTACGAGCTCTGGGGCCGAGATATGGACAAGGTCCGATTTGGGCTTCCTCGTCGCGTGACAAGGCTCAACTCGTCCTCGTACGAGCTCTGGCGGCCGAGATATACAAGGTCCGCTTTGGGCCCCCTTGTCGTGTGGCGAAGCTCAACTCGTTGCGAGAAGCTTAACTGTCTGATCTGCGTCCTCGTACGAGCTCTGGGGGCCGAGATATGCACAAGGTCCGATTTGGGCCTCCTCGTCGTGTGACGAAGCTCAACTCGTTGCGAGAAGCTTAACTGTCTGATCTGCGTCCTCGTACGAGCTCTGGGGGCCGAGATATGCACAAGGTCCGATTTGGGCCTCCTCGTCGCGTGACAAGGCTCAACTCGTTGCGAGAAGCCCAACTGTCTGATCTGCGTCCTTGTACGAGCTCTGGGGCCGAGATATGGACAAGGTCCGATTTGGGCTTCCTCGTCTTTAAATGACGCTCAACTCGTTGCGAGAAGCCCAACTGTCTGATCTGCATCCTTGTACGAGCTCTGGGGCCGAGATATGGACAAGGTCCGATTTGGGCTTCTTCGTCGCGTGACAAGGCTCAACTCGTCCTCGTACGAGCTCTGGCGGCCGAGATATGGACAAGGTCCGCTTTGGGCCCCCTTGTCGTGTGGCGAAGCTCAACTCGTTGCGAGAAGCTTAACTGTCTGATCTGCGTCCTCGTACGAGCTCTGGGGCCGAGATATGCACAAGGTCCGATTTGAGCTTTTGTCGCGTGACAAAGCTCAACTCGTTGCGAGAAGCCCAACTGGCTGATCTGCGTCCACGTACGAGCTCTGGGGGCCGAGATATGGACAAGGTCCGATTTGGGCCTCCTTGTCGTGTGGCGAAGCTCAACTCGTTGCGAAAAGCTCAAAAGTCTGATCTGCGTCCACCTACGAGCTCTGGGGGCCGAGATATGGACAAGGTCCGATTTGTGCTTCCTCGTCGCGTGACAAGGCTCAACTCGTCCTCGTACGAGCTCTGGCGGCCGAGAGATATACAAGGTCCGATTTGGGCCTCCTTTGTCGTGTGGCGAAGCTCAACTCTTTGCGAGAAGCTCAACTGTCTGATCTACGTCCTCGTACGAGCTCTGGGGCCGAGATATGGACAAGGTCCGATTTGGGCCCCCTTGTCGCGTGACAAAGCTCAACTCGTTGCGAGAAGCCCAACTGTCTGATCTACGTCCTCGTACGAGCTCTGGGGCCGAGATATGGACAAGGTCCGATTTGGGCCCCTTGTCGCGTGACGAAGCTCAACTCGTTGCGAGAAGCTTAACTGTCTGATCTACGTCCTCGTACGAGCTCTGGGGCCGAGATATGGACAAGGTCCGATTTGGGCCCCCTTGTCGCGTGACAAAGCTCAACTCGTTGCGAGAAGCTTAACTGTCTGATCTACGTCCTCGTACGAGCTCTGGGGCCGAGATATGGACAAGGTCCGATTTGGGCCCTCTTGTCGCGTGACGAAGCTCAACTCTTTGCGAGAACCTCAACTGTCTAATCTGCGTCCTCGTACGAGCTCTGGGGGCCGAGATATGCACAAGGTCCGATTTGGGCCTATTCGTCGCGTGACAAGGCTCAACTCGTCGCGAGAAGCTCAACTGTCTGATCTACGTCCTCGTACGAGCTCTTGGGGCCGAGATATGGACAAGTTCCGATTTGGGCCCCCTTGTCGCGTGACAAAGCTGACTCGTTGCGAGAAGCTTAACTGTCTGATCTACGTCCTCGTACGAGTTCTTGGGGCCGAGATATGGACAAGGTCCGATTTGGGCCTCCTTGTCGCGTGACAAATCTGAACTCGTTGCGAGAAGCCTAACTGTCTGATCTACGTCCTCGTACGAGCTCTGGGGGCCGAGATATGGACAAGGTCCGATTTGGGCCTCCTCGTCGCGTGACAAGGCTCAACTCGTCGCGAGAAGCTCAACTGTCTGATCTGCGTCCTCGTACGAGCTCTGGGGGCCGAGATATGGACAAGGTCCGATTTGGGCCTCCTCGTCGCGTGACAAGGCTCAACTCGTTGCGAGAAGCTCAACTGTCTGATCTACGTCCTCGTACGAGCTCTGGGGGCCGAGATATGGACAAGGTCCGATTTGGGCCTCCTTTGTCGTGTGGCGAAGCTCAACTCGTTGCGAGAAGCTCAACTGTCTGATCTACGTCCTCGTACGAGCTCTTGGGGCCGAGATATGGACAAGGTCCGATTTGGGCCCCCTTGTCGCGTGACAAAGCTCAACTCGTTGCGAGAAGCTTAACTGTCTGATCTACGTCCTCGTACGAGCTCTTGGGGCCGAGATATGGACAAGGTCCGATTTGGGCCCTCTTGTCGCGTGACGAAGCTCAACTCGTTGCGAGAAGCTCAACTGTCTGATCTGCGTCCTCGTACGAGCTCTGGGGGCCGAGATATGGACAAGGTCCGATTTGGGCCTCCTTCGTCGCGTGACAAGGCTCAACTCGTTGCGAGAAGCTCAACTGTCTGATCTACGTCCTCGTACGAGCTCTTGGGGCCC
>JAAVTI010000412.1:0-76361 GCA_011947335.1 Phytophthora constricta | reverse complement strand
AACTGAATGTGATCAATACGAGCTCAAGGACTCGTTGAACGAGGCCTTTGAGACGACTGCTGGCCTTTGTGGCGACCGCTGGCGCTAGATCCTGCGGTTGGCATTGGACTTTGGCATATTATATAAAGCGGATCGCGATCTAAGCGACGCCGCTTAGCTCGAGGGCAACTGCAGAGAAACACCAGAAGCCGCAAGATCCTGAGTTTATCCCGAGAAGGAAACTACAGCACTGCTTTCAAGAAACCGTTGTAGCTGTCGTGTAGACTTTGCAACGCTTGTACAATTTATATGTAGCAGCTTTGCTGTCAGCGAAGATGTTCAAGGAGTTTACTTAAAGTATCGCGGTTTGCTGGTCTCTGTTCACTCCAATTCCGTCTTGTGTTCATCTGCAGACAGTAGCAGCCTTAAATGCAGTTTACCCATCTGGACTTGCTACCTGTTTGAGAACTACACACCCAATGCATCACTCGAGATGACCGAAAGCAGACGGCTAAACGCGCTCGCCCATTTTGCCTGCTAAACGGAGATTGCCAACCGCATTCCTAGCCGGGGAGAGAACAGACCTACTAGAGTGCTGAGGGAATTGCCATCAAAAAGGACTCAACAAAAAGAGATGCGCAGACATCGCACTTGAGTTCTGCTTACTTTGGGACTCATTCAGCATTCATTGCCGTATTATAGTACACTATTCAGTATGGTGCGCTACGTGGTGGGGTTTCTCACAACTGAAAGCAGGTTTGCTACGGACACCTCGAATTGGTCAATCAGCGAACGAGAAAATGGTATGACACAAAAACACTTACAAAATCAAGTCAAAAACGAAGAGAAATTTATCTCGAATAAATTCGCGTGAAATATGGCTGTCCGGAAGCACATAAAGCTTACGGTACAGTATGTTGGTATTTGCTGCACCTGCGTCTAACAGATAGACGTACGCAAGCTAGATAGTGGTGATTTGACGTCTAAGCAAGCTATTTGAATTGAATACGACTCGACATAGTAGCGGAATATCGCAAGACAAGCCCACATACTTAACCAACACCAACCTCTCAGACTCACGTCTAGTCCAGGTGGCATTAAACCCTACCACAAAAGTGCACTTCCCATGCAAATATGATGAAAGCTCTCACGGAGAATTGCTGTCTCTTTCGGCAAACCTGACAACAAAAAGTAAGAGTTAGTGTTGCTATGTGATCGTGCTTACCTGAGAGTAATCGTCGATAGAACATAATCTCGTGACCTACGTAGAAGTGAGACTGTATGCGTTCGCACTTAATGTGCGTGTGTCCGAATTTGCTGTTTGCTGCATTAACGACCGTTAAGCTTCAACTGTACCGAAACGTCCGACGCCTTACACACGATCTTCATTGCCATCGCTTGGAATCCACGCCTCGAAAGGCCTCTTACGCGTGGACGTTGCTCTAAAATGCCACTGGCTTGAGGAAACTCAGTTTGGGACATACCTCGATACACCGCAGCCTTCGTGGGTGGCGTTCGCACGTAAATATATTGCTGCGTCTCCGCAAGCATCACCAACGTCGGCTATGCGAGTAGCTGCTGTGCTGCTTGCGGTCGTACCCGCATGTGGTGCGTTTGTCGACTCAATGCGTCAGGAGAAGCCCAGCCATTCGATGTCGCACGAGTTGGGTATGGTGACCAATGCGAGCGAGACGCAGACTGCATATCAACTTCAACTTCTAGCAGCCGACGCGCCGACATGCAACTGGGGTCGTGGCTTAAGCTGTAACCTGGCAGAAAGTGTTAATAATCTTGAGCTTGGAAGTGCGGCGTGTAATCTACCCGTGCCTGTCGTGTTGGATAACTACGTGGCTGACAAACGCCGCAATAAGTACGATGCCTCTGATAAGAAGGTAGCATCGCAGCGGCCATACGTCCAAATCGCATCTACCCAGCAAGGAACAACAACATCAATATCGACAAAGAAAAGCACATGGTACCAGTACACCACAAACCCCGGAATAGTGAAGAAGGAGATCAAGTTCGACAAACCTGGCATCTACGATCTGTCGATCAGGAGGCAGATGGGGAATTTGACGCCACTCCTAACGACCGCGAGGAGGCCATGACGACCCCGGCCATTCCTGACTGCACTCCTGACTGCATGTGTCACAGTAGTGGTCGAGGAAGCGCGGAGGGCGAGGCGGTAGCGCAGACGGGCGCTGGACGAAGGCGGAGGACGATGCCCTGTAAGGGACTTGACGCTTGGAGAGGAAATTGAAAAGTGAGATTGAATGAGACGTTAGCGGCTCCAGCCAGCTATCTGCTGCCTATTGGAATTCTACGAGCTTCACTACGAAAATCCAGTGCCTATCTCTTCCTAAATCCCAAATGTATAGGCTATCTACCAACTGCTATCCTAATTCTTGGCTGCAACAAGTTGCAGTTCTTGAACGAAGGTGAGGAATCCAGTTACCGATCTGGATTCTTATCTCGGATGGTTTTGGACCAATGATGTCCTTGAACCTTTGAACGGTCGCCACCTTGAAGGTTGGTGTGCGGCCACAAACTTTGTGGATAGGCAGTACGTAAATTTTGTAATAAACATATGCAAATCTGACGTGGTTGACGTCGGTGGCGATGGCTGCCACTGACGTCGACTTCGTCACAGCATGACTGGCGTGCACTCACCATCTTCGGAGACGCCGTCACAGGAGCCCTATTGGCACCCAGCGTCACCAGCTACGCCGACACATATAAAGGCGGAGGAAGTTGTCGCGGAATCCACGCAAGACTCTGCGTCGGGATCGGACAGCCAGCTGTGCGAGGTGGTGAAGGTGATGCCAGCTACTTCCCGTACTTGCTCTCGTGTACGGAATGGATCAGCAGCGTTCACGGCTCGGAAGTGTACGTGCCGCCGAATGGGCAATGTCTGTACTCGGCATTTCACGCCTCTACAGAAAACGTGCAAGCTCCGAAGCTAACCTTCACACGGAGCACGGTGAAGGCGATTAATCTGGTCAAGGGCCGGGTAATTGATATTGTCAAGGCCAACCTGCGGTATGACGTCAAGCTCAAGTTGATTAAGCCTAAGGAAGAACTGCTCAGACTATATCCAGGAGAGGACCTACCGCACTCTGACGAGGCAGCGGCAGCGGCACTCTATTTCCATTACGCCAAAGCACAAGACATCTCGATCGAGGAGTCGGTGCCTCAAGCCTTCTGGGAAGGGACACACGTGCTTCGAGCGATGGCAGTGTATCTACGGGAGCGGTTCTTTTCCTGGAGGCACGAAAGGAAATGGTGTTTTACACATACGGACAAAATAATGATGTGGTGCACATATCTTGTACGAACCACCCACTGCGAGCGGCAGCAAGCTCCCCAGTTCAGCCTTCGACCAAGACACGAAAGCCAAGTTAGTTTAAGAGGGGTTTTCTATCTCTACGACACCGCACGACGCCATGACCGACCAAGGACCTGACAAGACCATCAACGCCACCTCGACCGAGGCTGGACCACCTTCGGCAAACCCTGTTCCCGCTGAGGTGCCAGCGGCTGGCGGTACTACGACCGTAGAGGTCGTCGACGTGACGGCTGATGCGCTGCGTGGACGGAAACTCCGGCTCGCGCGACGACTGAGACTCCTCCGATCCGCGCGTCGAAGCGAGTGGCGAAGCGCAAGGCGGCCCCAGCGGACGCGGAGAAGGCCAATAAGGGCAAGGAGAAGCTGGTTCGCGGTGGCGGTGTCCCCGCGTCTCAACCCGACGTGCCGACGATCGCGGAGGAGCGTGTGACAACCCTGAGAGAACGCGCCTCCAACCACGGCGGAGCAGCTTGGTTCCATGACCAGGACGACGACACGACAGGCCACGGAGTTCGACCTGATGGACTTCATGTCGTCGTTCCGGCCTAGCCTCGCCAGCGAAGCAAGAACGGCATCCCCAGCTCGTGGCGAGCCACCTGTGGCCGCACCGTCGCTAAGTGCCCACGACGAGGTGCGCCTTCTCCGACAAGAGCTCGAAGTGCTGAGGGGCCAAGTCGCAGGCGTGCGTCAATCGCTGGCCATGTGCACCGATCCCAATGACCTTGGCGATCTCCCAGCTGTCAGCGTACGTGAACTGACAAGCGCCAGTTTCCCGGAGCAGGCGAAGAAGGCCAAGGGCGACTACCACCCCCGCAAGCGCACGTGTTGGCGGCGACTCGAATGTTCAAGGGGCTCACTCCATCTGAAGGTAAGCCCGTGTCTCCCATGTCGTTTGTGCTAGGCTTGCGTGAGGCGGAGTGCGTTGGGTTTAAGACTACCCCGGCTGTGTTGATGGCACTCTTCTCGGGTCGACTGGGCTCTCGTGGACTGACCATCCTCCACTTCCGCGTGGAGAACGAGCTCGAATCGTTGGAGGCTGGATCGTCGAACGGCAACTTCGCGAGCGATTTAAGTCCGTCAGCGACTCTCCCGGCGGCGGCCACCAGCTGCCGTTCGTATGACGACATCCTTAACGGGATCCACGGCCTGGCTACGATGGGAGAGGCGATGTGGCACGACCACATGTTGCTGATGACGGAGCGTCTCCGCGTGTTCGTCTCCAAGAACAAGTCCAAAGACCCCAGAGGTTTGCCATCTCGTGTGAAGCTCGTGCTGCTCTACGTGAACAAGTGGCTTGGAGCGGCACTGGGACACGTGCAAGCCGACGATCTGACTTGGTGGGGTGGCTTCAGTAAGGCGATTGAAGCAATCGACTACAAGTCGCCGGAGTGGACCATGTCGCTGGTCAATACGTTGTCTCAAGCCGGCCCAGTCCATCCCCCAAGTCGGTACATGGAGCGCGATCTGCAACGGAACCATGACAACCAAGGCCGCCGAGAGAAGAGCGTCCCGGACGACCTCAGAGCTTTGATCCCGAAGAACCGTCGCGGCGAGGAGCCGTGTCTCCGCTTTCTCGGAGGAGTAATGTGCTCTGGGGGTACTCGAGAGAGATGCGGTCATCACAAGAGAATCCATGGCTGGTCTTCCGCCGACATTCCACGTCGCCTGAAGGAGTGGGCCCAAGACACGTACGCCCGCCGCAGAGGCTGGGATCAAGAGCAGAGACAGGGGCGCCGCAACGGAAGGAACTGAAGCTGCCGAGGTGGCGACGACTCTCCGCCACTTCGGAACGAAGACAGGGATAATCAGGATAACAGATGTTGTTTTGGCCCCCGTTTGTCAAGTGAGTCAAGTGAGTCACATATGATTCCGGCGATGCGTGCGCATTCGTCGTGCCGGGAGGCAAGAGGGGTGGGGTGGGGGATAGAATTTCCGCGCTCGTCGCGGGGCGATAAGCGGATTTCATGTACTCCACCTTACGAAAACTCGAGTTCGAAGCACAAATCAAGCTCAATTTCACACCCCGGCGCAGCCGGTTTTCGACAGGAGAAACTGCGCCCCGCTCATTATCAAGTCCGTCTGAGACGTCGTTGGCCGCTGAGCGTCAAGTGGCTACACAACCAGCCGCACCTGTGATGGCCATACAGCCTAGGACGACTCGGACGGCTATACAGCCAGCTACACCTGAGATGGCCATACAGCCTAGGTCAGCAGCAGTTCCTGAGATGGCCATACAGCCTAGGACGTCTCCTGCTCCTTTGATGGCCATACAGCCTAGGACACATTATGCACCTGAGATGGCCGTACAGCCTAGGACACCGCCTACGCCTGCGATGGTTACACCGTCTAGGGCAGTCGAAACAGTCTCAAGGCCAGAAGATACGCAGCAATGCGCTGATGTCAGCGCGCACGCAACGCGCACAACGCATGGTGTAATAACTAGTGCAAGGGCTACACGGGTAACTGAAAACGCAGTCCGCCGCGCTAAGGGCTTCGAAGCACTTCGACGTCTATCACTGAACAAAGGCTCTGGGGAAAGTCGGGCTGCGACTACAAACGTCGCCGTACCCTACGTCCCGGCAGTCGTCAAGCGGGACAGAGTTTCTACTCAACACGCCTCTGCAACGTACGCTCTCTGAGTTTGTCCGCCGAACGCAGATGTCTTTGCCGGCTCTAGTGGAACTTGTTCGCGGCCAGACGGAAACAGACTACCGTCCAAACAAGCATATGGTTCCGGCAGTGATCGTGAAGGTGTGCAATGACTACCAGCATCTAGCGAAACTGCAAACTATTGCGGCGGAAGGCGTACGCGTGGAGCTCACGAAGGACATGCCACCTCAATCGCATCCACCAGACAACCACGGTTCTGCATCTGAGAGGGTGAACATACTGCGCAAGAATGTCCGCAAGGTGCAAGACGCGTGGAGGTGCCTCGTACTGGACTTGGACCTCCTCTCGATGTGGCCCGAAGTGTTCATCAGCCCATTCGGGATTGTCGACAAGGCGGGCGGTGACCCGTTCACGACCGGAAGGACTATCCACGATCTATCGTTCCCTGAAGGCACTTCGATCAACAACTTCACAGACCAGGACACTATTCCAAAGGCCACCTATCACCACTGTGATGCCGTCGCTTCCGAGATTCTACGAACCAAGCGGGAACACCCCGAAGCTGAGACCAAGATCATGGCAGGAGACGTAGCTTCCCCATTTCGCAACGTCAGCATTCACAGTCGCAGCGTACACCGATTTGCTGGACGCATTGAGATCGAGAATGCACTCGTTATTGAGCTTGCGTGCCCATTCGGATGGACGGGTTCTCCTGGGGAATACGAAGTCATCGGTGGGGCGATAACATTTGTTCACGGAGGACATGACAACCGGCACAACCCAAATGGCTTCTTCAACTATCACTGGGTAGACGATCACGTCAACGTCGCCGCTGATGTTGGGTCCAACTGTGAAGATATGGAACGCTCACTGCGCTACGCTATGACCGCTATACGAGGCAGTGGGGCCGTCAATGAGGACAAATTCACGGCATGGTACACCAGTCAAAAGATCCTGGGATTACAGTTCGACTCCGTGGCAGCAACGGTCGCGATGCCTGCTGTCAAGATCGATAAGGCTCGCAACCTGGTCGCATCGGCGTACCACTCACGCGGACTCTCGCGGCAACGGTATCGCTCCCTAATGGGAGGCCTGCGTCACGTCGCAACATGCATCAGGGCAGCGCGCCCGTTTCTCCAGCGCCTCCGGCCGAGAGAAACAAACCTTCACCGATTTGGACATGTCACGGTATGCGAGTCCATGAAACAAGACCTGCTCTGGTGGTGGCAGATTCTTCACTCCCCGCTTCTGAACGGCGTGGCCCTCGAGTATTTTAATAATCTCCCGGAGCCCGATGTGGTCGTTGAGATGGACGTATGCGACCACGGACTGTGCGCTCTCGATACCAAGGCCAATATTGCACTGACTTACCGGTTTTCGCCTTATGAGCTTCGGCTTATTGCTCGCTTTAAGGCTGGGGAAGCCAATGGTTTCAACATCAATTTCCGGGAATTGCTTTCCTGCGCATTCGCTACCAACGAATGGGGTTCTCGGTGGTCCGAATATGCTGCGGATGGACGTCGTCCCCTCCACGTACACTTCCGTATCGACAATACATCGGCTGTGGCCTGGAAAAATCGCCTCGCGTCACGTAACACCCGTGCTCAAGACATTATCCGGCTCCTGGGATACTGGGAGATCCCCCTCAACTCCGTTTCTCGGAGTCTCATATCGCTGGAGTCGACAACACACGCGCAGACGCCGGATCACGCATTGCCGCTCACCCGTCTTACGCTACTAAGTTCGAGGAACTAACTCGTGGTTGGACGCAGGTATCACCAAGGATAGACGTCCACGGACTTTCGTCGCTCTGGCGCAATATCTCCGTGAGCGTTCCGTTGCCGACTCCACCTTCACCAAGAACTCTGCAGCGATGAAAAAGTGGACGATGTGGACATCACGCCGCGGAATTGAGCCATGGCTCGAGGGCCTCACCGACGAGGACCGTATTGAAGTGCTCTCTGAATTTATCGTGCACGGTTTTCAATATGGATTTGGCGCTGGCGGACCTCTACGCGGATCATCACTCATCAACACGCTACAATGCGTTCGGCACTTCTTCGCCGCGGCCGGAAGAGTACTTCCGCTTGCACACCCACATGTTCGCATGCTACTGAAAGGGATAATCCGGCTTGACACACCTCCGCGACACAAGGCTCCAGTATCTATCCGGCTCCTCGAAACCTGCTTCCGGTCTCTCCGGTTTGATGATCCCTTCGCCCAAGCTCTCTGGGGGTCGTGTGTGTGGCATTCTTTTTCCTGCTGAGACGCTCGGAAATCGTCTCCATCAGCGGAAACTCGTTCAAGTGGTTTGCCCTTAGAGCCGAGTGACCTGGTTGTCCTGGATGCGACCGGGGAGCCGACACTATCAGCGACTAAAGCGCGATCTGTACACATGAGACTTCGCGGTTCCAAGACCAATCAGTGCGGGCATGCAACAGCTCGAATGCTGTATCGATCAGGGCACGCATTCTTGTGCCCTGTGTTCGGCGCTCTTCTACTTCTACTGTCAAGACAAGGCCTTCCTCTCGGAATTCCAGCGGCGGTATACCTGGGGCGCGCCGGCCAATCGGCGTGCATTTCAACGGCAGAACTGTCGAGTGCAATCAAGAAGGCCGCTGTGCAAAATTGCGATGACCCAAGGAACTTCAGCCCCCACTCCTTCCGTGCTGGGGTGCAACGCACATGTATCGCGCCGGAGTGGATGCTATGACGATTCAATTCACGGCCGGTGGGTTTCGGAAACTTTCAAGACCTACACAAACCTCTGCGCGGAATCCGTCACTTCCCTCGCTGCCAACATGGTCACCGGCTCCAAGGGTGACTCAACCCTTCACTAGTGGGCACTAGTGGGCGTATGCTGCATGCCCTACAATGGGGGCTCCGCTCTCCTCGTCCCTTTTGGATGAGCGGATGGTCATGCACATATGCCCATTAATGAAGTACGATGTTTACCCCAAAGGTGTGGAAAGGTTCTTTTCCTGGAGGCACGAAAGGAAATGGTGTTTTACACATACGGACAAAATAATGATGTGGTGCACATATCTTGTACGAACCACCCACTGCGAGCGGCATCAAGCTCCCAGTTCAGCTTTCGACCAAGACACGAAAGCCAAGTTAGTTTAAGACCCGCCTCTCCTCGTCCCTTTTTGATGAGCGGATGGTCATGCACATATGCCCATTAATGAAGTACGATATTTACCCCAAAGGTGTGGAAACAGTATATGTCTGGGATGTGGACGCGGATGGAACCGCACATGTGCAGCTGTATGCATACAAATCTTTCACACTCCTAAATAAGGAGACGCATGAGTCGGGATACGGCACACCTCTCACTGACGCATACGTCCGGGATATCCTGGAAGAGTGCTTCAACAGACATGTCATCCCTGTCATGCTGCTGCTAAAGCACAACGAGGGGCACTTTACGGAGTACAACATGGTTCAACGTTCTTAGAATGGCAAGCGGAGACAGGCGCGTCGATGCGCCAGCGTCTAGATGCGGTACATGAGGCGCTGAAGATGCCTGAACTGGATGCTGCAGGTTATGACGCGGACTCAGTGGAGGAAGTCGCTGCGATGGAGGGTCAAGCGCTGCTGGACGAGATGGGCTTCGACTATTACGCTTGCGGCTCCTATACAAATTTCAGGCCCAGGACTACACTAGCACGACCGGTGAAGTGGGTGCGCCGGCTTAAGGCGAACAGTGTCCACCCGGTCATGTATGCGAGAATCCTGCAGGCCACCTCAGTGGATGCCATGGACGCAATAGACGGTCGTAAAGCGGTGAAACTACAACACGCCAATGATGAGGCCCTCGCCGACTGGAACAGGCTGCAAGCGAAGAAATTTGGGGCTCCAAAGCCACGTGAGGGGCAGCGACCCTGGAACGACATGCTAGGCTGGTTCTGCACAAACACCGACGCGATGCGCCATGTAATGGCGTACCTTCCTTTCCCAGAGTTGGCGGCCCAATCCTGCACGGAGGAGCAACTGGTAACCTGGGGTGAGCGTGAGGCTTACCTGCAGCAGTTACAGGTACTCGAGTGGATCAGCGCGGATGAGGGGAGCTCGGAGAGTGCGAGCGCGCTATGCGGACTCTGGGTGACGAACTGTTTACAATCAACGCCACAGGCAGCGATGGAAGTTGCTTGCGACCGGAAACGATGGAGCGATCTGGTAAACCTCACCGACTCTGCCCTTA
Source organism: Phytophthora constricta (assembly GCA_011947335.1). Taxonomy (NCBI): domain Eukaryota; phylum Oomycota; class Peronosporomycetes; order Peronosporales; family Peronosporaceae; genus Phytophthora; species Phytophthora constricta. The sequence continues at coordinate 66,222 of JAAVTI010000412.1, read as the reverse complement.
AGCGCATTAGGCCGCTGAACATTCCGTTGGATCACTGATTCATCCTACACACGCTGCCGGTGGCATTGGCTGCATGGGCAGACTCCGCAGTGAGCAGGGCGCCGCTGGGAGCGTTGGCGGTGTGGTACAACGAGTACAAACAGCTTCGTGACTTGTGCACGGAAATTGCAGAGAGCCGCGACTGGAGCAAGGCGGTAAAGCTTCCTATGGCGAACTCACGGCCACCCTCCAACTCGAACGTAGCGGGAGCTGCCGCTGGAGGAGGCGCGGCGGTGAGCCGCAAATAAATGGGGCTGGCCCCGCCCCAACGTGGTAATGAGCAAACCACGATAGGGGAATACTTTCGGATTCTGCCCACGCAGGATCGGAATCGAATGCTCCGGCGAGACTTTCAACTGTTTCGTCGCGAAAAGTCCGCCAAGCCAGACCGCAAGATTAGCAGCGGCAGCGCAGGCCCAAGTCTTCGAACGCGATGGCAGGTGTCGATAGATTAGAGGTGACTATCGGGCTCCTCACCCAAAATGTGCGAGGATTTGGAGCCTCGGAAGCGGACAAGGCAAGTTGGCTGGCGTCGTTTGAACGGCAGCAAGACCACGGCAACTTCGACGTGGTGTACGTACAAGAAACACATGTGGAGGAGCATACAGAGCACTTGATCGCGGGAATGAATGCAGGAATTTGGGGCTTCCGCACCGGGCCTGGATGCCCGCAACTGTCACACTGGTCTCCTGGAACAGGCAGTGCAGCTGTGGTCGGCATCTTATTTCATCCACAGTCAAGACTGGTAGATCCGGTGCCATTTCTTCGGCATGCCTGGACGCCTCATTTCATAGCCCTCAAGGCGACGCTGGAGGGCGAGCCGGTGTATCTACTGAACGTGTATGCGCCTAATGACCAACGGGCACAAGCCGCCTTCTTCAGAGACTTAGCGGAGATGAGCATGCCGGAGGATGGCCACATCTACTTGAGGGGTGACTTTAATTGCACACTCCATGCGACGCAAGATAGGCCGTTTAGTCGCACGGCCCAAGCTCATGGCTCCAAGCCACTGGAAAATCTGCTGAAGAAATGGAAGCTCAGCGATAGCTTGGCGGAGATGCTACCAGAGGCGGCGGATCACCGGGGGCTGGACCGCTTCCGAGCGCAGCAACACTCGCACTCGTACAGCATTCCAGGAGTCGGGCTCGCCACCAGTCGGCTGGACAGGTGGTATCTAAATGATACGGGCAGGAAGTGGGCAGCCTGCACTATAGCTGACGGCTACGGAGCCCAATCGGACCATAGGGGAGTCTTGCTCCACCTCCGGTCGCCCCGCAATCCGGTGAGAGTTGTGAAGGAACCACGAGCGTTCCCTCTTCCAGAATATGCTCGAGAGCGAGGACATACGGCCGTGCTGGAAGAGCTGGAGGGAGTAAAGACACGGTTGGTTGACAACAGCATCACGGCAGGGAAGCGGCGGACCTCTGGGATACGGCAAAACAGCGCATCGTGAAGAGGCTACTGCAGACCAAACGCGACGCGAAGAAGAGCAAACGCAATACGTATAGAAATAAGCTGAAGCGCATGTACACCAGGCTAGACACGGCGGTGGCCAGAGCAACATCCGCGGCTGACAGTGGTGAGATGGAAGGCGTGGCCCCGGCGACTGCTGTGACGGAGCTGCTGCAATGGATCACGGAGGTCAAGAGGGTCTGGGTGCGGGCCAAAACGCAGAGGTTGTTCAGATCCCACGCGTGGAGAGAGGACCATACGACGAAGCAGTTTTTCCGAAGAATCTCCTGTAAGTTCGAGGACAACATGGTACCTGCGTTGCAACCAGATGGAGGTGACACCGCCAAGACGCCCAACGCTAAGGCCCAGGTGCTGGCATCGGCTTGGAAGCGGGTGATGCAGGGCCCAGCCACGCGATCTGACAAAGTGCGAGAGGTAGTGGGCTGGATGGACGCAGGGGATTCTGCCGAAACTGCACAATTCGCATCAGGAGACTTCATCACTGAGGATACTGTGGCGGCGGCCCTCGCAGCGTGCAAGGCAGGCAAGGCGTGCGGACCAGATCGCCTCAACAACGATTGGTACCGCACGTTTGCTCAACAACTTGCCCCGCTGCTGACTATACTATATCGACTCTGGTACTCGGAGAAGACGTTCCCCAACACATTCATGGAAGCAGACATCTTCAGTTTGAAGAAGAGTGGCGACTCGAGTAACCCGATGAATTACCGACCCTTAGCACTGTTAAATACGGACTACACAGTCCTAACTCGGCTGATAACCACGGAGCTGAGGAAAACTATTGCGCAGCGAATAAGTGTTTTCCAAAATGGATTTGTGCCCGGCCGGCAAATCCACGCGACTCTCGACTACTTCCATGCGGCTCAACTCATGGCTCAGAGTGCCGAGCACTGCAGGCGGGGGCTCGTCCTGCTCCTCGACTTTGCGAAAGCGTACGACTCGCTCGACCGTGGCTTTTTGTACGAAGCGCTTCGGAGGCATGGATATCCTGAGCACTTCGTACAGGTTATCGCCAGTCTTCACGAGAACACCTCAGTCAGGTTCCTAGCCAACGGGGCGAGGTCCGAACGAGTGCAGGTCACAAGAGGAATTCGCCAAGGCTGTCCTCTGGCGCCCATTCTATTTATCCAGGCCCTGGCGCCGCTTTACCAGCGCTTGGCCAGCGGAGAAGTGCATCACGGGATCCCATTGCGGACGCAGCAACATCAGATTGACCTCAGGGTTGGCGGGTACGCAGACGACACCTCTACGTATCTCGAGGGGCCTGAGGAAGTGGCACCAGTGGTCGACGCAGTTGATGAGTTTGGCGAGGCGTCCGGACTACTGCTCAACAAGTCCAAAACGGTGGCAATACCCCTTCACCCCGATGGTCTGCCGCTGGACACGCTCTGGACGGCTGATATTTGCCTAGTAGCATCTGGGGAGCACTGCAGGTACTTGGGCATTCAAGCGGGAAGTATCCAGGACGCAGAGGCCGCCTGGGAGTTCGCGAAGGTGCAGATCCAGCGACACCACAGACTCGCTAGTAAAAACATTGACGATCGCACAACGGACACTGGTGGCCAGGCCATCATTGTACCGAAACTACTATTTGTGGGAGGCACACGTGGCCATCGAAGGCCACGATACACACCCTTCGACTCATATCAAAAATTACATCTGAACGGGGCTTTTCACGGACACGGTGGAGACATACCAGCCATGGTTGGCGGCCTCTGCTTCGCATTTATCTCTCGGCGAAGGGGGACTGGCGTTACCTGACCTGGAGGCGGAAACTGGTGGCAATGGCGGCGGTCACGGTGTCCAACTGGGCCACGGACGGCACTATTCTTGATCACCTGGTCGGTGATATACTCCAACACGGCACGGCGGATGGTGAGGTGAAGACGCCTGCCTATTCGGGCGGCTCGATCAGGCCAAGTGCGGCAGGATGGGACCTCTGGCAGGTCGGAGCCAGCATGGTGACTCAGGCTGGGACACAGCCCACCCCCCGGAGATCACGGAGACCCTGAGGGAGCTGTACGACGTGGTCGGACGACTAGTAACGTCACAGATGGTATGCTGGACGACGTCAGCGTGGTGAACGTGGAATCGCTGCTGCGGGAGCTCACAGCAGAGCGGAGGCGCATCTTATGTAAACATTGGGGCACCACTTGCTCTGAATGGATACCTTTCGTGGAGATCTGTCGCTTACTTCGCAAGAAGACACCTGCTGGAGAGCAGACGCCGAGAGTTCTCTTGCGTAAGGGCATTATGGTGAAGGACTTACTAATGTGGACACATACGGGGAGAGGCTGGATTCAAGTGGTCTTCCTACTCGGCGAGAGTGGCCTGCTTGCTCTTCCAACACCTGCTGGCTATTTACCCGCAGATTGTAAACACGCCGGAGGCGGCGACTGAACTCCGACTAAAGGCGGTGCCGCACGATCACCACTTCGTCGCCACGGTGACAGCATCGGGGGCGAAGGCCGGAGGCGCGTCTCCAGCTGGCTACGTCGACGCAGCACACACTGTTGAACTCGGCTGTCCAATCCACAGCGGCAGTCAAGCACTTGCTAAATCAGGCGGCGATGGCGAGCTGATCGTCCGATTCATTCACCCTCACCATATACTGAGTAGAATGGTGAGAGTCTGGGACGACACCAAAGCGTGGACACGGTCACGAAAACAGTATAAGCATGCTGTCACAGCTACGGCAAGGAGACATGGATTAATTAATGTGAAGGAGCGTGCTCATGAGTGGAGGCTAGATGACGCCACGATAGCAGCGGCACTGGCCACGGTGAAGTGGCAGCATCTACACACGGTCATAGGGGCCAACTCGTGGGGCGTTCAGATACTATACCGGCTCAAGCTAAGAGCATTCACTCCGTGGGATTCCACTACAGGCCGTGTGGGCTGCCCCATCGCGGAGTGCAGCTCCACTGACCCACCACTGGGCTTACCTTTGGAGGTGTAGCGGAGCGCAAGAGCTCTGGAGGAGCTTCTACCAGGCATGGGGGAGCTGGGACAAGCGACGACCAAGACGCGAACCAGCGAGACCTTTTCGCTGGAATTACATGTAGTTCCACCTCAAGTGTGGACGCTGCTCGACGAGATCCTCGCTGACTTGACTGAGGAGGAAAGAGCGGATGTAAGGATCGAGATATTCGATCTACTGAATCAGAGCTGTAGGATCGGAGTGACGGTGACACTCAAGCCATCTGCAAAAAGCGGTGCCGCTACAGAGACCCCTACGAAGACACTACAGTGGCTAGGGCGCTGGCGCTGCTGGCGGGCCGGCTTAGATCGGCATATCTCACAGTCAGGCTGATTGCGTCCGTGGAGACGGCGTCTTTGGCCAGAGTGACGGCGGCCAAGCTTTGTTACCGAGTCCTAACGCAGGACACCGAGTTACGACTACGCCCCGTTACGTCGTACCTGGAGCGAAGCACCTATCTCCTCCTGTTCGATGGGGGTTCACGTGGAAACCCGGGGCCAGGCGGATCTGACACACTTATTGTTAGAGTGGGAGGCGAAGGCATTCGGCCGACCATCGTCTGGATGGCCTGCATATCTGCGGCGCAGTCCACCACCACCAACATCGCGGAGTACAAAGGGCTCCTAATAGGGCTCAGGAACGCAGCGAGACTCCATGTGCACGGTCTGCACGTGGCAGGAAATAACGCGATGATCCTGGATCAGCTAAGACACCGACGCCCACCACGGGCTCGACACGTGCAAACGTACTACACGCAGTCCCGCATGCTGGCAGACCAACTGATGGTGACCTCATAGTCACAGCATCTACGACATTTTAACAAGGCGGCCTACAGCCTTACCAAACTGGCCATGGACACCAAGACCAGCATCCAAGTCCTGCAGGACAATGCGCAGCATTTACCGACAAGATGGACAACGGTGCAAGATTTCCTCCAAGGGGATGTCTCGCATTGGATGGACATGCATCCGACAGAAGGGGAGTTGGTCGACCTACATTATACAATGGCGCGGAGTAGCTTCACGCATTGGCCGGCGCTGAGTGGACAGCTGGCAAACCAGTAGATGATAAGTATGCATCTGCTGGCCTGGTATTATCTGGGTCGATAGTAACTAGCTAACTGACTGTAATACACCTCACTGCAAAACGAAACTATGATCTGTCGATCATTGCGACAGATTACAGCCACACTGCTACGTGCGATGGGTGTGTAGCGAATCTTGACACGTTTCGACCGCGCTATGGAACTGCTGGAACATGCCCAAGCCCAATGACCACTCCGCAGACACTGACCAAGACCACCCTAACGGCATTCCAGAATCACGATAACGCGTACAGGTCGTACACCAGTGATACCAACGTCATCAACAACCCGAATAGCGAGTCTACGCTAAACGCGAAATGCTCTTGGTGCTGCAGAAAGACAAATACGCTTAAGGAAGCGTATACCCCGTTTGCGTGCCCGTCACACAGCGACTGCAACTGTGATGCAGATGTAGGAACCCCAATGGTCAGTTGCGAAATTTTGCACCGGCATTCCCAACATGTGCTCGATTAACGTGTGCCTCCAAGCCAAGGGTATCGACATCATCACGGCATCGCTAGCGATCAAGACTACTGTGCAAACAGTGTCCACGAACACGATTAATGCGCTGCCGACAAAGCCCGCGGGTAGTGACGCCACTGCGAACGTATACTACAGCATCCCATGCACCGCTTTCGACAGGATTGACACGAAACCCGCCGCTACACTGTGAAGCTCTCGCAACTACTTGACGTCACGAGGGGGTTAACTCGGTTTTTCCGGTTCCGTCAACGGAGGCCACTAAGTCGAAGGACTATGTGTTCTGGCGCTATAACACGGACGGCACGACATTCGTCAAGTGGGACCCGATTTCAGATAGTGCGATCGCCTTCACGGAATCGAGCACCACCGTCGTCATCGAGGCGTGGACGGCGTGCGGAAGGGCGTACCAGACCTCGTTCACCGTCAACCTCTTCGTCCACAGCACGTTGACGTGCAGCAAGTTCGATGCGATGTGGACGGTGGTGGAGAAGCCGGGAATCGAGGGCTCTGAAGGCACCTACTGTGCGTACGGAGGCAGCGACTTCTCTATCCTGAAGTTGAACATGGCGGCCACTGACATCCTGAACCAAATCGACAGCACCGTGACGGGCACGTACGTACACGGGGATGCAGTGTGACATCATGGTGAAGGAGACCGGTGGGTCGGACAAGCAGGTCGTCACGTTTGTAGACGGTTCGACGTCCACCACTCTCAACAAATATTTCGGTGTCGAGCTCGTGAATACCCCCACAACGGCGCAGAAGACTACTGGCAAAATCCACTGCACGTTCACGCGCACGCCTTGCCACAACAAACTCATGCTCGCTGATGCAGTCGCGACGCAGAGCTATGGAAAACCAGATTGTGATTGTAAGATTGTCAATATTGACAATCACAATAGTAGATTGCTAGCACAGATCCCAATCACGATATCCGGTTGTATGTAGGATCTCGTTAATTATATAAAGCTAAAGCGAGCCCAAGCGCGAAATTTGCAAGACTACCACACATTCCCTCCTCCGTGACGTCACCAAAGCCCCAGGGCCGCCGATTATGGCATGTATATTTATGAGGACGGCCTTGACAAATAAATAATGCCTCGCGGCTCGTGAATCCTGTTCAAAAATTATGTCATGCACGGCCAGCAACACATCAATAATGCCATAATGACAGAGAAGCTTTACATTATCTGCTTAACCCTAAACCCTAGTACTAAAAAGCTCAGAAATAGCACAAAACGTTACAAAATAAAATGCGTACCTGAGCTTCGCGGTTGAGTCAGCGTCCGCAGCTTGATCATCAGAGTTTGCACTTCGGCAAGGTCGGACTCACGGCGTTGCAGATGGTGCTGTACGGCAAGGTTTAGTCGGTGCGAAGCACACCCAATCAAGGGAACGCCCATCAACGTAGCGAGGCGCCTGTTTACGCTGCAGTTGTCACCTGCAAAGTAAACACATTGATCCAACTGCTTCCCGAAGTCGTTGCTTCGAGCATTTCGGCCTCAAAGTTCGGATGTTCTCGCCTAACATGTTGCATTAGGTTCGATAACCCGTTGCGACGGGTCTGTTTTCTAACCGTGCCGCAACGACAGCGGAAGTAATCGAGGATAACCTCGTCAAAGTCGTCACGGCATGGCTCGAAAAAGAACCCAGTGACCTGGGCCGACGTGAAAGTCGGGCGGGGAAGGCGGGAAACGTTGACCATGGCAGGCGAAGCTTGAGTCGTTGGGAGCTGTGTCTTGAAAATTGAAGAATGACGACAGCAGCCGTACCAGTGCATACGGTTAGCAGCTAGCGCACACGGTTAACTGTCCGCTCGCACGGTTAACCACTGCTGCATGGTTGGTTCTGAGAAACCCCATCATGTTATGAAGTTTTTAATGATATTTGGCAGTTTATTTATAAAGCAACATGTGTTATAAAGTTTCAGAAATAAATTATTATATGGAGTTGGCTTCTCTCATAAATAATGACGAGTGGAGGTTTTCAGGCCTCCAATACATTTATTTATGATATGTATGAACATTATTATTATGGCAATGCTATTTTTGGGGCCCTGCAAAGCCCTCACCTGCAGTGAGGACCGTGACTTAGAGTAAATTGCCGTCAGGAAAACGATGGCGGCAGCGCATATGCTTGTCAGGGAAGGAGGTAACCCCAGTCGCGAAACCACAGCACAACGAACGCAGAAATCGAGGCAGGAACAACTGAGAGGTTAGATGACGCTATGAACAAGAAAGCACGCAACGTGTCCCGGACACGCCCGAACTAAAAAAAAGATTTAGGTCCCAGTTGTGTTTGTCGTCGTGGAGCTGCGCAAAAGTATGATGACGCTCGAAACTGTGATGCTGTTGAAGCTGAACTGAGCTTGTTTCGCTGAGGGCAGTGTCCAAAGCTGTCACTGTTTCCAAGCAAGAATTAATAAGATGAAGATGGACGATTAACCCCGCAGCGGTCAATATATTGGACAATCTTGGTATATTGATTGTAAGAGTGCAATTTCCGATTGTCTTGAGACCGGGCAAACAATCAATCAACAATCTATATTTCCACAGCCCTGGTCGCGACGACAAACACCAACTCGATCTCGTGTGACCACACGTTCACAATCACTGTGACGTAGCTGGCATTGCCAATGAGCAGGCAGTGGCCAGCCACGTCAGACTACAAATGTAGGCTATCCAAATTATGCTGGATGCCGCATTGCATCTAGTGTGTAAACATGCATTTCTATTGGTCGAGAGTGTGACCATTCAGTTGGCCAAGCGTTTACGCTTCCTGAAGCATTCTAGGATGCGGCGTCAACATTGGGATTCTTGCGGCCTCATTGGCCCAAAATCCCTACCGATTTGAAAGAATCTAGTTGCCACTGGATCTTTGATTACGATCGGTTCAAGGATCGATTAAGCTCAAGCTACGTTTCATTTTAGGAAGAATTCATTGGTAGTTTAGGACACCAGTTGTGATAGGAGAACGATAGCTTTTAGGATGTGCTAGTTGATTCCCAAGAGCAAGCAGCTAGCCACCAAAACCGTAAGAGCTCTGATCAATCTCACTTCTCATTTTTCTACCAACCTCCAAGGCGCCTCACAGCACAGGACCTCCGCCTGCCTTCAGCTCGTCGCCGCCGCCCACGCAACGCTTCCTCGGCTCTACTGTGTTACATAGTAGCACTTGTCGTGTCAAGCTTCGGTCCAAGTTCAAGAGCAAGGTTAAGGTGCTCGTGGCCAGATACGTGGGAAGCGAGTATCCTGTGACTATTGGTGCGAGCCACATCGTGGGGAGCGCTAGGTTACAAAGGGTTGCCTTTTTGCACGAACTCTACGTTCGGTGGCTAGTTGGTGTGGTTGCACGCCAGTGTGGTACACACATTTGGAACTCCTTTTGTGGGTCTGCGGTTTAGCGCTTTCAACTTGTGTGAATCCCTGTCCCGCCACAGAAAACACGGAGGTTAACACCCAGATAGTTACCCACTTGGTATTGCTAGATCTACATCCGTTGCTACTGCAACTGTATCGGTGTGCTCCTTTGCATGGGTAAGCGAAAGACTCGTGAACCCGAAGATCCGTTTGTCAACACCACTGAGTCTTTGACCAGTCGTAACGAGCAACTTGACAAGCTCATATTAGACTTGTGGTTAACAACGGTAAAGCAACTTAAGCTAGTCCAACTCATTCGGAACGAAATCCCGGATTGCAAGGACGCAGCTGCGCGGAACGTCGTTCACGACACTACGGAACTGTTCGAGGCGTCGTATTCAACAGACCCAAACGATTCTAGAAGGAACACTCGACCACTCCATCCACCTTTACAAGAAGCGTAGATCGTAAAAGGAATTTAATTGGCACTTTTCGTTTTGGCTTAAGTTTAGGTTTCGGTATATTTTTAGATACGGCGCTGAGAAGTCCAGCTGTCATGACCCAACGAATAGGTCGTGCTGCTGAGCGCCCGTCTCCGAACCCTCGTCCTCGGCAACAGAGCAGAACCAATGCTCCGAGTGACGCTGAAGCCACAAGCCCTGCGCCGCGACCAAGAACGCGCACTCAAACCGGGGCAAGTGCCAATAATCAGGCCGGCTCGGCCGCCCCTGCTGCTGCCGCTGCTCAAGCGAATCCAGGACCCGACGCAATGTCCATGCAGCAGTTGCTTGTATACATTACGCAGCAGCAACAACAGTATCAAGCTCAGATGCAAGCTCAGATGCAAGCCCAGATGCAACAAGCGAATAAACGCTTTGAATTTGTGGTTGCGTCTAGAGGCGAACACAAGAAGAAGGATCCTTCCGTGTATGAAGGGAAGTATGGTGAAGACATTGAGCTTTGGATCTTCGCAACCGAACAGTACTACGCCAACAAACGCCTGTTGATGGAAGCCGAATCATCCGACTTTGTGACGATGATATCCAGCAATTTGGGCAAGTCAGTGTTGAATTGGTATCGCGCTTTTGTAACGGACTGTGAGCGTGTAAATGTTCACAAAACGTGGTCACTGTTCAAGAGCCAATTGCGTTCGCGCTTCAGGCCAAAGGACTTCGAATATGATCTCCGCGAGAGGATGTTTCGCTTAAAACAGACTCAAACAATTTACGAATATGTCTCCAAGTTTCAAGACTTGCTATCGCAGACTGAATTAGCGATCAGTGAATTGGAGAAGCGATTCTTTTTCCAGAATGGATTACGGGAAGAAACCGCTAGGAAGCTCAAGGAAGAAAGTCCTAGTACACTTCAGCAGGCAATTGAAATTGTTTCTAACTTTGAGTTTGCTCATTACTCGGGGAAACCACCTCGAGCTCCGTCCAAACCCTCGTCCACACGTGACGATGCTGGGCCTCGTACCAAACAGCAAACAACAAAGCGGTTTGAGAAGAAGACAGGCAAAACTGATGATTGGAGGAAGACAGCTACGTGCAAGAACTGCGGTGAAGTAGGACACATCTCGCCACAATGCACTAAGCCAAAGAGCAACGAAGCTAAACGCTATATCAGCGGATCAGTGTATGCTATTCTCGAAGTCGAAGCTGAAGCGTACAAAGACGAAAGTCAAAGGAAGAAGGTCTCGATCTTCATTGATAACGGAAGTAGTCTAAATGGTGTGACAGAAGATTTGGTCAAGAACTTAACTTAGAAGTCACTGAACACGAGCTGATGCAAGTCGACCTAGGCTATGATCAAGTCGGTTATCGTCCACGTCGTACGGTAGACATGAGGTTAGATATACCAGGCTTTCCAGTGATGTCAAGAACATTCCAAGTCATGCCTGTTCCGGAGAACAAGGACATCGTACTAGGTATGGTGTGGCTCCGTGAGCACAACCCAGATATTGATTGGGATAAGTTGACGATGAAACCTCGTAACAGTGCTGTCAGTCCTATGCCAGTAAAACTGCAAACCCCGACCAAACGTTCAGCCCGAAGGATTGCTGGACGACGCCATGCTCGTGTAAACCAAAACCGCGAGATCTTCAACTATTATCGGCATCATGGTCATGAAGGAGCACACGGAAGGACGAAGATCATCTCGTCAAAGCAGTTTCAGCGAATGCTTCGCAAAGACAAGGACATTGAGGCTGTATTCGTCATTAATCCGCATGACTCCGAGAAGGCAGAACGCTTCAAGAGTCAAGGATGGGAAGCTCTCAAGGATAATCCTGCGTACCCAATTTTACGCAAGTATGCGGACACAGTTTTCCGCACGGAACTTCCGAATGAGACACCGCCGGTACGTGAAGGTATCGAGCATGAAATTCTGCTTAAACCCGGAACCAAGCCAATTTCGGTAAAGCAGTGGCGCCAAAGTCCTGAGCAACGCCAAATTATTCAAGATTGGACCAAAGAGATGGTTCAAGCAGGCATTATCCGTCCAAGTACGTCAGCATACTGTGCACCAACTTTTGCGTGAAGAAACCAGTTGGATGGCGTATTGTGCACGACTTCCGTCAGCTAAATCTAGCTACGATTTTACCAGCGATTCCGATGCCGCGCAAAGAGGACACTTTTGACGCTATGGCAGGAAGCTTTTGGTACTCGTGCATGGACTTACTCTGGGGTTATTATCAAGTCAAGTTGCGGGAATCTGATATCCCGTTTACAGCTTTTCGACTCCAGACGGTCTTTTCGAATATCTCGTCACACCCATGGGGCTTAGTGGAAGTCCTGGAACCGTCAATCGCCTCTTTTTACAAAATGTATTTAGGGATCTGCGTGACGTAATGCGAATTTACTTTGACGACATCTATGTATTCACTAAGAGTGAAGATGTCTCTGAGCACCTCGAAGCTCTGGATCGAGTGCTCAAGCGATGTGAAGAGCAGAAGCTCTACATCAAGTTGTCCAAATGTCAGTTTTGCGTGGATGAAATTCCATGCCTGGGCGACTTCGTGGGCCGCAATGGCGTTCGCATTGACCCTGACAAGGTCAAAATCATTGCGGACTGGCCAGTGCCTAAGACAAAGAAGCAAATGGAAAGCTTCTTGGGAACTACGGTGTATGTCTCCAGATTTTGCAAGGACTTTGCTCAATTTGCGGGACCTTTGCATGACAGCATCAAGGGCAAACGACCGCGTGAAGCTATTCAGCTCACGGACGACCAATTGCGATGTTTTGAAGAACGCAAGCGTCGTTTATCGTCCCACCAGTACTTCAACTTCCTGACTTCTCGAAACCTTTCGGAATCAGGATGGATGCCTCGAACTTCGCAATCGGGGAGTCTTATTTCAAAAGGAGGGAGAGTTGGAACATCCAATCGCTTTTACAGGTCGTAAGATGAAGCCCGCAGAACTGAATTATCCTGTTCGCGAACAAGAGCTGCTGGCCATCATGCATGCTCTAAAGACTTGGCGCGTGTACTTGCTAGATAAGCCTTTTACAGTCGAAACTGACCACAAGAGCATTGAGATGATTCTGACTCAGAAGACGACGAACCGAAGGATCGCTAGATGGTTCAATGAACTCGCCGAGTTCCAGCCCTTGTTCAAGTGGATTCCAGGGGAAACCAACACGGTAGCTGATGAATTATCGAGAAAACCCGACTTTGAGCATAAAGCAGCTCAAGTCAGTTTGAAAGAGCTACTCGAAACGGCTCAGAATCGTGAGATAGTCGCTACGGTAATTGCGACGAAGGTGACTGTGGCACAAACAGCTAAGCAAATGTACTCGTGGAACACGGACTTACAATGGATCGTCAAGAGGCTAAATGAAGGCAAGAAGATACCTCGTTACTCAATAGACGATGGTGTACTGTACTATCAGACTGGAGAAGACGAAACGCCTCGCTTGTACATTCCAGATGATGAAGACTTGAAGAATCGAGTCATCTGTGAGAATCATGACTCCATGTCAGCTGGTCATCCAGGGTTTTACAAAACCTAATGGCTGTTCGAGAAAAGTACTACTGGCCGAAGATGTCGAAGTATATCCAGCGCTATGTCAACACATGTGAAACGTGTCAGCGCAACAAGGCTAGACAAACGAAGCCACCAGGGTTGCTGCAATCGCTGGATGTTCTAAGTGGCAGATGGATGGACATCTCGATGGACTTCATTGTGTCACTACCAGTGACGAAGGATGGTTTCAACGCCATCATGGTTATCGTAGATCGTTTAACCAAAAGAGCAAAGTTTATTGCTACAAAGACGACACACGATACGTCAGAAATAGCACATACGTTCATGAGGAACTATGTGAAGAACCATGGCATGCCAAAGACCATTGTGCCCGATCGAGACACCAAGTTCACGTCCAAGTTTTGGCAAGCAATTGTGACTGCTTTAGGAACGCAGCACAACCTGTCATCAGCTTTCAGGCCACAAACGGATGGACAAACGGAAAGAACTAACCGTTTTATTGGAGACTGTCGTTAACCCAGCACAGAATGATTGGGATGAATATCTCCATTTGGCAGAAATTGCCTACAATCGACGCGTACACTCCACAATTGGAATGTCACCGTTCGAAGCGGATCTAGGGTATGTACCCTACATGCCAGATGATATGGCATCGGATCCAGGCTTTAAGAAATTGGAGAAAGCAGCGCAAGAGTTTTTGCTTCGTCAAGAAACTCTATTCAAGGTCGCAGAAGACCGTATGAGCGAAGCGCAGGAGCGTATGAAGTATTACTACGACAAGAACAGACTTGTTCAGAACTTCGAAGTAAACGACATGGTGCTATTAGATGGAAAGAATTTGGACATCCGTCACAAAGGATATGCACAGTCGAAGAAACTTGCTCCAAGATACATTGGACCGTTTCCAGTGTTGAAGAAGATTTCGAAAGATTCCTACGAGTTAGGACTATCGAAAGGATTGAAGATGCACCCGGTGTTTCACACATCACAACTAAAACCTTACCATAAGGACACCAACCGCAAACAGAAGGTGAACAAAGTGGTGTTAGCCGATGGCTCCGAGGGACAACTCGTTGAGGCCGTTATTGGGCATCGTAAGTACAAGGGCAAACCGCAGTACAAGATTTGGTGGCTTGGTGAAACCAAGACAGACGCCACATGGGAGCCAGTGGAGAATCTAAAGCAGATACCTGGACTCATTGACCTCTACTGGAAATCCAAGAAGGACAAGAAGCCAATTTCGAAATAGGCTTCTTCTTGAAGGGAGGTCATGTGACGTAGCTGGCATTGCCAATGAGCAGGCAGTGGCCAGCCACGTCAGACTACAAATGTAGGCTATCCAGATTATGCTGGATGCCGCATTGCATCTAGTGTGTAAACATGCATTTCTATTGGTCGAGAGTGTGACCATTCAGTTGGCCAAGCGTTTACGCTTCCTGAAGCATTCTAGGATGCGGCGTCAACATTGGGATTCTTGCGGCCTCATTGGCCCAAAATCCCTACCGATTTGAAAGAATCTAGTTGCCACTGGATCTTTGATTTCGATTGGTTCAAGGATCGATCAAGCTCAAGCTACGTTTCATTTTAGGAAGAATTCATTGGTAGTTTAGGACACCAGTTGTGATAGGAGAACGATAGCTTTTAGGATGTGCTAGTTGATTCCCAAGAGCAAGCAGCTAGCCACCAAAACCGTAAGAGCTCTGATCAATCTCACTTCTCATTTTTCTACCAACCTCCAAGGCGCCTCACAGCACAGGACCTCCGCCTGCCTTCAGCTCGTCGCCGCCGCCCACGCAACGCTTCCTCGGCTCTACTGTGTTACAATCACGGACTGCGATAAGCCAGAACTGATCATAGCCAACAAGAACGACGTGTGTGCTGACAAGTGTGCAGGTAACGCGGCGCCAGGTGTGTTCGAGGCGTGTGGTGGCTCGGTGGTCACATCGTCCGCGACCAACACAATCCTAAATCCATCGGCGGCTCAAACGTGCTGCACTGCATGCACCCAGACGCTCACGTGCAACAGCGTTGGTGTCACGGATGTGAAGCGCTGCGAGCCACCTCCGAGTCTGTTTCTCGCGGAGCTGGCTGCTGCCGAGGAACCGAGTAACTTGGTGGATTTGACAACGATGACTCTACTGGGCGCGAGCGCAATGGTTGCTATTGTAGCTTTGGTCGTTGTCAAGCGTCATGTGAGTGCCGCTGCTCATGCCCAGGTGGAGGAAGACGTGTACAATCGCTGCTAGTGGTGGTACACGATACAGCGGTCCGGCCGTCTTCACTTCGGCAGATACTTGTCACTGTCGACTGCTTATTCCAGCAGTCCTAAGCCAAGCAGATCAGACAATAATGGTTTGTTTTGGGCCGAACACGGCTTGGCTTGCCGAATTCCCCTCTTTTTCCATCAGTACCGTAGTAGTAGTTTCAAGACTGTGTGCATATTCGCTGTCCATTACACTTCCAGTTCGCTTCTACAGCAGCATTGTGGGACACTAGGTGATGGGGAAATTTAGATTTGGTCAGGGAAACGGATTAAGGGTCATCAGTGATGACTTATCACGACGACTGTGTGAAAGAATATTACGACTGCAGTCTGTTCGCAGTTCCATCCGAGAGTCTGATACCCCGAGCGACTTGAAGTTAGTATTGATGAGCAACACCGCCGAACACCGCTCACTCTGCCTGTCGATGACTTCGAAAGTGGCTACACTACAATCCTCTCGTGAGTCACTGTCAACCTTCAGCCAGTTATCGCCCACTTCCCGGGAACCTTTACTCTTGGTCCAAGCGTCTCCAAGAGTCTTGGAGATCGGCAACGGCAGCTCTGGTTGCACTTACCTCGAAAGTATTGTACTTTCACGTCACTCCAGAGGCTAAATATGCAAATGAAAATTAAAAAATGAAAGAGTGAAAGTACATGTATTCAGCTATTCGTTCCGATCCATCAAGAAACAAACGAAGCAACTTGGCTCATATATACATGCTCAACGCATGCAGCAACACGTCATGACCGCGGCTGATCTGCTTCATCACCAGCTATCGCCATCATCATTATCACAGACGTGCGCTCTCCTACTCGAGCAGAGGGTAGTACGCATCTTCGTCCATCTTAGCGCGCGCACCGGTCTCTGCACGACGCTTGACAACGACCAGCGCCACAACAGCAACCATCGCACTTGCACCAAGGAGAGCCATCGTTGTGCCACCCGCGAAGCCGCTCTGCTCGACGGCAGCCAACTGGGCGAGCAACAGCATCTCTGGAATCTCACAGCGCTTGACGTCGGTCGAGGCCACAGCTACGCACTGGAGTTCAGGACTACAGTCAGCACAACACGCTTGCGAGGTCGTCGAGATGCTAGTCGCCGTCGCAGTAGACGTCACCACTGTGCCGTCGCACGCTTCGTTCACACCTGGCAACGCGTTGCCCGCGCACGTGTCCGCACATACGTCGGCCTGGTCGCCATGGTACAGCTCTGGATCGTCACAATCGGTGATGGTGAATGAGTGATCACACGTAATCGTGTGGGGATCCGTGTCAGCCAGCATGATCTCGTTGATGTGAGCCGTGCGCGTGAACGTGCACGAAACCTTGACAGCCGTCTTTTGTGCAGTGGTGGGATCGTGCACCATCTCGACGGCGAAATCCTTCGTGACGGTCGTTGTTGTTGCGTCCACGAGCGTTTCGGTTGACGGGTCTGTACCCGCGCCATTCTCCTCCACTAGAATATCGCAGTTGACACTGGCGTAGTTGCCGGTCACCGTATCGGTACCGTGCGGAATGATATCCGTGATGTCCATGTCCAGGTTGATGATAGCGAAGTCGCTGCCCGAGTACGCACAGTTGGCGCCGCCGATTTCCTCCGAACCCACCAGCGTCCACATGTCATCGAACAGGTCGCACGTCAATGCGCTGTGCACGTACAGCTTGACGTCGAACGTGAACGTCGCCCCCACTTGTCCACACGCTGTCCACGCCTCGACAGTGACAGTCGTGGCAGCGTCCTTGAAGGTCACATCAACATCATTATCCGGGTCCCACGTGTTCCAAGCCTCACCGTCGAAGTTGTATCGCCAAAAGACGTACTCTTTAACCTTGGTCGCCTCCGCTGACGGAACAGGGAATGCCGGCTGGAACGTTGGCGTGACGTCGAGGAGCTCTGACAGCTTGACAACGTAGTGGCAGGTCGTGTCTGTCGTGCTGAAGTCAGTGCACGGAATAGCGTAGTAGACGTTGGCAGCAGCGTTCGCCCCTGTTGGCGGAGTCGGCAGCGCAGCGATTACGTTGGTGGAAGCCGTCTGCACACCCGAGTGGATGCCAATAGTCCTCGTGGCGATGTCGTTGCCCGTCGCCTGAAGTGTCACGTCCATCAGGCAGGCGTTACCGGGGCCGCCCGCGCATGTCGCCGCAGGCGAGGAGGACGGGCACGCGTACGCGACGTAGTTCTCCTTGACCGTCTTGGACTTAGTGCAACGCCATGTGCACTCACCGTTCAACGTGGTCTCGAGAGAGCTGGATTCACTCTGGAGATCGGTAGCGGTAAGCGGAGTCGACTTGAGGTTACCGATATTGGTCGCTTGCTGGGAAGTATCATAGCATTCACTGGCGAAAGTCAAAGCATTCAGGATGCCGTAGAAGGCTTCCAGCTGGGACGAAGTATCGTCACACCGAGCAGCACTGTTTCCGTTGTTCTCGACATTGGTATTATCCACATACGACAAGAATGCTTTCTCGTAGTTGTTGAATGAAGTCAATGTGGTTGTCGTCAGCGTCGCTGGACTGGTCGGTGCGCTGGGGCAGGTACCAGTCGAGAACCGCGGGCGGAACTCATCCGTGACCGAGACGCACTGATCACATGATGCCGTGCGGTCATAGTCGGTTGCGATGATCGACATATCGTACAGACCTGGTGCGTTAAAAGTGAGCTGCTGCTGCACTGTGGTCGGGTTGGTCACGTACTCATACCACGCAGTTTTCCCGGTCGTCGTTGTAGATCCACCAAAGCTTGACGTGACTTCGACGTACGGCTTGTCGGACGCGATCTTCTTCAGATTGTCGTCGTTCTTGTTTTTGCGCTTGTCGCCCACGTAGTTATCCGTCGGAACGGGCACAGGAATCGCGCAGGTAGCAGTATCTCCGAGCTTAACGTTATTGACCAGATTTGAGAGAGTGCACGTTACCGGACTCGAGCTCCAATAGCACGATCCCGGCGTCGCAGAGTCAGCCAGGAACATCAGTTGTGGCACGAGTTGCGACTGGTTCTCATCGTCCATCGCACCAAGATCACGTAGCATTGGGTGATCGCCCTGCTCTCCCAGAGCGTCGACGAACGCACCGTAGGCGGACGCGATCGCGAGTACGGTAGCGACGCGCATGATCACAAAGGGCTGCAGAAGGAGTGCTCAGGTCACGGCAAATGACCCGTCGACTTGAAGGCGAATTGCGAAGTGGCCTGTTGATGGCGCCGAGCTCGACCCAGGCAGCAACACTTGGGGGCGACCACTGGAGACCGAATCCTGCGGACGAGAGGCTGAAGATCGCGTATCAAAGGGCATGAGCGCCGCTGATAGACTGTCAATACTGCATGGCGTCTGCTCGAGGTGTCGCTCTAGAGAGGCGTACGTTTCGAGTGCGACATCGGTTTTAGATTTTACGACGGGTGGCAAGGCTTTTCAAGCAGAGTGGCTAGATTCTGTGGGCACTTCCCGCTTGAAGTTCGACCACCTGCGGTGGACTCTGTGCTGGTTGCACTGCTACGGTTTGCTGGGATACGAAAAGCTCGCCCAGTCAGTTGCGTTATGCAGCCACAGCACACTAGATTCACTTGATCCGATATGAACATTTAACTCGAGGTGACCGAGCCTCCTCAGGGCGGATGTCTTGCCTACACGTCGCCTTGCCGGCCCTTATCTGGGCTGTCCAGGATGAGTGCGCTTCTGAAGTGAAGGCGTGACGTCACACACACTTCGGCTTTGCAGACAAAGATCCCTGGTCATGAGTGCATGCCATAAGTTTTTCAGAGGCCAGTATTTCAAACAGGATTCACCCGACCGAAACTAATATTAAATTCCTTGCAGATGTCATTTTCTGCCGCACTTCGCAAAACCACCACCGCTCGTTGATACCTCCGCGTCCACGAACATCGCGCCTGTCATGCTGTTCCTGGGAATTCTTGTATGACACTGTTCACAGTATTTGCCAAGGCGCCAACCAAAGTCATCTGCTGTGCACATTGTGTGCACATCTATTATGAATATTCCGACCATATGTACATACAAATAAAATTATGTAAAAAAATATTTTCACCGAGTAAGTCCTAGTTTGCTAATGGTCGTGAATGCTGCCCGCCTCTCCGCTGCTGCAGCGAGGTAATTACCATGAAGCAACCTCGTGGAGGTCAATGCGATAGGCCGAACAATAAACGCGAAAACACGAAGTCGTTCGCACTGTCGACCGTGGCATGGCATAGCTACTGTATTAGCGACCTAACACTACCTCGACCTCGTTTTGAAGCACGCTAATTGTGCTTTCCAGATGTTTTGGCAAAAGAAGACATTTAATCTCGGTTTTATAACTCTGTCTTGAGATATATTTCATATCTAAAAGATTTCATTTGATTAAAACTATGCTTTTAATATATGTATCAGCAACATAAAGCCTGTTTTAGCAGTTGCTTTAGCAACATATATTTTTAAAATACTTAAGTTGATACGCTTTTCAGAGCTGTTGTGTGTTTTGGCATACACTGCGCGCCATAAGTTTTCGGACATCCACGTATCAGGCCATATCTCGGCTTCTAGTGGGAGTTGTAGGAGGCTATTTAGCTATGTTATAGATGCGTACAGGACGAATAGGGGACATGTGACGCGGAGCTCGATTTCGCAGCGCGTGACTACAACAGATCGATTTTCACCCCGCGACAAAACTTTCGGACAATAATTGACTTGGCTTCAGTATGCTCTAGAGTGATGGTCACGGATAGTGCGCAATGATTTGACACAATTCCGTCGTCTGCTGCATGGGACGTGGGTCGTCGATCGAGCGCGCCGTCGCCAGAAGCCTCCACGAAGCTGGCTAGGGGGTGCGGACGAGCGCGGCACAGATAGAGTAGTAACTAAGTGATAGACATTGTCTTCACGCCGCGCAAGGTGTTCATCCGTAGGTTTATTAAGCTGTACAGCTCCGTATGAGGAGGCTGGGCTGTTGTCCATAGATAGGCTCATATGTTCCCTAGGCTTGACCCGTCCAGCCCAGTCGAGCACATGTGGATGGTTATAGCAAGGAAAATGTGCAACCGTAGCAAATACAGCCACTCAGTACCCGGCAATACTACTGCTGTCCAAGCGCCGCGACCCAGGAGAGTCTGAACGCGTCACTGGACTCGACACCAACACGCAACATGATGGCCGTCAGACAAGCTAGGGTCCTGATTGGTTGTTAAAACGTGACCATCACTCTAGAGCATACTGAAGCCAGGTCAATTATTGTCCTAAAGTTTTTCGCGGGGTGAAAATCGATCTGTTGAACGGTAGCCCAGTCACGCGTTGCGAAATCGAGCTCCGCGTCACATGCACCCTATTCGTCCTGAACGCATCTATAACGTATCTAAATTGCCTCCTACAACTCCCACTAAAAGCCGAGATATGGCCTGATACGTGGGTGTCCGAAAACGTATGGCGCGCAGTGTACAATACGGCCATAATTCTGAGTTCTCAATCACAGCAACACGAATCATGACCTACGCAGTGGACTATCGGTGGCGTGCAATTTCGCTCGTGCATGTGAACGGACTTGATATCGGCTTCATTAGTGATATATTGGGGCCTAAGCCGCGGACAATATTTCGATGGTATAGTTTATTCCTAGAGAAATGTGTAGTGGAAGAGGAAAAGCAACCTAAGCGAACCGCAAAATGGTCTCAAGAGATTTTGCAAAGCGTGCGATGCATGTTAGAGGTCACCCGAGTTTCTACCTGTAGGAACTTCAAATTTTCTACGTGACAACTACGGTGAGGTCAAGAATGTATTGCTGTCTAACCATTTATCGTGCCCTTTATTTTAATTTGGGGCTCACGCAGAAAGTCACCACACGCGCAGCTAGAGAAAGTGTTCCGCTGGAGGCAAGTCAGCTTTGAAATGAGTACCAAGGTTATTATTGCTTCTTGATTGTTTTTCCACTTTAGGTAGCAAATTACAAGCCCAAGCTCCAGGCGATCTACTCGTATCCGGAGCAGTTGTTTATCATCGATGAAGCATCAAAAGATGGGTTTCATGCCTACCATCAGTATTACTAGTCCGACTGAACACGAAACGCCTGGAGAGGCTGCCACTTTCGCAAGGCAAGCAGCGTTCAATTTTCGCAGCCGTCGATCATAGAGATTTCGTTGATAGGGAAACGACTGAAGGAGCATTTTCTCGAACCTCGTTTCACCGTGCTTTGTTAAGCATATCAGCCCGCTACTTAATCCGTGGCCTTTGCCGAACTCAATTGTTATCCTAGATACAGCTAAGATTCATCTGTACAAGGAACTGGAAGTTACAGTGCATCAAACGATAGCGTGGCTACGTTTTGCCCCCGTACTGCTCAGAGCTCAGTCCGATCGGGCTATGTTTTGGTTCTCTCAAAAGTTGGATACACTGCCATTCTAAAATCCCCCGACGAGCATCTGAAAGTCGCTATGAAGACTTGAACACGAGCGGATGCAAGAGGTCGTTTAGGCATTTATGGTCACTGTGGATACGACGCAAATCCTTTACGCAACGTGTCATTTGACAATCTAGACAACACTGATTAAGCACCAACATAATGTTTTGTCTCTGTCGTTATTTTATTGAGATGCTAGAGGTATTTAGGCTGCTCAAGTGCTGTGGCCTCGTCACCGTTTCTACGCGGCACGCCCTAATTTTCTTGCTGTGTTGGCCCTTCCTCTCCCATGTGGTCTACGTCGGGTAAATCCAGCGCTGTCGCACCCGCCGGGACAAACCCGTGAAAGATACCTTGAGTAAAAATGTCATGTGCTGGAAGTCCCAGCGCAGATCTTAATCTCTCAACATCTACCCTAAAGCGGTTCCATATCCCGTTAATTTCTAGACGGATCGAGACAATTGGCTACTTGTGACCATCATATGACTCGGTATCTAATCGTGCAGCATCTTCATCAAGCGCGATTGCCTGTCGCGTAGTATATTCGTTTGGTAGACTAACCTCGGTGTCGTCGGGTCCTCTGGCATGCGTCGTGACAACGTGGTTGAAGACAATTGGACCCAATATAGTTCGGCTTTCCACCCGAAAACGCTGCACTGTAGTTATCGCTGCACTTATCCGTGCTCCTGTCGCTCGGTGAAGCGTGGGTACAGCTTTTGGACGTTTCATGGAGTAGATGAAAAACATAAAGGCCAAAATCCCCAGCACATCAGGTTCCATGCTGCACGTTCATCTTTAGACACTCGCTTGACTCTCTGTACGAGCAAAGCCGCAGAATTTCCGCAGTCATCACACGAAAGTGCCTTTGCTTGCTCTGATGTGAAGGCGCTCGTCATCGATCAATATTCCTTGAATGGCGATTTCTCCAGGTTACCCATTATCTTCGCACGAAGGACGTCGACAACGCCTTCCAATATGAAGGAGAATTTCATGATTTTACCTCCTCTGGGCTGTCTTTAGATGTATACTTTGCGAGCTGCCATTCTTCCGTTAAGCTTTGTCTCTTGAGGTATGCCAATAACCGGACACGTTTGCGTATGTGCCACGGTCTGCTAACAATCGCAACAACAAAACTAGAGATGATAAGCAAGACGTTCTCGCTACTTCAAATTGTAACTTGCAATTCTCATCGTCGATTAGGTCGTTGGGAAACAGAACTAGAACCTGGAACGGTATCGAACAAAGAAACCAACAATAAGAATTAGCTGTAAACCCGACGCGTGTCATAATGACATTGCATACAACGTACGTACTCGGTTAAGAAGTCGTAGAAAAGGTTGATTCTTATGACGAACGGAGTCTTCCCAAGCTGTGGTGTGACATCGGGGAGTACAAATATTAATTAAAATAAACTATTATCCTGAAAGGTTAAACTTTAAACGTGATAGTTTAAACTTTAAACCTGAAAGCTTAACTATTAACGTGAAAACGTTAAAGTTTAAACTTTAAAGTGAGTGTAAGCTTTAAACCTGAAAGTGTATATATTAAAAGCATAGCAGCTATACTTACCGATAACTCGCTCTACATGCGCCAGAGCGTAGATCTAGCGCTTCCGCTTGCTCTCTCCGGACCTTGCTGGCTGTTTGGCGACCGCACACAAAACTTCCGCGCAGCCGTATGAATGCTTTAAGCGGCTGTTGCACGACGGCTCTACGAGAAGGAGCGCAATCGCTTGCTGTTGCTGCGGCGGTATGCTGGTAGTGCCTGGCTCTATGAGATTCAGAATGTGCTGTTGTGCTGTCGTGCTGTCGTGTTATCTACATATATATGGTGAAGTTGAAGCGGATAGCTTTAATAGTCGAAACTAGTGTGCGTGTTTTGGCTGGACGTCACAATAGGTGGCTCGGAGTTGGACACTCTGATATAACCCTCGGGACATCGGATGACACAAGGATGGTATGTGCTAGCTGCCACAGATAGTTGTGAGGAGCAGCAGATGTTGCTGTGTGACAGTATTGTCCATGGGGGTTGTGCCGGACGGCTTTCCTCCAGTGTTCACGGATACATGAATGAACTCACTTTTCAATCTACTTTCTACCTTACAAGTCTCTTCTCTCCACACCTCCAGTCTCCGCTCAAGACTCAAGACTCTCCTCTACCCCTTGCCAGCAGTGTTGGGAGCACACGAGTCGCACAAGCTCTTACGCTGTCCATTAGAAAGATGGGACTGGAAATTCCAGTGGAATTGCCTTGCGTGGGATGCAGGATTAGTGATGGACTCAGCATTGTATCACAAAAATATTTGTCCAGCAAAAACGTTTTGAGGGTTTATCTTAAATCCCCAACTGTCAATTCTTTCCGGACCGGAGACGTATACTGTATTCTGTATTACACAGCAAACAATTGATATGAGCAGAACCGCCAAATGTAATTTGCAGCATACCACCTGACTGTCTAATAAGCTGCTGCCGCTATTCGTGAACATTTACCTCACGTTTTGCACGTTTTGAGAATATGGACACGTTATCAGAAATTTACTGCTGCTTCTTCACACTATGTAACACCGAACAGACTTAAGAGCATCTCCAGCGGCAGGTCCGATCCTAAGGCTTAACAAAGGCCTTAAGACCCCGATTTAAATAATAAGACCCGGCAACTACTTCATTCTCGCAGTGGGAGGTCTTAAAGCGGAGTCGTATTGTGCGTTCGATTCGAAATTTCCGTGGTCGATTGGTTGAGTCGACCAAACCAAATCGACCCACCAATCGGCCAAGGCATACAAATCCGTATTCGTTAATTAATGCACCTTGCAAAACAGAAGGCGCTCGACTTTAAATAACGGTAATTAAACATTTTCACCCATCAAACCGGTCCGGCTTAACCGTGCCTGCTGTACCTTAAATCGGGTTGTCATTCCGGATTTTGCGAGCTTCTGCGTAGGTGCGCGCCTAATTTTCTGCGGAAGGCATGGAACGAGCCGACAAGAAGGAAACGGATGCCGAGAGCGGTGGCAGCTCCCCAAGAGACAGCGGCGACGTAGCAAAGGACAGCAGCGACGATGATGAATCAATTGAGGCCATACAACAAGGAATACGAACCTTTAATGCACCACCGCGCCACACCATATTTACACTAATGAAATGTATGTAGACGTTCAAGCGTCTTACATGCCCTTAGCTTTCGTTCCAAGCATCAAAGACATGTCGTTCGCATGTGGACCGCGTTCTTTTCTTTTGGGAGCGGTTTAAACGAGAACATTTGGTCGGGTATAGGGCTCGCGCCTGCCAGACGACGACCTATTACAACAAGCAGCAGACGAAGCACCCCGAGCGACAAACCTGGGTGAGTTTGGATACGCTTTCCAAGTACACGTGTACGCGTGGATATAAGCATAAGGCGCGTTTCAAGGGCAAGCGAGTGAAGCGTACAACGCGTTACCGATGTTGCAACGCCTCAGTTCGCGAAGCGGTGGTTTGCGAGAGACGATATGCACGAAAGCGACCCAAGACAAGCGATGCGGATCATGTTGGGGGTGCAAACACGCGGAGATGATTGATAAAGATAGCGCAAGAGGTTGGTAGCCGTAAATCAGTTCAATTGAGGCCTATTACGTTGATTCAATTGATTTAAATTGTCATACAGGAGAGAACTCACAATCATGTGACTAATGAGACCGTTTACACGGCACTAAAACAGTGTAAAGATCTCATTAGCGAGTCGGTTCTTGCTCTTTTTGATGCGTTTGGCCAAACGAACACAAAAACCAAGCAGATAACGAATGTTGTGGCGGACAAGACAGGTAAGGCTTGATTAACTCTTGTGCGACATCGTTTGTTGTTAACGTGCTGGTGCTGTCTGATCAAGGGTTCCCGATTTCTACATAGCAATCCCGCAATCTGATGAACGCTCGTTTCGGTAGTAGTACCAAGGAGCAGCGCCTGAAGGTGGTGCTTGCTGAGTTTGTGACAGACGAGACGAAATGGCTGCCTCGTCGCTCAAGGCGAGATCGATGAAACTATTGGCATCGTGATGCAGACCAAGGCACAGCGGGAGGTCTTTCGACTGTGGGACGACACCCTCTCTTTGGACTGGACACACAACTGCACTAACATCGGTTTTTATGTGGGTAAGCTCGGAAGTTGCTCAACTTCCAACAGATTCAAAAGTCGTATGACAAGGAAACTGTGTGGTAATGTTTCTGTTTTGTAGGATCACTAGTTGCTATGATTGCTAAATGCTGCGGGGTGTATGTGCTGGATTTTTAAACCACAAAAGGAAACGTTGCTCGCGGTCTTACGGTGGTTCATTGTGAACAACCCGACAGTATGTGACTTACAGAGCGTAGTCGTAGACGAGGATTTCACCGGTGGTCCACGCTGCGTGAAGCCTTTCCAAAAACAGCGGTACGAGCATGTGGTTGTTGTTCTATCTTTGTTGCTACCAGACTAACCAGCACCGCAGATCCTGTCGTGTCAATTCCTTGCGTTGCGATATGTAAAAAGAGTGATTGATTGCAGGCAAAAGTACTTTATCCGTCTGAATTATCGCGGTGAAGTTGAGTGTTAGTTTGCAGAAATGCTCTATGTACCTACACGGGAACAGTTCAAGACTAGGCTGAAGGACTTCAAGAAAAGGGTGAAAAAGATTGCGCCTGGATTTTGCTGACTATTTCGAGCGGAACTGGGCAAGCTGCCGTCGGATGCAGGCTAACTATGGACGACGGCGTTGCTTTTCAGCTGGGGATAACACCACGAATCGCGTTGAGGCTAGGTGGAACCAGCTCAAACACCTCCGGGGAAGAAGACCAGCATTGATCGCTGCGTTCGGGTGATTATGCAGCATCAGCTGAGTGTCTTGCGTGATGTGTCAACAAGTGTGACGATGTTTACCGTGTGCCCACCTTCGACCGAGCATTTGCCCGCACCACTGCAGGAGATTCGCTCTTTTATTGAGTTCGCTCTGAAGTTGGTCCATCGTTAATGGATAGATTATCTGTCGGACGGAAGTCGAATCGACGTGGCGTCATGGTAAGTATGGCGATACAGATACTTACAAGCTCGCGTTGTCTGAAGGAGTCAGATACAAGTCGCGTGCCCTGCAGCTGGGGTTGTCGAGTGCCACTGTTTTCTTTCGCTTCAACACGACTGCTGTACAAGCACTTGTGCAGTGTGCTTGCTACACTGAGGGACACAGTTGCCTTTGAAGTTGCGCAACTGGCATCTCAATGGTCAATGTTGCAGCCCGTGAAGTGCTTCCGTCGGTGACCAGAACTGTGCAACATCTCCGCAAAGTCAGCCGATTAACGGTGGAATAGAACCACCAACCTTTGACGGCCAACATGCTATCAGCTCGAAAGTGGATTGCTTACGTCACGCTCAAGAGGGGTGCAGTTTGCGAGCAGACCGTGGTGTCGGACTGCGAAAAGTGCAATACTGTCCGAGCCGAGGTGCTGCCGATTGTGGACGCCCTTCAGGGTCTTCCGTCAACTCGATTCTACGAGGCATGTGCTGATCATCACGCAACTGTTTTAGCGCATTCATGCAAAGGTGGGGGTGTGTCGCCAGTGCAACCCGAACACGAACCTGATTCGGATTGTGAGCTGGACGAGGCGGAGATCGAGACTGAAAGTGCACAACTTGACATGCAAGGTGCGCAACTTCGCGAGTCTTCGGCGATGTAGGAGGACGTTCCGAGTGTCGATAACGAGGTGATTACTCCGGAACAAGATCAAGATGATGCTCTGTCGGCGTCAGGGAACTTGTGTGATGATCTGACGAAGTGCTGTGTGGAGAACCCATCGCATCTTGCATTGCTGCCCGATCTACAATTTAGCGAGCACTCCCAAGCACTGCTTCAGCGAATAATGAAACGGATGCAAGCAGAACGAATAAGATTTTGGACCAAACAGAGGCCCTTCTGTTAAGAGTCGGTGCCATTGACAATCTCAATATCATTAAGTTGCCAGCTCCGGCGACGGCGCGCTCGAAGCCATCATCGTCAGGACAACGAGTCATGATTGAATGTCGATGTGACTACCCCGTCAGGCTAGATGACATCGCCTTGTGGATGCGCAACACCCCCGACGGGGCACTGGTCGAGGCGATAAGTAAGCGTATCCTGTGCTCTACCAGGAGAATTTTCTTCTTAGCAGGCACCCAACTGTGATTCAGCGGAGAGCTGCAACTATTGAAAGAAACGAGAACTTCGTCATACCAAGGGAATTGCTAACACGCGTGAACGTTGCGCTTGTGCAATGATTGGACAAACATACCGAGGACCAGGAGCCTGAACCTGATGAAATCATCCCCGTGGCGTACGTGGCGACAGAAATGGGAGGTTTCACCATGCACTAGGTGGACGCGTTTGATTATGACGCGGTGTATCGACTAACATTTTACTGTTCGTAGGGAATATGTGCACATAGGCTTCGACTTTTATAGCGTCAAGAAACGTGTCCAGACTTACCGACGCGATCTCACATGGGTGGACCAAGATTGGAGTGTCCGAGATGACATGGAATACCCGTTTCTGGAGCATATCAAGCATAGTGCCGACTCTCTAGCCCATAAAGTTGCGCAACTTTTTCGTGATTCGTGGCTAGCTCGTGAGTTCACTACCTTGTCGGATGCTGATGGAGGAAGCGTGGTGGCCCCCTTCGCTGAAATTCTAGGTCACCTTGCAAGGAAGGAGCGTCTCAGTGACGTCGTTTTGAATGCGACACTATGGTACATCAGCAAGTATACCACATGTTGCCATGGTCTAGTGGTGACTAAGCACTCTGACTTCTCGCTGGATTCGTGCAGCTATCTCCTGGTACCTGTCTACATGAAAGAGGCTAAGCACTGGATATTACAGATCATCGAAATTCGAATGCGCAGTGAAGATACAGCGAACCACAAAGTGTGTCAGCATTGTACGACCCAATGGGACTCACCACAACTTTGAATGTATGTGAGGCAACCTGGGAGACCTTCACGTTGCCCTTTCAACGCAAGTGGCTCGACCGTAAAATTGGTCGCTGGAAGTTCAGCAACTTCAAGCCAAAACGATTTGGCAAGTGGCGTGTCGGCAAGAGTACAACTAAACCGGCAGCAGACACACCAGCTGTGAGTGGTGGCAAGCAGCCAGATGGCAGCGAAAGAGACCAGGGGTACAGCTGAAGTAACTGCGCAGCACGTTTTGATGGCGCCCGGGAGTGTCGATCCGAGCACTTGTCGCCTTTCTGAAGGTGTGCGAGGCTCCACACCAAGAACGGCATTAGCAGAACCGCGTGGGGAACTTCCCGCACTTGTTGTCGCCAGTATTACGAGACCTACGCAGACGATGGAGTTAGCTGCGGTTTATTCTGTATACCTCAAGCGTACAGCTACATCACTGGAGTGGGGACTTGAAGACGCGACAGCACATCCGAGCGGAGGATCGTGAAGTCATACGTTTGCGCTTGCTGGGGGCAGTTTTTCGAGAGTGACACAAACGATGAAGCCCGTCGCAGTGGTATTGACGGCTGGATCAAGCTGCAACAAATATCTACTACGGTGGAGCACATTTTAGTGCAGAGCAATAGGGAGATACTGATTATAGGTTGTGTATTACACTGTGAAGCATGCGTTGCAGCACACGTATACCAACGCTACTGATGGCACCGTCAAATTGCTGCATTCAGTTGATCGCTAAATGGTATATCCAAACTCCGATGAAGTTCGCTGCTGCTTGTAGCTAGCCCCAATGTTGCTCGCTGACACTGCTTGCAATATCCTGGTGCAACTCCACGAATCACTAGCACGTCTTGCATCTTGGTCAAGTTGTTCTGCAGATCTTCTAGCTCATGAATCCTGCTCCACAGCACACGCGACGACCCAATGCTTCTTGCTTCTACGTCGCTGTTGCTAAAAGTATGGCAAGCGGTGGCTTGCCGCGCGACTGATCCATCCTTCCTCGGCCTGCTGTCTCTGGTGTCTTTTGGCGAGTGCCTCTGCCGATGACACGTTGGTGAACCGGTCCAGAAAGCAGGGACCGGTTCGACAAAACGACCGCCGGTTCACCTGAAAAGTAACGTCGACGAATCGGTGCGGTTATTTTACTGATCGATTTAGATGGGAATGTGCCGAAGGTCCCCAAAGGGTACAGTAAAGACGCCTATAAAAGGTGCATTAACGAGAGCCATACAAATCTATAATTAGCAATGAGTCGCACTTACATGAGCAGTTACTGTGCTACCCTATGAATATGGGGCGATTTACTAAATGACTTGGATTTGCATTGGATCGGTTTTGACTTGAGCACACAATCGCCCCAGATCGGCAAATTTGGCCAGAATTCACAATACGCTGTTCTGCTGACCAATCCGAATCCACCATTTTAGAAGAGGCCCAATGGCGAGGGTGCGGCCGTGGACGCCAGGGTGCTTAGGCGAAGAAGACGACTCCGACGACGAGTACTACCGCGCCTTCATCATGCCTCGCATCCAAGCGCATATATGGGGGATCAGAGCCAGGGGGCATGCTGAGAAAGATCGCGAAAGAGCTGATTGGGGCGGCGGCTAATGGCGGATAACTTTGAAGACAACCCGACGTATGATACGTAAGTAGAAAGCATGCAGCTCAATCACTTGCTTCTCTGCCTGATCTGATTAATCATTTGTGTCCGACGTCGATTTCAAATGCGCCGTACGCTCTCAAAGAGAATTGCCACCGCGCTGATCGAGGACACTGACTGCAACTATTTCGTGCAACGCCCAGTTGCTACCGGTCTGCTTGGGTTTCTCCCAGAGCAAAAGTGACGTGCGGTCTCCGCATGCTGAAATACGGTGCAAGTGCTGACGAGTTTGATGAACTAATACGCATGGGTGAATCAACAGTACTGGAGACTTTGAGCAGCAGTATTATTGCCTATTCGGATCCGAGTAGCTACGAAAGCCGACTCAGTTTGATCTAGCAGAGCTTTTAGCAGAAAATCCCGCACGAGGTTTCCCTGGAATGATTAGTCACCTTGATTAAATGCACTGGGCGTGGAAGAACCACCCAACAGCATGGGCAGGAGCGTTCCAAGGCAAGGAAAAAGGCGACGACATAAATTCTAGAGGCTGTTGCATCTTGTGGCGGTCTGCATAAACTGTAACCGCGGCCTCGGTGCACTTCTCCTCGTTCCAACCCGAACGCTCTCGACTCTTTAGCTTAGTGTAGATGCCCTCGAACCTTGTCACTTCGGGCTGAATGTTTTTCCATCGGCCTGCTATAGGTAACGTCGAACGCTCGTCCGTGCCTGGTGGCTTGTTCTCAATCCAGTGCTGGTGGATCCTCTCAAAGAACGTAGCCTTCTTTTGCCCGGTGCCGCGCATTGGATCCTCTGACGTTGCCAGCCATGAGTCATACAGCTGAAGGGTATCAGCTTCGCTACATACTGCTCACTTGCCCATGTGCTGTGTGATCTTTGCGCGCGACGATTCGGGTGTTTACCCATTCGGCTTTAAATGTCAAGTCTTATTTTAAGACCCGAGATACATCCGATAGGCCCTCCTGAAGTTAAAACCTGTTTTAGGACCTCATGCTGGAAGCTTTAAGACTTGGTAAAGTCTTAACCGCGTTACTTTTAGGATAAACACGCCTTTGAGACCTGCCACTGGAGATGCTCTTAGAGCCAATACTGGCACCTTGAAAAAAACAGCAGCATGCCGCCTCGTACGTACGCAAGCTTTCGGGGCTATTGACGCTGATCACAGTAACGAGCTGCGTTGATGGTGCGCTCTCGTCTAAGGTAAAAGAATACACAGCGACAGAATAGTGTTGGAGTTAGCACAGCGAGAGAAAAGCCTTCGCAATGCAGTGCGCGCGAAGCTTCAGTGCGTCTTGTCTGATGCGATATTTGGAATGAAGCGTCGTCAGCAAGAGCTATCGTTTCAGCGTAATGCTTGACAGTATGGGAGGTGAGATTACAAAACGTTTTAGGAACACGCCGAGCCGAGAATAGGCTCGCGGTCCTTCATTACAGGTCTTTTTTACATTCTTTGCACGGTCGATTTTACAAGTCTAAAGTAGAGGGCAGCATCCGTACAATTCGTCCACTTGAACCTCCTTGATGTCGAAGGCCGACAGGATGCATTGTCGTGCTCATGCTAAATTGATTTATCAAAACTTACAATGAGCATCCCAGCCCAAGCGTATATACTTTTCTGAGTTGCTCGTAATTATACCAAGAGGTAGGTACTGATGGTACCTGCAGTGCATGTCGCTTTTAGGCATTAGTGTTTAAAAGCCCTATTGACTTAGACTAGATTCCCTCCGGGCCATCAGATTAGGCTTTAGTGATAGAAATCTTGGATTAGACATCACGTTTATATTTGGTTTCAATATATGTGCCTCTCAGATGAGCTGAGGGCTAGCTAAAGCAAACGAACTGCCGCTGCACCAGCGCGCGTTTTCTAATGGGCTCACCTATGTAGATATCACCAGTTACTAAAGTAGGTACAAAAGCACGCGGCTAGCGCGTGTTGTGTTGTCACTCTCTGATTGGCTGAAGAGTGTCACTTCAACCAATCAGGAGCTGACCTACATTTGAGTGGCTCACATGAGGCCAGGGACCCCGCCCTGGGCCTAATCTAAATCAGAATTGAATCTGCCCCAAACATAAGACATGAGTTCAATATACTGAGCTCCCTCTTAATCTATAGTGTACGCTAGTAACGGTTGCTCTCGCCCCGTTATACGCTCGGCCGCCGTGCCCTGCGCCAGCGCGAACTCCTCGAGGAACACCAGACGCGTCTCGTCGCCCAGAGAAGAGCTTTCGCTCGCTACCAGTCGTCCGCCATCTCTCCTTCGCTTAATCTCAACCCTGACCCAGACCGTGAGCTTGACTTGCGCTCGAGTAGGCAGAATACGAAATGACCAGCAAGATGCGGAATGCCATCTGAGTGAACGGCGTTCGACATCCGTCAGAATGCGCTCGTGTTATGTAACCTAATTAATTATAGCTTAACCCATTTAATTTTTAGTCAAAAATCATGACTCTATCTGGTGGTCAAAATGACCTGTTTGAAAGGCGACTCGCCAATTTCAATTCAACCTGTAAAATACATTTATTTCATAGCCTCCAGTACGCCGTCTGCTAACAAATAAATTCGCACAGCTGTTGCGTCTAAATGAATTATTGTAGATTGACATTTACGGTATTTTTTATGGTCACCTATTTACTTGAACTGATCGAGCTGCGAAACAAACTCGTGGCCCTCGGAAATGACTGCAAACACGTCGTGTTATTTAGCACGGATGCACCGTTTTTATTTGATTTAGAGTTCTAGAAGAAGACCTAGCTAACGGCTTGTTATTGAGACACTTCGCGTGTCTTTTGGGTGCTTCAATTCGGCGAAATTGAGCAATCCGATAAGTGTTGATTCTTTTCCGGACCTGACAAGTACTAGCAGACAATAGCAGACCAGATCAAACTCTCTCACTGTGCGGTTAAACTTCCAAGGTGTAATGTAGCAGCAATCTATGAGGAATACTCTTCTTCGCTTAAGACCACCATGTGTATGGCTGTTGGTATCAATGTCAAGCCAATAACGAACACAATGATGATTTTGCTTGGGCAAAGACATTTTGTCCGGGAAAGAGCAGCAGCTGCGTCTTGTTTGTGATTTGCGCGCAGAACACAACCGAAGCTGGATAATGCGCCGACGGCGAGGAACAAGAACGAAGGCCATGCCATAGTAAGGAAGGATCCACAGCTTTTCCAATTTGGAAGTCTCAAACGCAAGAACTACAAGACATATTTCCTTTTGATCCTGCTGCATCTCCAAGGACGCAACAACTGCTCGTGCTTCTGTTACCTGAAGCTGTGTCTGCCGACGTCCCGGCTCCTACCTAGATAGAGATTGTCGACTACTCGCATCCCGATAAAGTACAGATTCGGAGTGCTGACGGAGCGTCATCGCAACGAATTCTGGATCCCATGGGAGATAGTGTGCCAAAAGGTTGGAGTGGGCATGAAAGTCGATAATGGAGCCGCCGGGCTTTTGCTGCGACGCCCAGTAGTGGCTACCACTGATAATGGCCACTTGTATGGCCAGGTAATGACATACTCCGGGTCACAGGTAAGGATGCGTCACCCGGCTGATGACATGCGAGTGGAGACCGATAATGCTGAGGAAATCGCGCCGGTGCTGGCTTATCTTTTGTCCCCAGCCAACATGACCTTCCACACTGCTTCGCGAGGCCGCAGCAGCAGGTCTACGGTCCATTCTACGATCCTCGACCACCTAATCGGTGAGAACGGACAGTCGCCGATTCGCATACTTCCACACCTACTGACCGGGTTTGTTCCTCCTGCTGATCGGCCATCGGAAACATTGCAGCGTCGCAGCCCAACAAAGAGCCAAGATCAACCGTGCAGTATCCAACATTTCATCGACTTCGGCTACTCAATCGATGGTGGTACCACCTTGCTCGCGCACACGGCCATCGTTAATACATTTCACGCTGATCCTGCCGTCCTGCTCACCGCACCAGAGACCGTACCAACTAACGACGCTCAGCTGCTAGACCCGGAGTTGCGTCGCGTGCGGTACAGTTTGCTGATCTTCTTGACTCTTTGAGCACCCCAGAGGAGTCAGGAACAGTTAATAGTCCCACGGCAACTTTAGGGGGACCTTAACCTGCGAGCGGGTCCGCTGTCTCGCCGATGCGCCGGAGTGCGCACACGATCGGCCGTCTCGAATGCCAGACCCCCACTTCGACGAGCGCTTAGGATCCGGCGATATTTGCCCCGGTTCGTATTATATCCCTCCTAGCGGACTGTCCGGACCTTCTGATGACTTACGCGGTGCAACGTCAACGACTGGACGCTAAGCGTCTCAGGAAAGAGCGTCGGACATCATGCCCGCCACTACTTCTGACTCGTCAGAGCGCCAGGGCAGTTTCCACCCGTCGCTAGCTCAACATGCAGTCAAGATATGATCGCGTCCGAGGAGCACACTGGTAAGCCCCTGCGTCGTTTGTTGAATGTGCTCTATTGTCCCCATCCACCAAATTAGCCCCCCATTCCGCGATCTTCAGTCGCCTGTTTGATCTGAACGTTGAGGTGTGGGCGCTTTCCGTCTTGCACTTTCTCTGGGTTGGCAGAAATGACCAACTGAAGCGCTCGGGCACCGGATCGGTCAACATGCGTAACTTTTTGGTTAAGGCGGAATTGCCGAAGATTGCCACGAATCCCAGTTATCTCAATATCGTGACTGCTATGCGGATTCTCAACTCCTAAGCGAGCGATTTTTCGACAGCCCAACATGTCGACTAATTTCGTCGGCGCAAGATTTTGCTGAGGAATTAAATGACTACGAACTCTGGTCCACTACGGAAGTAGAGCGCTCGCGTTCTGGTTTAGCCGCGCCCTGGGGTCGTATCTACTGGCAGCGGCGCACGACGCCGAACATATCACTGAGACTCGCTTGTTGATCCGACTACGTGTGTGTATGCCAGATGCGGAGCTTAACAGTGTTCTACGGAAGCTGTCTCGCTTCCCGAAGCGCAGGTCGCACTCACTCCAGGCTCTCCTAGCAACTAGCCGTGACGCGACCAGAGACATCACAAGAGACACGGCTTTCGCTCGATTCAATCGGACGGTAAAAACTTTACCGCACAACCTCTGCCGGCTACCGTGGCCCAAGCCGCTCTCCATCCCCAAGGCAAACAGCTTTGCCTCTGCTTCGTTTCGGCCTAAGTTTTTCGTCACCCAATCCAGACCGCTGTACCCATAACGTTCTTGACACTTTGTTCGTGTGACCCTGGACCCTGTCGTAAAGTCATTCGTCGTAGGCAAGTATGGCGGACTACGCCAGAACCTCGATCAACGACTCTGATGCGCTCGACGCGTCGTTCGACCGGCCCTCGTTGTGAATCGTGAGGTCGTTAAAGTGGTTACGACGAGCCGATGAGTTAATTGTGGTGACTAGACGACTTAAAGGTTTCCGGTGCTCAGGTATATCGCCCCCTCAAGCGTCCCCAAGGTACCCATAGGTCCTTTCTACATGATTGATAGGTAAATGCGAGATGCCTTATCCGAATTTGTGCGTTGGTCATGTCCGTCATTCGAGGAGATTGTACGTTTCTGGGGAGGTGAGAACGCGGAGGTTACCCACCCGAAACAGGCGCTACGGAGTCAACACCTCGACGGGTTGCTTCATGAATACCCCCAGCAGACATTGTTGATGGCGCCGATTACTAAGGGTGCTGATCACACCTTTCGTACGTGCCCGGTGAGCCTCGGCGAACGGTTAAAATCATAAAGCAGCAGATTTCAAGGTGAACGCGCTGCGATGGAGTACCAGGCAATGCCAAGATGCGGGCACTTATCTCGTCGTTGATCTCAATGTGGCTCAGTCCTGGCATGAAATTTAGTTTAGCCTGTTCGTTTGTGTACCAAAAGCAGACACCGACCCGAGTCAAGAGGCCAGAGTAATCCACGACCTATCCTTTCCTCCTGGCCACTCGACAAATGACCTTTCGGATCCCGTTGATCTCTCGGTACTTGGCTAGGCTCGACAGGCCAGCCGTGACCGACACCTACGGCCCAGCAGTGAATGGAGAATAAAGCCAGGAGTGGCAACTGCATTCATCCTTCGTGTTTGGTGGTCATTGCGGAATGGCAGGTCATGTGTAGAACTTGCTCCTTTGCTGCCAGGTGCCTACATATTGTCGACGGGACGAAACTACGAGGGACTCATGGTAAAGGCTGACCATCTGGCTGAGTAGATATTCCGTATAAATCTTGGCACGACAACCTGTGACCAACCACGACTTAGTTGGTGACATTGGTCAGTGTATCGGTTGACCCAAGCCCGGGAACCCGCATCCGCCATCTTGTTGAAAGCTCGAGGGAGGTGGTGGGTAGAAACCTGTAGTGACCATTGGGCTTCCACAGATACGAGCATCCGATTGGGTTCTTGTGGAACTGGGTCACGACTTCCCAAAAGGTATATCAGGACACTGCAAACTGATTATCAATCCAAAATTCACGTGTGTGAACTCGTGGGCCGACCTGGCGTTTCATTCATGACCCCAACACAAAACCGCCCAGACTGCACTGAGTCGTTCTCTCACATTATTAGAGTAGTGCCCTTGTTGTATCAGATGACGTTCTTCTGCATCAAATTGGACTTGGAGGTACAGCGGGGTCTAAAGCGCATACTTACAAGTTGCTGGTATACATCAGAATGTCCACGTCTGCCGCATGAGGCTGCCAGAAGAAGTGCAGCGGCAGACCGCGGAGACGACCATATCGTAAAATATGTAAACCACTCCAAATCGAGGTAAGTCTCCGAAGTAAGTCTAATCGTGCCACCCAGGGAGATTTACGATGTAGCGCAGCTAGGCGTTGCAAGTACGGCGTTGCAGGTCGGATGTAAGCGTATATATGCCGAAGTGAACCAAGAAGCTCTGAAAACGCGGTGCGGCTCGCAAATGATGTCTGGCGCAACGCATGAATCGGATGTAAAGCCTTCTCGATCTTGTCTTCGGGAATGGATACAGTACAGCGCTTTGTGTCCCAGTGTTATCCCAATGCTCGGGCAGTTGTTGACCACTGCAATGAATTTCTTATGATTGATAGATCGAGGGCCGAGCACTGTTACCATCGCTATCCGTAGTGCGCATTCACATAGCTCCTAACGATGCGCCACATCTTCCTCGATTAACACGTGATCGCCCACTCACCCTTACCGAAGAACAAATCCAAGTCAGGGTCATGAGGATGATGACTCGACGGGCTTTCACGTTGCACAAAGGCGATCGCGGATCCAAACACACCATAGTGGGCAGAGAAGCCGGTTCAACCGAACGGCGAGGCTAGGTCGATCACCGCTGCGTTCTGGTCAGGTGCAATCCCCGCAAACTTGGCACACACGGACGGGCTGCCTCGAATGTGCACGAAGTCCCACTTGATGTCGCCACGCAACAGCTGATGGGTGCTATCTCTGACCGCTGTTTCGGGTGTTCGATTTGGTGGGCAATGGCACGTACGTGATCGAAATGTTTTGTGCTGTACTTGCACTCAGAAACCGTAGCGCTCTTCGTGCTAGCTACGGGTCAGAACAACGAGGCTTGTTGAGTTTCGCCAGCGCTACCGCTCGCTGCTGTTTGGAGCCTGCCACTGGCTGCAGATATTTCGGACTGCGTCGAAAGGTGAGGAGGAGAGCGGACACTTTTGTGGTGGGGCCGGAACCCAGTAAACAATTCGGTCTAAGTTGTGCCATGTCCGCTGGTATCGTCGGGCCGTTTGTTATGATTCCGCTACATGGTTGAAGTGACCAAGTTTTTCCTATCCGAAGTCCGCGGGAGCTCGTTGAGACCTTCGGCATTGTATTTGCTATGAAACCACAGCAGAAAAACAGCTACGATTTCCATCACAAGCTCAGAAAGCAGCTCTGTACGAGGAAATCTACTGGAGAAGTGCTCTGAGCAGCCCGTCCGCACTACGAACAGTGTAACCCCGTCATCGCCGCAAGGCTAAAACTAAATTATTATCATTCCTCGCTTCACGCTGACTTTAAAAAATCGATGGTGGAGTCAATCGGATTAATTGGCAACAGTTGGATTATTTTGTAACAGTCGGATTAATCGATAACAGGTGGATTTTTAGCTACATGTGGATTAGTTAGTAACAGGCGGATTATTTGGAGCAGCCATTACACCATGAAATGTCCATTGACCAGCATGGTTATTAGAGTTCAATTCGGAGTAGGAATCAGTAACACAATACTCCTCACCCAATCGTACACCATGAAATGCCACGCAGGCTCCCTCGTACCTATCCCTGCAGGTTAATTTCTCCAAACGAAGCTCCTCCGCCGTATGATACCTTGCCCATATTTTCTGAGCTGTCTTACGTCCTATAGCAGATTTCTAGCCCGGACTGGTTCGTAGATTGAGTACATCAACCCGGTCAGGTCATCCAGTCTACACTATGTTCCACTATACAACGAGGCCCAAAACAGAAATGAGATACCCCCTCTGTCTCCGCGCGTCGGGCATGAGCGAGGAAAAGAGTATTATGCGCTCAAGCTGCAGTGTAGGACGGAAGGTGAGCTCATGTCACGCTACCTTGGCGTCCATGATGGTGAGTTCCATATTATCGATATGATTTCGAACTCACCATCATATTATGGAAGATCTTCAAAGTCACCAGCAAGAGAAATCCTTATTTTTATGTGTGAGAAGGGCGGCTAAGAAATCGACGACATCATTCAGCGAATTGATCTCGATGTTCACCTACGAAGACGACGGTAGCGTACGCTAAGTGCGCTCACACGCCGCAGACCGCGCTGTTTATCCATCATGTTCTTGAGCTTGATCTCGAGGTCCCGTGTTGACGACTCGAGGTCCAATGATCGTGGATAATTAAGATAGTGGTTAAAGCAGCCCTATTAAGTAAGGCGCCGACAAATTTTGTCGGCAGCCAGGTCTAGCCAATTTTAAGCAAAGGTGATAACTTGGTAAAACCCAGGTTAATCGGTTATTCAGGTGATAACCCGGCTTCACCTGGCTATCTGCCAACGCCGATCATAACTCATCAATTGAGCTTACCGGTCGATCTCCAGCGTCTACTAGGATATGGCCAGGAACGTAAGTGAGCAAGAGAGCGTGAGGGTACCACGCCAGAGTGCAAACTCTCATACCCCGCTCCAGAACTCATGGATCTTTCTCTTCAACACGATCACTTTGCATTGGCAGTCGTGCATGCGCTACCGCCTCAACTATGTCCTCGATTCCAAGCAGCTGGCGCAGCATGAAGATCGATACGGTCCAATCGCCTTGGTAAACATTTCCGCTATGTTATCTGCCGTAGGCAAGTAGTTCAGGGTCAGCTCTTTGCCTTCAACAAGCTCAGCGATCTTGTGGCTTATTTCGCAAGTCGCTTGACACCTTCATAGTTGCCGATATTCTGGCATACATTCTACGCGCTTGGATTGTCGACATAAAGTTTTACTTCATGCCAACCGCATCGAGCAATCCTCGTGCCCAAAGCAGACCCACCACGCATGTACTGGACGCTACCAGCCCAGATTTGCACGTATCATCGGTAGCGCTCTTTTGCTTCCTACTCTTGTAGCCAAAACTGCAGCCATCCAATTTTAGCACATCGCCACTCACGGGTCGGTTAGTATCCGGGCAATTCGCGTAGTCGGCGTCACTGTATGCTAGCAGCTGGAGCTGTTCCGAGCTACCACCGTTGAACAGAGGAACACCAACCCAAACTTCCTCATACCCCGCTGGTACTGCCACACGCGTGTAGCACTTACATTTGTTTTCTTTCGTGTAAGCTCCTGCGCCAAGACTGAGTATGCGCACCGCATTTTCTATGCCCGGATTCATGCAATTCACCACATACCGCAACTTGCCGACAAGTTCACGGTAGCATGATTAGTCTTGGTACTGTCACACTCTATCGGCTGCGTCTTCTCGTTGCTAGCTACCAGAAGCCCAACGAAGATAACAGCGAGAAATGAACGAAAACGATGAACAGCGATAACGCAACATCGCAGCATAGGTACTTTACGACATGTTCGTATGACACCATGACATCGGCACGTTACATACATGGGACTATGACATTAAGCCGCTGGAATACTATTCAACCTGCAATCGAGGCACAAAATGTATTATATTTTCTTGCAAAATGGAGAATGGACATCGAACTAAATGAATATTGGAATTCATCTAACGCGTAACTCTTGGATGCTATGAGCAAATCAGCAATTTGTTTTCATGCTCTTTAATCATACTACATGTGCTCCACATTTTTAATTAAACACTCTTGTTAGTAATCCCAAGAGATGGAATACCCGCTTAAATAGAATAAAATATTGGTTCCCGATGACCAACTAGTAATATGTTGGTTTCCGATTCACGCGAGGTATACAAAGCTAATATTTTTTCTAAATCCCCTCTGACGGAATATGAGATAAAAAGTCAGCATATATTCTGTCAAAAGGGTGCTTAACTATAGCTAAATTCGAAGTCGTAAAGGTCGATCTATGAAGTCTCGTATTGACACCTGCATCTTCGGCTGCCGTAGGCTTCATAAAACCCCGAGGTTTCACCGACTTTCCACTAAGCAACGGCGGTAGCCGTTCGGAGCCGTCTGCGTTGCATGTGAAGGCGATATTAGACACCTTTGCTCACGTATTTTACGGAATCCGAGGAGTGGCACTCGCGCAGCTGCCTTTTTACGTTGCGTTCAATGCGCCTAAGGAGGTTTGACACCTTTTGCTCACGTAAATTACGCCTTTTGTTTATTAATAACAAATCGCAGTTAAAAGTCATAGAGCTGTGCTCGCTCCCACTGCTTGGCGGGGACAACGGAACTTCCCAACATTTTGTAGCAATAGATCTACATAGCTGCTGCTGTGTTTCGGACGACCTTGGGCGTCGAATCGGACTGCAGGTGACCTTAGAATGGAGGCACCGACTTATCGACAGCAGAGCCTTGGATCTAGTTTTGTGGCCACAGAAACTACCACTCGCCATTGTGCTGCTACTCCTAGATGCCGTGTATCCGTTGCTGTTGTTCTTGGCTGCAACCTCCGTCTTTCTACTCCGGTGCCGCGCGCGTTGGCGTCCCAGTTGGCGTCGTTGCAGATGTATCCGTCCGAGGCGTTGCCGTCCATTTGATAAATGGTGAAGGCGCCCTCGAGATATGTGATAGCTTGTCAAATTACCTTTGATATTTAATGCATTTTAATATATATGTATGCTGCGAATTCCTTGAGCTTTGACGAGTTTGGTTCCTTGCCGAAAGTGGGCCTGTTTTCCGTAAAGAACGAAAGTTTTTGACGGAAAAAAGTTGGCCCAGTCTTGAACACACCTATCCCTCTGTTCCGGCCATGCCAACATTTTCCCGTAAATACGTGAGCAAAAGGTGTCTATTTAATAGTGGTGTCAACTTTTGCAGAAACTCTAAACTTCGTAAACTGTAAGCTTCTAAACTCTAGACTGAGGTCGCAGTTTGCAAACTCCGTTGGAGGATGTGACCCACACAACACGGAAAAGGCAAGCACGAAGCACAGTGGTCAGCCGTTCATACATTCTCCCATATATATCCGGGCCAGCATGCGTTCATCGAGACCAAGCCCGTGCAGGCATTTCCCACGTGGCCATCGCTCTAATTGTGGCTCACCCAGAGTCCGTGGTGGCTCGAGCCTGTGGTCAAGACCATGCTGGTGCTTGTGGATGGCTCGGCCTTCGTCAACTATTTGACGAGTTTTAAGCCCGTGTAATCCCTGCTGGTCCTAGCGGGGTGGGAAGGGCGGGGCCAGCAGGACTTCAGCATACTGTTCAAGCAGAACAGCATCACGTTGGTAGCCCGTAGCCAGGCTGGTAACCCCACGAACATGCGCGATACATTGCGCCGGTGCAAGGAAGAGGGTTTCACGCTTGGCGGAGCTTTGATCCCATGCTCATGCTCGCCTTCTACAACGCCAGATAGGTCGACTGAGGTAAAGGTGGAGGACGTAGCGACGGTGCCAATGTCACAGCTACTCGAGCGACGATGGCACGTGGTAATGCTGTTCGCAGTCACCCTGCGCAACTGGGTTGTCACGCATATATCAATGATCTCGCCTACACGGGAAGGCACAACTACCCTTCATCTCGGGGATTCACTTCATGGATGCGATGGTACCCTAGTTTAATCCCTACGTGAGTGGGCCTATATAGGCGATGAGCAAGGCTTCATATCCTTCACAAAGATTTTGATCAAGCCCCAGTAGCATGGCGGACATGGTGCGGCAGCTTGCTGAAACTCGCAGAGAACAGAGGCTGACGGTGTGACAATGAAGTAATTCGTCCATTTCTACCGGCAAAACATAATGCTGCGGGTGTTGATTTACTGGCCCAGCTTTTTGCCGACAGAGATAGAGGCTCACAATATGGCCAGCCTCGAGTTCTGCACGGAATATTTGTGCTTAAGTGAGTGCCGTCGTGAGACCGCGTCAGCTTTGGCAACGTTTTCGTGCTTATAACAAGTTGGGTATCCGTGTGAGTTAGCATTGTAATGTGCACTATGTATTGCATGTAAGCTTATAGCTAAGAGTCCACCGTTAAAAAAACATCTAATCCACTGCAGTTTTAGCGCTGAATTTGATTCGAGTCCTGGTAAGCTGGCTCACTCTTACCTATAGATATGCACTCCACTGTTTAGGCGAGAGACGACTTCTCCATCCCTTTTGCGCGGTGGGCGTTCTCGGCAATGAACACTAGATCTCGCACCAACTCTAGTGTTAATTAACATCACTTTGCCGTGACAATGTTTCCATGGAAGCAACACTTGTTGCTACAGTACCCAACCACTTCCGTGCCAGTCGGCGGAGATAGGGATACTTATGTCGATTTCCTTTCCACCAGTCGAATACATCCGTGATTTTATCTTCCTGTTCGTTCACCACGATGTCATTTGGCGCGACATCTTCTAGATACTTCTTAACTTCGAGTCGAACTTTTGTCGCGATGGGTGTCAAATTTCTGCGGGAACGTTTTTTCAAACACGTAATTCATCATGAAATCCTCTCATCATCTGTAGCTGCGGATGTTACAGTGCCCTGTATCGAATTTAGTTCTCCTGCTAACGCTACGGCCGCTGTGACGAGTGCTTTCTTAGCAATCTCTATCTCATCGTCGTCTACGTGATTCATATGACCAGCAATTCTCGGATCTAGGAATGACACCCACTTTGGTTCCTCTCTTATTTGTTAGAAAACCCGTTTTCTATACAAGTTGAGTAGCGCATTTCGACACCCATTCATTGTGACTTTTATCTCCGCCGCATAATTTTCCTTCACTGGATCAATATCCGCATTAACCCTTTCGCGAACACTTGGCTTTTTATACCATACAAATCCAAGTGACTCCAAAATAGAATGTAGCAAAACGCCCCCATTGACCATGTAGCCATTCGTGCCTCCTGATGGGTTCAAAAATAGAATGTAGCAAAATGCCCCCATCGAGCATGTCTAATTCAGCTCCCTGATTGGTCAAAACCAATTTCTGTGTGGCGGGACGCCTTGTCGAAAGGTGCTGCCTTCACGCCATTGGCTCAAAGCAGTGGCGCAAGTGACACGTGCTGGCAAGTGGGCGTTGGTGGGAGCACCTATATTCCCGTATCTTTCGGCGTTCATCACCCTTGCGTCATCCGTGTGGTGGCTTACCGATGAGTGGCCCTCATTCGCGAATAAATGGCGCACGGAAAACGGGGCTCAACCACAGACCTGGGAGGTGCTGCCAAGCGCCGACGCACAACTCGGTCTCGGGATGCGGCTGCAGCAGTTGAATCGCGAGGTACAGACATTATCAGGCCATCTATGCTATTCAACGATCTAATTACCTGTGTTGAGTTGCTTAGGTGACAGCGTACTTTTCAAGGATATTTGGCAATTCCTCCTCCGTGAAGGATGGACGTCAAAATCTCCACTAGTACGTAGTTTAGACACCCGCTACCGCTATATTTAGCCCGGATGCAGTCTAGCTGGACATGAGGGTCAAGACTACTTTTTGGGCGAGCAAGCTCTACTCGATTACTTTCTCAGCAAGCAGCAAGCTGTTACTGCTGGAGATTGTGGCTTTGTTGG
This sequence comes from Phytophthora constricta, assembly GCA_011947335.1. Taxonomy (NCBI): domain Eukaryota; phylum Oomycota; class Peronosporomycetes; order Peronosporales; family Peronosporaceae; genus Phytophthora; species Phytophthora constricta. The sequence continues at coordinate 21,575 of JAAVTI010000412.1, read as the reverse complement.
CGATATTCCCGCCGGTGCTGACACAGGTCGTGGCTGCGGTCAAGACAGTAGTGCTGCTTGTCCGGCTGGCTCTTCAGGTGGTGCAGCAGTCGCTGAGCAGTGTGCCAGTGGTGGTGAAACCGTCGTTACGGCGTCTGAAGTCGGCGGTCGTGTTGGTGGTGCTGACGGTAGTCGTGGCGGTGGTCTTAGTAACTGTCGTCGTGGCGCAGCAGTCGCTAAGCAGTGTGCCAGTGGAGGTGAATCCATCGTTGGGGCTTATGAAGTCGGCGGTCGTGTTGGTGGTGCTGACGGTGGTCGTGGCGGTAGTCTTGGTGACGGTTGTCGTGGTGCAGCAGTCGCTGACCAGTGTGCCGGTGGAGGTGAAGCCGTCGTTGGGGCTTATGAAGTCGGCGGTCGTGTTGGTGGTGCTGACGGTGGTCGTGGCGGTAGTCTTGGTGACGGTTGTCGTGGTGCAGCAGTCGCTGACCAGTGTGCCGCTGGAGGTGAAGCCGTCGTTGGGGCTTCTAAAGTCGGCGGTCGTGTTGGAGGTGCTCACGGTGGTCTTAGTAACGGTCTTCGTGGTGCAGTAGTCGCTGACCAGTGTGCCGGTGGAGGTGAAGCCGTCGTTGGGGCTTCTGGAGTCGGCGGTCGTGTGATGGTGATGACGGCGGTCGTGGAAGTGGCCGAGGCAGCGGTCGGGGTCGCGGCGGTGAGCGAGGCCGTGGCCGAGGAAGTACCCGAGGTCGTGGCCGAGGAAGTACCCGAGGTCGCGGCCTGGGAGTTGGTGGAGACGTTGGTAGTCAGTCTGGAAATGACGCACATGCCCAAGGTGATGATGTTGATGGAAGTGCTGAAAAGGCGCTCGATGGAGCTAGGACAGAGGCAACCCGTCGGTCGACAGGGCTACTATTTTGTCGCCACCCGCAAGTCCGGAGTTGTACATCAACAGTCTCGTTGCTTACCCGCCGCCAAAAACCAAGTGGCTCTCAACCAAAAGCTAGAGCGGGATTCACCGACATCCCGCACGATTTGGTGCTTGAAGAATTGGTGGAGGAAGTGCAAGATGCCGTGGAGTTTGACCCACATCCACCCGTCATTACAAGCTTGAAGGAAATGGAGGCCGTGAAGAGCATGCGTTTTGATCCGAGGATTGAAATGGACGGCCAGCAGACTTGTACAGCCATAGTGACGGCTCAACATCAACACGTGTGCGACCGGAGCACATTCATCTTTTCACACATTCTGCGTCATCAAGCTTTCTCGCGTATGCACCTGTTTACTTCTGGCAACAAGTTGTCAATGAGTCAAACACATACGCTAGGATAAAGGTAGTCAACCTTGTGCATCCAGTAACACTTGTCGAGCTCATGAAGTTTATTGGAATTCTCTTTTTCATGAGTATCAATGAGAAGGGCGAGTACGCGAATTACTGGGGAGTCCAGCCGGAAGATGCGATTCTGGGCAATCAAAACGCGTCGGGACTGGAAAATATCATGCCAATGAGACGCTTCAAGTTGCTTCGCAAAGTGTTTTGTTTTCGAGCAGCTCCTGCTAGTATCGAACGTGATCCTGCAGCTCGAATCCGGCCACTACTAAATTTGCTGAAGTGTACTGGAGGGAGATACATTGACATTGGACGTAACTGTGCACTCGACGAAAGTAGCATTGCGTGTCGATCCAGACACGGGCGCCACCTTATCGTTTTCAACCCGATGAAGCCGACAGGGAAGTACCATTTCCGGCTCTATGCCTTGTGCTGTGCGACGACCTGGATTGCGGTCAACTATCGGCTGCATTGCAAAAGTTGTGTGTCGGACAGACTTGATGGTGTTGAATCAGTACCAGCGGCGCAGGAGTTTGAACAAGAGCTAGAAGCAGCAAGCGTGACACCTATACGAAGTATCGTGCTTGAAGTCGTCCGACCAATATACGGATCAAACCGAATAGTGAACACGGACAATTATTATACTTCGGTCCAGTTGCTACAGGCGTTGCGCCTAAAAGGGCTATACGCACGTGGAACCGTGAGAGGGAAAAGCAAACATTTTCCTAAGCATGTGAAGTTTGATAAGGACAAGGATAAGAACGTCAGACGTGGTGATTACCGTCAGGGTGTATCTAGTGAGCACAGCATGTTGGCTACATCTTGGTGTGATGTGAATATCGTACACATGGTATCAAATGCAGACTCATCTTCAATCGCTACCGTGGAGCGACAGGTTGGTGGATCATCACAGACATATCCAGCACCCACGTGTGTGAAGGAATATAATAAACACATGCAAGGGGTGGATAGGCTGGACCAGATCCGTGCACGCTTTTCTATTGCTGACGGTCACACGTCGAAGAAATGGCACAAAAGCTCGCGTTAGCTCTCATCGATATTGCCAGAGCCAACGCATACCTCATACGTCGCCAAGTGCTGGATGTGGCGAAGCAACGAGATCCCCATCGTTCGTTTACGATCCAGCTTGCAGCAGAGCTAATTTCCGGTAAATGGATTGAGGCCCCCAGTGATGAGCGAATGACATTTGATGCTGATGGTGTAAGTGAGACCAGTTCATCGCCCGTTCTCTCTAGTTCCATATTTGTTTCTGTGAGGCCCGACGGAAGCCCCCAGAAGCGGTGCACCGCTGTTGCGTCGCGGCAAGTTCTGGGTGATCGGAGTAGAAAGCGACGGGCATGCTTAATTTGCCGATGGGAAGAACGCCATCCTACCGAGAAAACAGACTTTTGTGGAAATCACAACGTCTGTCTTTGCCGAAGATAAGCAACCCAAAGCGTACATGTGTTCTGATAGGGATTTGACGTGTTGGGAAAAGTTCCACCGCTATTACTTTCCCAACAGCCTTTTTCAGACAAAGGCAATCTTCGCAGAATATCGCACCTGTACAAGCTGAAGGAGTCATGCAATCCAAACAAACCTACTCAACAACCCCAAGCCCAAGCCGCCAGATCCATTGAAAGTGAGTTTGACACTTGCTGTACATAGAACTTTAATGGGTTTCCATCTACTGCACATCCGAAGTTGGCGTAAAACGAACGGTGGTCTACCAAAACTTGTCACGGGTAACCTGCGTTCAGCGTGCATGAGCTTCTGCACGTACTGCTGGTGCAACAGTGCCACGATCCATCGTATGTCATATGCTGGCCAAGGAAGGATGTTTACTCGTACATTAGGCAGCTCGTCAGCGTCGTGCAGAGACCCGTGACTCTTGAACACAACTTGCACGCCCTCGACATTCCGGAAATCGGTATAAAATAAAGTTACGAGCATACTTGGCACACGAGGTCTGCACTCCTCATTCGTCAAACCATTGCTTGTACCACCCGATACGTATATGTATGTTGCCACCCGCGACCGACACAGCACTATCCGACCCGCATTAAAAACCACATCGACGCGCTCCTCTTCCCACTGGTAGCTCAATGTTGCCTCCTGCACCGCCAGTCGCCACGCCTGTCGACAACCATACAGACCTTCTGACGATCCCAGACAAACAGACCAGCTCAATTTCAGCGCTGAATCGCGCCTTGAAAGACGCGGGTCAGTCACCCTCTCCATAGTCACTCCTCGCCGCGATACCGGTGCCAGCTTAGAATACACCCTGGTAGAACTTGCTCTTGCTCTTGTACTGGTCTCCCACCTTGTCGCCATTCTCGAACTCCTTCGCCTTCAGGTCATCGTTGCCGTTCGTCATTTTCCTCCCACCACCGAATCAGCTCGGCCATCACACCCTTCTCCTTCACGCTGTCGTCGTAGTCGATGTCGTACGTGCCGTTCAGGCGGCAACGAGAGATCACGCCGGAGTAGAACTGGCTCTTGCCCTTGTACTGAGTCTCCACCTTGTCGCCCTCCTTAAACTGTTTGGCCATCGAGTAGGACTACACTGGCCACTATATAATTGACACACATGTCGGGATGCCTTCGCCGCTGGTCAAGTCGATAGCGCCTCTCTGACGAGTTGTGATTGACACCCGGCATCGAGTTGCTGCCCAGACATACCACCATGGACATCGGGTACTAACGCCACTGCTCAGGAACCCCTGCAGCACCCGTACTGGGTGTCAAGCAATGTGTCACGGCGGGCTGTTTCCGTTCACAATACTCATGCGCTTGAGCAATTTTCGAGACCGAATATATAGAGGATTGTATAGCAAGATTCCGTGCATGTGATTTTCGAGACCAAATATACGGAAACTTGTATTGCAATGACCAAACGTAGTTTCAGCAACAGGAGCATACAGGTGATGTGGCCTTCATAGCAATAGTAGTAAATTGATGTAGCAGCACACAGAACAGCCCCACCCAGACGTTTACAGACTGAAGTATGTCTGACCGAGTCCCCGTCGCCACCTCCGATATGCAGTCCGAGACCGCGACCGAATGTCTTGGGGTTGTATGTATTGCATACACATTTCTCATTTCGCAGCCGACGCCGACGACGAAGATCGTCTGCTGCTTCGATTTGCAAAAGAACAGCTTGATGAAGGGCACAAAATCAACTGGAAGAGTTTATGGTTGCGGTTGTCATAATTGGGGAAGACTCAACATCAGCTGCAGATTCGATTGAAGACACTCAAACGCACATATGGCAATAACATCTATAATTTTCCGCGGCGATTCTTTGTTTTACCGAGCGAACGTATTGCCCATGGTAATTCACGGGCACCTGTGCAACAAGATATTCATAGAGTCGTCAGCGAAGCGCAGAGAGATTGGCGTGGAGTAGTAGATCGTCCCGATGACCTCGTTGACGAACTCCAGCACGGACCGGTTGTTGGAGAGGTCCTTTTGACGATCTCCGTGGGTATCAGGAGGTCTATCGACTAACTGGTGTCCAACGTCACGAAGCGCGGGGTCAGTTTCAAGAACTGCGCGATAACGAACCATGCTTTTCATTGGCAATGGAATGCCACGAAGTGGTTGAAGTTTCGGGTGGTTCGTCGGCAATCTCCTCCAACGTGGTTTGCAGTGACCCCGACGAGCTGCAGTGTAATGATGATAATGCCACGAGACACATGTGGACTCATCATGTGGTCCAGAAACTTTACTTAGGGGTGACTAGGGGCGACTTGCGAGCCGAATATCATTCACCTGATCATCACTATGGAGAGATTGCTTCTAATGGAGTGTCATCGATGCTGTCTGAGTTGCCACCGCTAAGTAGTGGTGATGCCTTTGTGGATATTGGCTCCGGAATTGGAAATGTGATTGCCCAAGTGGCGCTGGAGACACGAGTAGATCGCTGTATTGGAATTGAATTCCAGAACCGACTTGCTCAATTGTCCTGGTCGCTGATCTTGTCTGCAACTTGTGCTCATCCAAGATTATCCGTCATATCCGTTTACGAAGAAGATATCAGGACGCTGGGAGTGGTTGCGATGGAAGCCCTGCGCACATGCACTGTATTGTTCGCTAATAATCTTGTATTTGATCCGTCAAGCAACGAGGCCCTCGAGAAATATGCCACATCATTGCCTCTATTGCAACACGTTGTTGTATTGCAAACGTTGTGCTGGCGACACCGACCCGGGTGCAGAAGCCAGATTTGCTCAATATGGAGCCTGCATAAAGTTTTCTCCATTTCGGTATCCTGGTCCGCAAACCAGCAACAAGCCTATTGCTACACGCAGCACTCCGGTCAACAACAATAACCATCATTCAATACATGTTAGGATTATCTACACTGCCATCCCGACAACCCTGTGTCAGATTTCTGCTGTTTATAAACCGCACCATTAACCACACGATATCCACCAGGACTACCGCAGATGACACACACGACGTACACGCACGCCCACAGTATAAGTGTCATTCTTAGGTGCGTGAAGATGGTAGCGGTGTTCATGGCTGTGGGCTCGTTGCTGCAGCAATCTTGGCCCAAACACCGCTGCAGCCGTCGCAGAACGTATTGACCCCGCCGGTATCATGCCAAAGCGGCTAGTATTCCCTACAGGATGCCTTCAAACTCGGTGTCCTGGTCGGTCGTGGTGATCAGGTATTCCTACTTGGTCGAGGCGAGCGTCTTCTCAAGCACCACCGCGGACAGCTAAATGATGATGGCTGCCACCCCATTTACGAACTCGATACCGGCATGGATAATGTCGGTCTGAGTGACGAAATGAGTCACACACACCGTCTATCGTGCACGACGAGCTCGCCGTCGGCAGCGTACACCCTTTCTGCGTCGCCAACATTGCCCGTGCGCTGCCACGTGCCACCAACACCGACGCTGACAATCACGCCCCCAATGGAGCCTTCCATCATGTCAACCACTGCCGGACTTGCTCTTCGACGACAGCGTAGTCCGTACACGGTCGTGGAGAGGTACACCGCCAGCCTGTCATGCACGACGAGCTCGCCGTCGGCAGCGTACACCCTTTCTGCGTCGCCAACATTGCCCGTGCGCTGCCACGTGCCACCAACACCGACGCTGACAATCACGCCCCCAATGGAGCCTTCCATCATGTCAACCACTGCCGGACTTGCTCTTCGACGACAGCGTAGTCCGTACACGGTCGTGGAGAGGTACACCGCCAGCCTGTCATGCACGACGAGCTCGCCGTCGGCAGCGTACACCCTTTCTGCGTCGCCAACATTGCCCGTGCGCTGCCACGTGCCACCAACACCGACGCTGACAATCACGCCCCCAATGGAGCCTTCCATCATGTCAACCACTGCCGGACTTGCTCTTCGACGACCAGCGTAGTCCGTACACGGTGGAGGAGAGGTACACCTCCAGCCTGTCGTGCACGACGACGGAAGTGTAGACACTTCCTGCGTCACCGACAGTGCGCCGATGCCGCACCCGGGCCGAGAAAACACGTCCGCAACGTGCCGATTGGCATTCAGCTCCGACGGTGGCAACCACCTCCCACGACGGTGTCATTCGCCATGATGACCACCACTCGACTTGCACGCAACGATCGGCGGAGTCCGTGCGCCGTAGAGGACCGCCGGCCTGCGTCGAACACGCCGTCAGCAGCGTACCTTCTTCCTGCGTCGCCTTCAGATGTGTATGAAATACATACAACCCCAAGACATTCGGTCCGCTTCTATCTATGACCAAATAAATACGCTAGGAATTAGCCTTATTTTTTCCTGGCGGTATTGGCTATCTTGTCACTAAAGCCATCACATCGCAATCACCCATCTTCAACAGTATGTTGAAGTCTTTTCCCCGTTGGGTTCGCTCCGGTGGCTAGACCAATGGTCATCAAGGGTGACTGGGGAAACGAGATTGATTGGCGAGGCAGTCTCAACCATATCTTGAAATGGTGCGCGTCAACATACTATTCTCCGTCGTCGCTGTCCATGGGGAGGCGGGAGCAGCTCGCCGTGCGCCAAATACCGACCAAACTTCATTTTTCAATTCGTCGCCTTCCACCCAAGCGCAACTTCCGATGCTGTAATGGCCACCTGATCCAGGCCAACAGCATACCTGCTGCTTCCACCGCCGGATTCGCTGATGACGAGCCGAGTGAACTGATCGTCTGCCCGTCGTCGCCGAAAAGGGCACTACTGTTGCTGGCTGGCTCGCCATGAATCTCTCGCTGTCGACGAGCCATCGAGCTGTTCGAATGTCCGTCGTGTCAGAGAAGCCGTACGTGCTCGCCCTAGCCGGAGAGGAGGGCACCCGCTGTTGCTGGCTGGCTCGCCATGAATCGCTCGCTGTCGACGAGCCGAGTGATTTGTTCCTATGCGGCGAGTTTGATCGTTGTTGCCAGAGTGCCCACCGCAGCCGATAAACCACCTTGGTATCGTCATTCACGGGTGATTCAAGCAGCTCCACGGAGGTGTCTGCGTCTGTGGGTGCGTCCAGCAGTAGCTCTGCGAGTCAGATCACGGGAGCTATGGGCGTTGCTGTGGCCATGGCGGTTGCTGTGGACTCGGTAGTTCCTGCCAAACGCATGGACTAGTGCTGAAGTGCACACAGCCTAAACGACCAGGATCTGGACGCCAAAAGCGATCCGTGGATACTACCAGATGCAGTGCTAGAATTTATTTTCGCTATTGCTGTACACTATAAACTAGTGGCGCCAATTAGAAAACCATGTTTTGAACCACCTCGTGTGTTGATGCTGATGTTGCGCAGTTGCTTCGTCAGTCTGGTGCCTGTGAGCCTGTACTTGTAGACAGGCTATCATGATATGTGTTGTGAGTCCATCGAGATGCCAGCACCGGTCAGCACCATCGTCTTGCCTCGTCCAGCGTCCAGGAATTTGCGCAGCCGAGTGGCGTCTTCTGCTGCGAGTTTCTTCGCTGCTTTATCCGCGGTCTCGGACTGCATATCGGAGGTGGCGACGGGGACTCGGTCAGACATACTTCAGTCTGTAAACGTCTGGGTGGGGCTGTTCTGCTGTGCTGCTACATCAATTTACTACTATTGCTATGAAGGCCACATCACCTGTATGCTCCTGTTGCTGAAACTACGTTTGGTCATTGCAATACAAGTTTCCATATATTTGGTCTCGAAAATCACATGCACGGAATCTTGCTATACAATCCTCTATATATTCGGTCTCGAAAATTGCTCAAGCGCATGAGTATTGTGAACGGAAACAGCCCGCCGTGACACATTGCTTGACACCCAGTACGGGTGCTGCAGGGTTCCTGAGCAGTGGCGTTAGTACCCGATGTCCATGGTGGTATGTCTGGGCAGCAACTCGATGCCGGGTGTCAATCACAACTCGTCAGAGAGGCGCTATCGACTTGACCGTCTCGAAAATTGCTCAAGCGCATGAGTAGCTAAGATGCACGGCGGGCCTTCTCCTTCGAAAGTGATCAGTCACGACTTTGCCAAGGACGAGAACAGTGAGATGGTGGATCGACGTCGCCAAGACGAGCGAATCCACTGGAAGGTAAGCTGTGCGTAGTGCTTTGTTGGGCGAGTACTCTCTAGCTAAAGATGCTTTGTGCGATATACATTTAGTCGCCTAGTGTTACACAGACGTCAAATGGCAAACGAATTTACGGAGATAAACGGAAACAACAAGACGTGCAGTAAAATCCAATGTCCTGCACTACTCCATATAATTTTCTAATGGTGATTTTGTGGTTTAGGTCCTTGAATCATTTAATGCCAACAGATGCGTAGAGTTCGATAACCTCTACCCAGTATATGTGCAAACCTCGTGGAGGGTACGTTCCAGCTTCTCTACGTGCAATGCATCTAATACTAGTGCTGACAATGGTGTTATAGATTTATGATGAATCCAGCATCTCGAGCTCCTTCGCTAGCCTGTTCGTCTCGGAACTACCAGTAAAAGAAATGTACGATGCGTACGCCGCTATATGTCATGGCGAAGAGGACAAGATCCACAACTTCTTGTGGATGATCCGATGGCTTAGAACATCGATGGAGGTGTCCACGGTATTTATGATTACCAACATTGAATATTCTACCTGTTCTAATGAAGTATGATCCGCAGATCACACGTACAATGCTTCAGGATCGACTGCAATATTTGACTGGCGTCGTCGTCGACAGACGAGTACAACTGGACAAGCACATTGAGGCCTACATTGCGATGCAAGATGACGAATCTGCAGACGAGGAAACGATTGAGCGCCACCGATGGCATGGGCTCCTACTGGAAGTGAACTCCAACAAGTTGACGAATCTTACTGTGGCAATGGATGTGATCGACATGCTACTGGACGTGGCTAAAGACGAGAAGCATTGGGATCCGTGCAACTGCCAAAAATGCGCGTACTATCGTTCCGAACAGTGGTTGAAAGATCAACCATTCGACTTGGATCCTAAAACCCTGTCGTCATACAATTTCTTTGGTTTGGCTGGAGAACCATGTAGCTGACTCCGTTAAGTGTCTGGAACGTTTGTATCATCGCAAACTAATGCACAAATGTATCATGTCTTTCTCAGCCTTGTTGTTTTGCGTTTGCTTCCGCCATTATTACTACAACAACTGCGTTCCAAGCCTGCCACTTTGATCTAGTTCCGCTCAGCCAAGCTCGGGATTGCACCCACGACAGCACCAAAACGACAGTGCAGCCGCGAGAGTATCTCACTGTCTCGGTCAACGAGGTGTCAGCGGCTCTACTGCCGGAGACATTGTCGGTGGTGTGTTGGGAGGAGTGTCTGGCGTCGGTTGGGCTCTGCTGCTGGATGGCAACAGCGGCAGTGGCAGCGATCCGGCCAACTGGCGGTGTTGGCAGCGACATCCCGCCCCGGAACCCGCGATATAGCTAAAGTACGCACCAAGATATTACAGCGCAGCCGTCAGCAAGATATTACTATCCGCTAGCCGCTGTCGATCAAGGACGCGATCTGCCGAGCGCGTCAGCCCTTTGCTCACTGGCCCGCGTTCGTCCACCGCGATATTGAGGCTGTTGCTGCTGATCATCTGCAGCTTTCCACGATGCGACGCCGCGGCGGCGCTAGCGCTTAGTGCAAGCACCACCTTGCCGGTGGTGGTTGCCACTGCTGCTTCGTCGTCGCTTGGGAGAAGGCAGCTTGTTGGTATAAGTAAACAGCCGGTCCGCTAGCTGCGTTGAGAAGGTGAGCATCACGGCGGGTAGCACCGGCAGCATAGCTACCAATATGTAGATTAGACCGTGGCCCGCGTGGCTGCCCTGACGTCGAGACTGCAGCTCAGTGACCTGCACGAGGTCACAGCCCTGTCAGTACAACAAAGCGTCAAGCTGAGTATCGTGACTCACGCTTGACTCGCGGGCCGTGAGTCACGCACAGGTGCACCGTGCAGCTGCCATAGAAGCCACTTCAACATGACTTCGTATTCTATCACACGTAAAATTCAACACTTCTAGAAGGTTTCGATGTGTTTTGAGAGGGTTTGAAGCGAAGGGCACTACGATATACCTAACCGTTCCCTATCCCCTTGCGTGGGATTGGCTAAAACAAAAGTAGGTGTGATCGAGCGACCATTCGGTTGCTCTTCAGCCCAAAAGATGCAAAATGCCCCCATTGAGGGGTCAAAATCGACCTCGTTTTGCAAACAGTCTCGATGGGACCTCCGTTCGTGAAAGGGTTAAATAGTTTCCTGTTTTCCAGCACTTTTCCAAGACATGAAAGTAAAGGTAGTACAAGCGGGAGTGTCGGATACAATTGCCCCTTTAATTGATCTGACACTGCTTTAAAGGGCTTTAGCAGTGTGCAGAGGCATTTGATCGTCAGCCAGTCTTTATGCTTCGGCATAGACAGTTTATTTTGCACATCTGAAAATTGCAGGCGTCCGTTGGAGGTGAAAAAATAATTGAAAAACTTATTCAATATGCCATGAAGATCGTTGCAGCGTTCAAGCATGTCATATCAGCTATTCCAGCGAGTTGGGCAATCAACGATCATCCTTTTAACGTTTTCAGATGGTTCACGCGAATTTTTGGATTGAATGGCTTCAAGGCGATTGTGGCCCTTTGAAGACCTACGTAAGTACACGGATAACGAGCGAAACTTTTGCACAACTTCACGAACTAATTCCATGTCACCCTTCTCCAGGTTTGATAGTGTTTCATTAAGGTACACCTCCATTCGCTCAATAGCGGCCTTCCGCAATCGCGTCATTTCATCCCTCTCTTGTTCGGATAGGTTTTCGTCTTCCTCATTTTCACATTGAACAGAGGCTGGCTCACCAGCAACAACTGAAGTCCACGAAGAAAATCGTTCTGTGATAGAAGAGTCTTTATCTTTTGACATAACCCCTGACAAAACAAGGTGAATGTCGTGAGCCAAGCAAGAAACATGTTTTACGCCGAAAATTGTACCTGATAGTACCATGTTTGGAGCCAGAGTCTCTAACCAATCGAGTGCAGAACACCTTCTCCAGTCCCCAGTCATCCATAATTCCCTGTTAAAACGATGCGATAACTTTACCAGTGTGCTGTTTGGAATCTTTTTACTTCAAGCGTCCAGTTCTTCGGATTGAACTCTTCGTCCACATAGTGAATAGTGAACGAGATGTAGCTATGACCATTTCGTGCAGTCCAGATGTCGGCTGTAATCGAGTAGAACTCACATGACGCTTTCATGTCATTTCTTACATATTTTCGCACTCTTTAGCGAAAGCAATGACGTCTGGGAATAGCCACTTTTACACGACCAAGTGTCTGAGTGATATACACGATAAACTCAATAAGGCCTTCGTCTTCAATCCATCACAAGAGGGCGAAAAAGCATTGCAATCCATCGTGCCAGCAACCTATTCACGTGGTCTTGCTGCTCTTCGTGATTCCGAGCAACTCCTTTGCGGCCTCATTAAAATCAGTATCCAAACTACGTGCTTTGCGGCCCTTGTCAAGCATATCGGGGTGAAAGCTCTCCATATCCGGCAACACCTGATGCGACTTGGTCTTGAATGGTACTGTAATCCTGCACTGTGTGCAATAAGCAAATTCAGCATGACAGTTTTGAAAATTGAGAGCCAAGTGCCAAAATTCTACACTGGCGGAGAGTCTAACAAACTTCCACAAATCGGGTCTGTGTTGGCGCTTTGCTTCAAAAGATGTAGAGGGGGACTTTCAAATAATTGGGGTGGTTTGTTTTCGGACAGCAGCTGTAGCTGCAATTTTGTGGTTACCACGAGCAGGCTGCTTCCCCTAGGAGGAAGCTGCGCGCTTGGTACTCGACCGACTTGTTCGGCGTTGCTTGCGTTGTCTTGCTGAAGATCCTTTTGGTGATGGGCTGTAGGATCGGCGCTGCTTTCGCTGACGAGTTGATGGTGCTCTGGCATTTGAGCATTCATGTTGGAAAGCAGCCGTGGGTTGCGAATGAGTAAATGGCTGCCCAGAATCGAAAATTTCATGTGAGGTTGAATTGATGGCACTATCAGCAGCGTTGTATGCTTCTGGCACAATGTCATCCCGAGTGTCATCGCCAGCTTGAACGTGCCGATTGCTACGATCCTCGAACGAGCAAGGAGACCTTGTCACCAGGTGAGCCTGTTGAAGCTCGTCCATCAGTCTGCTCGAGGAATTCAAACTGCCAGCGGCTCGCAAAGATCCATTCACATAGACTTTGTATGGTGTAAATTGCCAGGGGTCAGTTTAGAGAGTTTAGAGAGTTTCCAAACTTTGTTGGCTAAACTCAGGTGGTAAGGGTTAGGAGAGTTTACGGAGCTAAAGTTGACACCACTACTATTATGCGAAAAGGACAAGAAGCGCTTTAATAGTATTAAAGCGCTTCTTGTCCTTTTTTGCAAGGCGCTTCTTAGCTAGAGTACGATCGGGAGCATTAAGAAAAGCAGCCCCGTCTCATCCATGTTGAAGATGTTTTGAAGCTCATAGTTCTTGAACTTTCGCTGAATATCAACGAATGGTGCATCAACTGCCGAGCCGCTCTCTCCATGCAACTTCGAACTGGAGTAGCCATGCGTTATATTGAAGCAATGTAGCCATCCATTAGACCACGTCGGAGGTGTATCGAGTTTCAGAATTGTTACAAAGCGTGCTGCCTTCTCCCTAACGGCTTCACCCGTGACGTTGACACCTTTTTCCTTGCACTATGTTACCCAGTTTGCGAGAGCAGAATCAAGCTCTGGAAATCAAACTGCATGACGAGACCGCGCAGTCAGCTGCCCAGGTGGTATCGCTTCCAACATTTTCTTCTGTTTAAGAACTCGAGATCATGGCTTGAGACGGTAGTCATCCTAGAGATAATGTCGTAGCACTCCAAGCAGCGACCGTCTTACCGCGCACTAGACGCTTAGACGCTGTAATTGAAGGAAACATATATTTTGGCGGTGTGAAAACCCTCGATTTGAATGCGTAGTCTAATAGAACGCCTAGTGCAGTAGCCATGTGGCACGCAACCCCATGAGCACAAGTAGCAGGTGCTATGACTCGCAGTTTGATTATCGACCACTCGTTCGAACGGTTGGTGCTTAGCTGCAGAGCGTGCCGTTTCAAGCACCAGGTCTTCTGCGTAGTCACATTTCGTTTCTCACTCTAGCGAGTTATCCGTCATGCCGCCCGGTGGGAAGCGCAACAGCTACAGTCTACAGTTCAAACTAGCTGTGGTCAACGCATACAAGCCCAAGGTCACTGGGTATGGCTACCACGCAATCGCTCAAAAGCACGGGCTAACGTCTTCCATGGTGCGATACTGGCACAAACATCGCGAAGAATTTCAAGATGCATCAAAGAATCGACAGGTTTTCACGCGAGCCTTTCGTCGCATTCCCGGAGCAGGGCGAAAACCTAAGCATCATCAGCTTGAAAAGCAACTTCACCAGTGGGTTGTCACCAGAAACAACAATGGGCTGCGTGTGAAGGATAAATACATACAACTTCAAGCTCTCAACATATACAAGGCATTGGACTTTTACTGCCTTCGGCACAGTATAGGCCCAGCTATAACTGCAACATCGAGGTGAAAACACTCAACAACGACTGCCTCGTCATCTCAACGTACACGTACGATATCGAACATCCTGTTCGATCGATTTGCGTTGCGCAGCTTGGACCTTCATACACCTTGAAAGAGCATGTATGCATCTATAATACATGTTTGCTCCTCTGCCTCGCCGTTCGTCTCGTTTTGGTGGGCTGTTCAAGTAGAGCGCCCAGGCGCTATACAGGAATGCTACGCCCAGTGGGCTGTCTATTTTTATTGAGCGCTTAGGCGTCTAGTGCGCGGTAAGACGGTAGTGCTTGTTGAGTTTTCCATGGATGTTACGAGTGGTGATGACAAAAAATGCAGGTTTTGAGCGTTAGTGAGCGACGTTCGAGATGTTTTCGTAGGCAAGGCATTGTTAACGAGCGAGACATTGCAAAATGAGCGCTGTGAGCTCTGAGCACAATTTGTTGGTTGCTTGGTATGAATGGCTGAAGCGGCACACCCCGAGATTGGAATACCCTAAATTGGAATAGTTTTGACGCCATGACAATTGAGGCTGGAAAATACAAAATATTTTCGTTGACGTCGCGGGAATACATGATATCCATAGCATATACTACATGTACTGTTCATGTCTTCATGAAACCGCAGTATCTCTTTTCCTCATAATACTTGCGCAGAACGTTTGCCGTATTCACACGAGTTTTAAAAATGCAGGAAAGAATAAAAACTGTGAATTGTGCGGGTGTCTGCAGATGCATCATACTCGAAGATTTCCCATGTGCTTAATCACTTCAGAGGGCAAACATGAATCCTGGATACATGCTGGGTTGTACATGAGCATACTGTACTCCAGGATTGAAATCTCTTTAAGCTTCGAGGTGTAGCACAGAGCCGCCAGTTCACGGTTCAGAGGGCCATTTCACCAAAGTAAGCCGACTCGCCCTGAGGACGACCGGCGTTAATCGCACAAAAATCCCATCAGAGCAGATACTGGTGTAATAATAAATAATTACAACTATAAAAAAGTTATGAGCTCTCAAAGCTGGTGTATCAGTTCATCTCGCCATGACTATAACAATTTTGACTGACACCGCTCAACCCCACAGAGCTCGTCATTTGAGCTGAAGACGATTGCGGTGCCATCGCGCAGGATGGAGCATATGGAGCCCCTGGAAGCTGGAGGCGTCGCAGTATAGCACAAAGCGCTCTCCCCAGACGGTGGAGAGAGAGACTGCTGCAACCGGTTTACCACTCCAGCTCTCGTTGAAGACAATGGTCGGCTCGTCTTGTGTCGACTAACAAACTCGCCACTTCCCACTCTACAGCGTCTGTCATTCTACCACACACCCCAAGCAGCCGTGTTTTTGCCAGGGCTCGTTGCCGTTTTCTCACCTCGCGCGGCCTGACTCAGAGCGCTCCATCTGGGGTGGTCGTAAGCCGCTTTCCATGGCATCCGTGGCGCTGAACCTTGGACGATCTCACCAGTCTGCCATTGCGAGCGGCAGCCCGTAAAAGCGATTTTTCGGCTAAAGGAGACGCGCTCCATCCTCGCCCGAGATCTGCATGGAGTCGAGCGATGGCACGACGGCAAGTGGCACCGCAGGCAACGATTTCCTTCCCGCCGACGACCAGCTTTAGGCGAAAAGGTCCACCGCGCCGTGTCGGCTGGTTTGGTGGGGCAAGACAGGCCGGCATGGTATAGCACGCCCTTTCAGAGACGGCACCGATCCTCCCATGAGGAATATCTCCTTGGCTGCTGCATCTACTGGCCTCAAATTGAAGCTGCTGGCGGCGATAGTCTCGCCACATCCATCCAACGAGGGCATCTGGCCATGCTTGGCCCACGTCTAGTGCACGCTCCTCACACCCACAGTCTCCATTGCTCTGCCATGATTTCACTCCAGCGAGGATGCGAACCGATACCAATAAAATAGTATTTGCGCGTCATTATAGATAGCACTACTTGACGATCACGAGATTTCTCAAGCCACTATTGCTTGAGCGGTGCAGTTCAAGAGGGTCTGGTGTTGTTTACGAAGTATTTCAAATGTATAAATATACAAGGAGGCAATTATTGCCGCTGTCCTCTGCCGTGGTGTACCGTTGTCAAGGTCTCTCCCTCCCTCCAGGAATAGCGTCGCCTCGCAGCAACTGAACGATGGACAAGCGCGCACCGGCTCCCTCGCTCGCCCCTATCCCCTTCGGCACCAAGTGGCGTTTGTAGCGCCGGGTTTCCTCTACACTCCCAAAGTTTTCTCGGAAAACGGAAGGCCTAACCGACCGGAAACAACGCGAGCGTCTTGCTTCCTCGGTATTTGCGGCGGCTTGACCACAACTCAGCAAGGCAAAGCGAAGCGAAGAAAGCGGCAGCGGCTTTAGACTCAGGCAGGTCCTCGCGGCAACAAACAGCACCAATCACCTAAAGCGACAGGGGGCAACGCGGGGCGGCAAGCGCGTTATCATTGGACAGACAAGCGACACAAACAGACCCAAAATGTGGCCCAAACTGGCGGCGGCGACGGCGCTGCTGCTCGTACAGGGCGTCACGGCGGACGGTGCGTACATGTGCCAAAACGTGTCCTCTCTCTGATATTATCGGCGCGCTGACTCTCGTCAATCGCCCCTTTTGTCAATGCAGACTGTTCGTACACAGTGAGCGTGCTGGACGTTGCGGGCGTGCAATGCGTGAGCTCGGAGCCCTGCTCAGGCACATACTACGCGTCGGGGCTCTCGCAGGGCGTAGGCGCCTGCCCCTCGGGCACGAGCTGCGCCCTGCTGCCGCTCACGCCCATCATGGGCTGCGCCGAGTCGGGCCGTTCGGACCTCGTCTACGTAAACGCGGACGGCTCGCTGACCAAAGGTGGCCGCACAGTGACGCTGTCGGGGGCCTCGAGCACCACGAGCAGCACCTCAGGCAGCACGACGGGCAGTAGCAGCGAGATTAGCAGCAGCAGTACGAGCAACGCGGCGTCGGGCTCCGGCTCGGCCATCAGCTCCAGCTCCAGCTCTAGCGGTACTGCGTCCACTTCTAACGCCTTGACTACCGCCTCTGGCGATATTAATCCGGGCACTGTGATTGCAGGTGGCTCTGACGCCAACACCACGACCAGTAGCAGCAACGACACGAGTGTGTCGGCGTCCTCGGCGGCATCGAACACCAACAACTCGTCCCACTCGTTGGAGTCGGACTCGGGCAGCAACGTGATCTCGCCCGGCAGCAGCTCGGCCAACCAGCAGGCGGAATTCAACCCTGGCTCGATACTGAGCGACGGCTCGGACAAGTCGTCGTCCAGCTCGGACGGCGGCCTCGGCCTCGGCTCCATCATCGGCATCGTCGTCGGCTGCTTAGCGGTCGTAGCGATTGCAGCCGGCATGCGGCTGCTGAAGAAGGGCAAGGAGGCGGAGTTGGAGACGCCCGATGCAGGCGGCGCCGTCGAAGGCTATGGCGGCGGCGGTGGCATGACTCCCAAGGAGAACGTGCTGCTGCTCTAAGTTATGGTCGTCGAGATGCAGGACAAGAGGAGAATACAGTGACTGTGCAAACTTTTTGAAAACACATCGGAGCGCGTTGGTTGCGTGAACTGGTGCAGCGAGTCGCGTGCAGACAGAAGAGAATCAAGAGAGCGGAGGTGGAGTTGGGTGTTCGGTGTCGTCGTGCATAGATGCTTGGAGCTGTGAGCGTTGACAAAGGTGAGAGAGGAAAGGTAGCACGTGGTGTGAATAGTAGCTCTGCTCTTCCTCCGTCCATTTACGCCTGGGGTTCCTATAAACACGTCACGTCGGCGCTCAACGTCGTCTCTCTAAATTGCGCGCAGGTCTCAGCGGAAAGGCTGGTGGTGTCCTTGCATTTGTCTTGCGTTTCCTGTGCCCTTCCTTACCATGTTTTGCCACGTGCCGACACTTCTAGTCAGTCTACTACGTCACGACGGACTCGGTGCAGTCGACGATCGCTATTTCGTGGTCCTGTAGTGTGTTTGACAGCTGGATAGATGGATGCCGAGACTCGGCCCAAGTATCCAAGAGATTCCTGCGGCCTGGCCGTGCGAAATGTGCATGCGTGCCGTGGAAAACGGCACTCGAAACTGCGTGCGCTAGTGACGCCACGAGCTGCTATATTACCTAGAGAACGAAACCTCCTCCGATGCGGCTACGTCTGTCTAGGTGGCCTTGGTCTTGGCCGCGACCTCCGCCTCCGCCTTGGCCTCCTTAAGCGAGAAGACCTTGGCCTCCTGGTCCACGACGCCGTAGCGCGCGTAGAGTCTGCCGACGCGCCAGAACGCAGTGAGGATCGGCTCGTCGCTCTTGCGCACGAGCTCCGGGAAGGCCTGGTGGAATGCCGCGGTCGCACGCTTGAGCTTGTAGTGCGGAATGATGGGGAAGAGATGGTGGATCTGGTGCGTGCCGATGTTGTGGCTCAGGTTGTCGATGAGCGCGCCGTAGCTGCGGTCCACGGAGCTCAAGTTTCCTTGACGTAGGTCCACTCGGAGTCGCCGTACCAGGGCGTCTCCTCGTCGTTGTGGTGCAGGAACGTGGTGATGACCAGCATGCTTCCAAACACGAACACAGGGGCGAAGTAATACAGCCCCATAGCCTTGAGACCGAAGACGTAGCTCAGGTAGATCGACAGCGCCGCCACGGCGAAGTGCGCGACGAGCGAGATGACCACGGCGGCCACCTGGCGCACAAACAGCGGCTCGAACGGGTTGAAGTGGTTGACCTTGCGGGGCGGGAAGCCCTCGACCAGGTAGGCGAACCAGGCCGCGCCCAGCGTGATGATGAGGCTGCGCGACAGCGGATGGTCGTCGGCCTTGCGCTGCGGGTAGAAGATCTCATCACGGTCGATGTTGCCCGTGTTCTTGTGGTGGTGGCGGTGCGTGAGCTTCCACGACTCGAAGGGCGTGAGGATGAGCGAGTGGATGAAGGTGCCGACCACGAAGTTGAGCAGGTGGTAGCGCGAGAAGGCGCCGTGGCCGGCGTCGTGGCCCACGGTGAAGAAGCCCCAGAACACGATGCCCTGCAGCAGGATGTATCCCGCGCAGAGAGCGGCGTCCAGCAGCGCGTAGGCCTGCACAACGGGCAGCTCCCGAGCGAAGTTGAGACCGAAGGCCAAAGCCACGGCGATGGCCAGGCAGCGGACGGTGTAGTAGAGCGAGAGCGGCACGGAGGCCTCGAAGCACTCGCTGGGCAGCGAGCGCTTGATCTCCGTGAGCGTCGGGAACTGGAGCGGCTGCGTGGTGGCCATGGCTGGCGGGTCCTGAAAGCGGAGCTGGCCGACTGCGGACTGGGCTGCGCGTGGAGGAATGAGCGGCCACCAACGGCTCGACTTGCTCGGGCGAAACCACCGGGCTGTGCTTGAACCGACCGCCGGCACCGCTCGTGCATAGTGGAGGTCAGTGCAACAGCGCGATGGTGACGGGTACAGCAAAGGAGCGGTGATGACATCAGGCACGCGATCGCGTCCGATGACGCGCAATGCCTCGCAGCCACTCAGACTGAGTCTTAGTCTTAGTCAAAGCTGTAGCCATCTCGTGGAGGATGCTCTGCTCAATCGTGGGGCGGAGATCGTCGCACTTGCGTGGCAGGAGCTTGCTCGCAACGGGGGACGTGACGCCCAATGCGAAGACGGGTGGACATCCTGTTAGTGTGAGTTTGGTATTTTATTGAACATGCAAGTACTGTGAAGTATTGGAGGATCGTCGGATCACCGGAAGGGCAGCACCACCTCGTGCTGCAAGATGTCTTCGGCGAGTGGTCGCTGCAGCGCGTCCGGGTGCATCATGCTGGAGATCAAATGCTGCAGCGAGTTGGAGTATTGCCTGCAGAAAAGCACGTTTACCAGACCAGAGTCAGCATCGTGAAGTAAGGCATCTTAGCCAGATGCTACAGATGGCGAAGTGTGGTAACCGTACCGGAACATCACGAGATCCCCGTCGCGGATCTTCTGCCACCCTTCGCCCCCATTTGGCAGCGTCGAACCGAGCGCAAGTTCGTAGATCGTAGCACCGAGGGCAAAAATGTCCCCGGCACGGAGATTGCTCCGGTTGCCTTCGAGCAATTCTCTGCAAGACGACCAAGTAAGCATTAACCTAGCATCTTGTAATCATGTTCACTACATAGCACGCACCGGCTTAGATAGCGATTGTCACCCTCCGTGATCTCCATACTCCCGTCAAGGTGAGCAACAGTGCCTAGGTCACCCAACTGCAGACAATATGCAAATGTACTATGCGTAAGCACAAGGTCCATAACGACAAATAATGAACGGGATACACCTCACCTTGTACACCTCTCCTGGACCAACCAGAACATTTTGCAACTTAACATCCATGTGGACCATCTTTTTGTTGTGCATGTCATACAGCGCCTGAAAACAAATGCCCAGTTTTAGCACACCAGCGGTCGCGGAGCACATTTGCACATACACCAGTAGCTTACCTGAGCTAGATGGCACAGCAGTTTGCACAGCACTTCCTCTGGGATCTTGTGTGGTGCATACTTGTTAACCAAGCCAGCTAGTGAGCATCCTTCGAGATGCTCGAGCTGGATGTAAAGTAAATCGTCTTCAATCCAAGCGTCAAAATATCGGACAACATGGTTACTGCTGCTCAGCGCTGCCAATGCCTGTACTTCGCGCAATGCTCGCTCTCTGAAGTGGAAACAACGACAAGAGCATTAGTCTTGCGTAGAATGTGATAGACTACCACCAAAATGTCCAAATCACTGACGTGTCTGCCTTCCCGCGAACGTGTCGTTTGCTCTTCTTTACTGCGTACACCCAGCCATCAATCTTCTTCATGCACTTGTACACCTTCGAAAATGATCCTGACCCAACCAACTGTTATAATGCACAAACGCACGTCAGACAACTAGCGCACATGTCCTCTTCACGTCAAGCCGCCAATCGACGCACCCCCAACTCGGAGAAATCCGAGAGATACTTGGACACAGGAGAGCCGTTCTTTCCTCCCACCAATGCAGGCGCGAACGACCGTCGCTTCCGTCGAGACAGCTTCTTCTTTCCGGAGTCCGTCGCAGGTTGCGGCGCGAACGGGTTTACGTAACTCTCCGCCGACAAGAACGACGTCGCTTGCTCACTAAACAGCACAACAAGAGTTAGCACTCCATCTCGTCATCCCCTCACATCACCAGCGCAACTCACCCGTCGGGTCGCAGCCTCTTCCCGTTCACCACGACACTCCCTAGTTTCAGTTTCTGCGGAGAACCGGTGTCCATGGACGATTGGCTCGAGAAACTGGGCGGTCCGTGCTTCACCCG
>JAAVTI010000411.1:0-73853 GCA_011947335.1 Phytophthora constricta | reverse complement strand
GTCAAAATGAGTGGTAGCGCCCGATGAGGAAACTACCGTTCGATCGAAGACAAGGTCCTGCGTGAAGTTTGGCTCGAGATAAGCGGTGACGGAAGAGTTGGCATTAACCAGTGCAGCGGGGAGTTCTATGGTCGAGTTAAGGAGGTTTTTATCAAACTCTCAGGGAGAAAGATAAGTTCTGTTTGAGCAAACTAGATATGCCCTATTTACCTGCAGTATTTGCCGCTGTACGAAGTAAGGATTCGTCTCCACGACGCCTTTTAGAACTCGCACGAACAAGCGTTGAGTCATCCTGAAGCGAGTTCGGAAGTCGCGGGTGTTGTACATTAGATCTGGTCCAAAATATTGCTGTAAGAGTCATAGATGCCTTCTAACAAGGTCTCGCTTCTTGTTTGGAGCGCGCCCGGGCTTTGATACCCGCGATTGAGGTAGGAGCTATAACGGGGCAAGAGCAACCGTTACTAGCGTACACTATAGATTAAGAGTCAATATTATGAACTCAAGTCTTATGTTTGGGGCAAATTCAACTCTGATTTAGATTAGCCCAGGGGCGAGAGCCTGGCCTCATGTGAGCCACTCAAATGCAGGTCACCTGATTGGCTGAAGTAACACTTTCAGCCAATCAGAAGTGACAACACAGCACGCGCTTGCCGCCTGCTTTTGTGCCTACTTTTGTAAGCTGGTGAAGAACCTGGTGCTGGCCGGCATGGGCGTGACGCTGCATGACGTCCAGGAAGTCACGACGGCCGCGGTTGCCACGCAGTTCTTTCTTTCGAGGGAGGACGTGGGCAAGAATGTTGGTCACTTTCAAATTTGGCAGCGACTCTATTTATAGGGCGACTTTTTCCTAAAGTGAATTTGTTTTTATTATCTATTGTGATATTTTTATAGCGCGCTGAAGCCTGTTTGCCACGAGTGCAGGAGCTGAACCCGCTGGTGAAAGTTTCGAGCGAGACCAAGCCACTGAGCGAGCTACCCGATGAATTTTTCAAGAATTTTACGGTGGTGTGTCTGGTGGGCGCCGACCAGGGCTCGGAGCTGAGACTGGACCAGCTGTGCCGCTCGTTCGGCACAGCTTTTTTGCTGCCAGGAGCTTCGGCTTCGATGGCATCATGTTCGCCGATTTGGGGGCCCACACTTTCCGGCGCAATCCGGTTGGAGCCGACGCGGCGCCCAGCGAACCTGTGACGGTGAATTTTCCGACGCTGGAAGAGGCCCAGAAGGTCCAGTGGAGCTCACTGCAGAGTGCTCGCAAGCGTGCACCGCAGCTGCCTCAAGTGTTCGTGAAGAACCAACGTACGTGCTGAAGAGGGTGCTTTTCTTCAGGAGAAAAGGTGAAGAGAATTAAATATTTTTATTTTTATTTTTGCTTGCTGTTGCAGTGCTGCAGGGGTACAAGACCCATAACAATCTGACGAGTATCGGCGACAACGACGTGGTGGATTTTATTCAGTATGCGAGGGCGCAGTTTAATGCTCAAGGACTGGACGAAGATTATCTCTCTCCCGATGAGCTGCAGTACGTTCCGCTATTTATTGTAACACTGCTTTAGTGTGTTATGCCACTGAGCTCACAAATGCATTGCTTGTCATTGCTTTAGGACGCTGGTGCGTGTGTCTGACGCAGACCTCGTGCCGATCTGTGCCATTGTGGCTGGCATCATGGGCCAAGAGGTCATCAAGGCCATCTCGCAGAAGGACGAGCCTATTTGCAACTACTTCTGCTTCGACGGCGTCACGGGCACCGTGCGAAAAATTGGGTAGAGAGGCTGACATGGTGCTGAGCTGGGAAATATAGCTAACACCCCTGTGGATTCGTGTTGCTATTAGCGTTCGTAACTGATGTTTTTGCTTTGGATCAGCGCGGCGCTTCGCCGACAACTTCTATCCTTGACGAGATGGCGAGTGGATAGACCACGAGTGCTGACAAAGCAAGGCAATTCTGCGCAAGTTTCTCGGTGGTGGTGAGCTGCGATGTCGACCGCGTTGGCTGCTGCTCGCGCGAAGACGAAAGGGAAGCGCATGCTCCGTGATGCGCTTAATGCGTATGGCGACGAGGACACCTCGCTTTCTACGTGGAACGCGAGGAAGAAGCGTGCAGTGGAGGAGGGAAAATGGCTATGGAAGGAGAGCGTGGTGAACACAACTGCAGCCATCAAGACTAGATTTGACAAGGAGGAGATTCAGTCGACATTGAAGGAACGATTCATCGACGTTCAGGTGGCGATGGAGGCGGAAATGAGTAGCACGGTTCACCAAGATCAGCACGGAGGACAACTGCTGAGGCCAAGCGACGGTCGCGAAGATCAGTGCAACTGGAGGTATGTGATCATGCAACTCATTAACGAACATCGTATGACGCTGTGATGGTTGACTCGAGCGCTGTTATTGCCGTAGAGAACGAATTGGTGGGAAGATGCATCATTGCACCAATTTGCTGCCCCTTGTAAAGAAAAAGAAAGCAGATGTATCCACAACGTCGCAAGACGCACCAGTGGCGATTGCCCCCAATAAGCGGCTATGCCTGTGGCATGCCTCGGAGTGCAGCTACAGTGAGCACCCGATGGAAAAATCGCGTGTCATCGAGATTCCCAATGCGTTTGGCATGTGTCTGCACTGCTATGAGGTTACTGCAGGCACTTTGCGTGAAACATTGCAGAAAGTGCCTCCGAGAATCGGAACGAAAAAGATTCCTGGTGTATGTATGACGGATGTTCGCAAAGAAGTAAAACGTGAGGCCATGGTTAAGCACCCTGGTGCCGGTCTTTCTTTGGAACCGACGGTCAAAACTAGGTTCAACGAATGTCTGTGCGTGGCAAAAAGAGCACTCTGAGATAACTTATGCGTGGCGGTGCACCAATCGCGTGTTGATGCATCCGGTGTTGCGTGGATCGTACCTCCCGTTCTGTGGGTTTCACGCGCCACGATGCATTCAAGAGTATGGCAACAAGGGAAAGAAGGAGCAAGCATGTCCATTAATTGACCGACGAAACAGGTTTGGTATGTGTCGCAATCACCTCGAGGCACACCTTAGCAGCTTGTCTTTTGAACAACGCGGCAGTGTGTTGCTGATAGACTCAGACTTCAATGTGCCTGGGATTAAGGAGTGCAAGAAGGAGGAGATGATAACCCCGGTCGTACGGCATCCTCTTGCGCCGAAATACCCACCGCCACTGCCAGAATCAAGTTACAGACCCAGCATAGCTATGGAGACTACTATTGCTGTAGCAGTTCTTCCTTCTCATTTGCCCCGCACCCGTTTTCAGAAATTCATCAAGAAGGCGCGGGTATTTATCAAGGATCTCATTCGCCAGACCCTTGACCATCCCAACCCTGTGTCTTTGATAATGAAGGAAACTATTTGGCGTCTACAATTCCTACGGAGAGCAGAACTTGTAGCAATCCGCATCCAGCGAGTATTTCGAGGGAAACGCGCCCGTCGACGAGTGAGACGTCTACTTTACGAACAGGCCGCGCTGGATAGAATAAAGGCGTGCCGCGTGCTTCAATGCTTCGTTCGAGGCTTCTTGGGACGTCAAAGATTTAAGCACGAGCACGAGAATGTCCACCAAGCTGTTCCCCATATTCAGCGTCTACTTCGAGGCGCATTGGCAAGAAAGCATTTTCGAGAACTTTGTGCAGCTATTCGACTGCAGCGCTATTATCGTCTGTATCGTCAGCGTCTATTCACACGGGCCTTCCGAGAGGAAATCGCTTACATGCAAGCTCTGCAGCGCCAAGCAGACATTAACTACGCAGACATGGAAAAACAGCTAAATACCTTCCGTCGACTGCGCGCCCGGAGAGTACTTCGTGCGCACATAATGCGATGGAAACGTCGCCAGGAAATTTGGGAGCAGGAGGTTGCTGAACGTCTGCGCAGTTTACTGGGCACGGTGAAGATTCAGCGGCAGTGGAGACGATACCGCCGCTACATGCAAATTAAAAAGCGTTATGAGAGTGCTCAGATGATTCAGAAGCGCGTTCGTGGATGGTTAACTCGCTGCATGTGGTTTGGAGACCCAGGAGTGAAATTCATTACGAGCTTCATGAATTCACAAAGCGGCATTCAATATGGCAAAGTCGTTATCCAGTATCAGCCATCGAAATCGTACTCCTGTCCGAGTAGGAAAATACGAACGCGTTTCGGCGCCTTGATAATTCAACGTGTTTTCCGAGGACACCTTGGGCGGTTAAAGGCAAATGCGCGTTGGGTTAGTATGCTGAAGCGATGGGAATGGCTAGGAATTTCTTGCTCTGACTCGAGCGGCCAGCTCAGCGACAGCATGACAGTTGGCCGACAGCGATACGGCTTTGTTTTGCCTTCGTTTGCCTATCATCGTGACACGAGGCACCATATGCGTCCAGTCGCGAATGACCCCTTACCTGATCGTGGACACGCTTACAAGTACCAATACATCCTGGACCTGATAAAAGACAGGGACGGGCGACGTGGTTGGAGTCTTGCTAAGGAAGAGTTGCATGCCAGACAGTTTAAGGAAGAAAAAGCATGGCTGGAAGCGGAGGAAGTTCGGCGAAGCAAAAACGAAGCTGAGATCGCAGCAAAAGAACTGAGAAAACACATATCGACCACTTCAGACCCACTTGCGAGGGCAATGCCGATTTCCAAAGCAATTTTTCCTGTGGGGTCTCTGGTTGAGATTGCCCCAAAGATTAGAGGCAGAGGATCTCAGCGCCGAGCCAAGATTTTGGCAATTCATAAAGATATTGGGCCAAATGGAGAATTGTCTGCAAGCTTTGACGTCGAGTACATAAAGGTATGATTGATTGGCTGCGTCTAGATTGCTATTCAGATTTTTTCCACAACTAACAAGCTTGCGTTCACGGCAGGCTATGCGGAACTCCTACGGACGATTGGAGGAGAGTGGTGAACAGCGCGTACGTGTT
This sequence comes from Phytophthora constricta, assembly GCA_011947335.1. Lineage (NCBI taxonomy): Eukaryota > Oomycota > Peronosporomycetes > Peronosporales > Peronosporaceae > Phytophthora > Phytophthora constricta. Next base: position 68,946 of record JAAVTI010000411.1, on the reverse strand, counting down.
TCGCGTCTCCGTCACATTCCCTCGTTTCAGCCGAGTTTAACTCAAAGAAAGATGTGGGCAAGCTTATCCAGGCAGCGGTCAGTAGCCTTCGCCATGAATTCGAGTCCAAAATTTCAACAGGAATTGAATCAGATCGACATGATTGTCAATACGGTGCTGTGGATGCTCTGCCTACGTTGGATGCTATCACGGATCGGCTGCGTGATTGTAGAGAAGGGTTCGACTTGTTGTACGATCACCGCGACTTTGTGGATTTTGTCTTTCGAAATTCTACTTTGCTAAGACTGAAATGGCTGCATGTTGTTAGCTGTATTCGCTATGGCATACATTCTCAAAGCAAGCGGCAATCGACTACCAAAGACAGCCAGGTTCCTAGTAGCTCGATGATGACGATGTTTTATCGTGAATTTGGTGTTGATAATGCTAAAAGTCTTCAAGGAGAGCCAATTATCCTGCCGATGCCAGAACGAGCACACGTCATAGAGCAGCGAATGATCAAGCTAGGATTTCATCACGACCCAAGCGCTAATGTACAAGGAGGCGGCGATATTTCCGAGGAAGGCGAGGTTGATGATGCTTCTAAACGCCCTGAAACGACCCCCGTGCCGAAGGAAGTTGCAAGTCGTCCTGGTTCGTCTGTTGCTATAGACGATATGATGCAATTCAGAGAAGAGCAACCACCTCAAACCTCGCAGGATCTCCACCGTGTCATCTATGAGCTGAAGGTGCATTTGCCAACATGGTGCTCTTGTTAGAGATCTACGAGCATAATTTGGCTAACTTTGAAATCGTGGTGAATGAATGCCCAGACACTTCCTCGGGAAGTCCGACGTGAACAAATTATCCACATTTCTTCTCGCCGTGCACACGCCTACGTATGCAGCCATCCAGCCTGCGGTCGATGCTTTTCGTATGTTAATAGTCTCTGTGGATCTCAGTGATCTCAAAACTCAAGATTTGAATACTTTTGTCGTACTAGGTCAAGAAAGATGGCGCGGTTGCATCAGTCGACATCACATGAAGGACGAGAGCGACTTGCAAGTGCGACGCCATTAGTGGACCAGTATTTACACTCGTACTGGCCTCCCGGAACTCCGTGGGATGAGCATAAGCCACAGCGGATGGTCGGATACTTTGGCTGTAGTCAAACTGGGTGCAAAACACTACAGTTCCGAACTCGCCGAGAATTGAACAGGTATGTTATCGTCAAACACAGTGACAACTGGTGTACAATCCACGACGTAGCTGATTGATTTTCTATGCAGACATCGCATGTATGAGCACGGTTGCAGTGGGGATGACTCCGATGCCGAGAGCCCCAATGCAAGCCGCTCTCCACGGACTAATATGGTGGGAGAAGTACCTGGTAAGAAGAGATCGACCACACTCACACAAGGTGCAATCTGGCTCGGCCCCTTCGTGGTTTGCCATAACCTAGAGGCCAAACTTGCCGTTCCAGCAACTATGTTAACCAGCTCGAGAAAGTGCTCGGAACACGAAAAGCCCGATCCGCTGTGCACAGCGTGCTTTCTAGAGTATCAGCGACCGGTTCCACCGTATCGGCTCTACTCAGCTGTGGCAGTTCGCAAGGCAGGATTGAGCAACTCGTCACTTCGAATCGAATCGGACACCCCATATGAAATCTCGGCAATGCATGAGGAAGAGGACTACATGATCTTTCGCAACGATGATGACGAGTTTTGTCCTGCAGTGAATATTTGGGGAGTTTACTCGGTCCACTCCAACGGCGCGCTTGCGTCACCGAAGCGCAAGAGAATAGACCAACTTGCTCTTCCGGATTCGCTCTCGACGGTGGTGTACATGAAAGTCACTATTATATGTCGTGATGCTGTTGGCGAAGCTTGGATTTTCGGACGTGTGTTGGCACACCCAAAGCGCTTGGGATCAAAAGCACAAAATGAAGCTGGTGATGAGTGTGAAGTTGTGTGCGATAACACGCGAGGCTTATCGTTCGCCCTACTGAGTCAAATTGTGGGTGCAGCATCGATTCACTACTGCTCCAAAAGCCTGTTCGTCCGAAAATATTGCCAGAAAGATGGAGACGACGATGTTGCACCTGACACATTTGGGCTTACAAATAATGGGGAAAACGCAATGGTTCACAAAAGAAGTTTGTTTTGTCGACCGGCCAATTCTGTTCCAGTTCACAAATGACGCGTATGACAGCCCGACTTCAACTTTTTCAAGCGTTGACAAATCCCCATAAGGCTGTCAACATTCAAGCGTCCACATGTTATCTTTTCAGAAGTCGGTACTTCTGCCTACATGACACATGAATGCCGAAACTGAAGCTCATGACGACTTGAAGTTGAAGAGTGCCGAATCTGATTACGGGTTGGACAACCGTATAGCGGGCAGTAGCATTCAAGTCTTAACCGCATAGCAAGCAGTAGCATTCAAGTCTCGACTTTCCAGGAGCTGCTACCAGGGCGCAATGGCATCAAGAGCTCTCCATAGACTGTGCTCCTGGTCGAAGATAGTTCAGCAAGAAATTGCTGACTTGAACTCCAGCTCATTTGCAGATTTGCACTCACCTACAACAACCTCACCCCAAGCAGCACTCCCTCCCGTCACGATGAAGATCGTTGTGGTGCTCGCCCTCGCAACGCTGTTGGCCCCCATCAATGCTGCTACCCCTGCCATTCCTACCGATCGCATGAGCCAGTACCTCCAAGAGAAAGTCAGCCTCGAGCTTGAGCTGGGCTCGTGGAAGCAAAGCTCTGCCGGTCAGTTTGCCAAGGAGCACGGCTTCTTTCCGAAGCCATCCACGAAGGCTGCTGAGTCCGAAGGTGTGATTGAAGATGAGGAGCTGCGTCGGTTCTTCCTGACCAAGCTGCGTATCGAAGAGGTGCAAGCAACGAACCCCGACGCCGTCTTCTCCACGGACACACCATTTTCTCTGATGACGGACGAAGAATTTGCTGCATTTCTGGGGGCGTCGTACCAGCGTGGAGCTGGTCTCGCCACGGCTACAACGCCTTCAGTCGATGATCTTTCCAACTCCACGGTCGCCCAACCGACCGACAAGGATTGGACTACTTCCGGCTGCGTTGTTGGTGTTAAAACCAAGGTCAGTGTGGCTCGTGTTGGGCATTCGCAGCCATTGCTGCGCTTGAGAGTGCCGTTTGCCTTGCAGGGCAGCCGCTCGTGCCGCTATCGGAGCAGCAGGTTGTCGACTGCGATACGGCGTCGTACGGCTGCCAAGGCGGGTTTCCAGGTGATGCCCTGGACTTCATTCAACATTCTGGTGGTGTTTGCAGTGAGGACGACTACCCGTACATTTCCGGAGAAAATGGAGATAGCGAGTCCTGCAAGAACTCGTGTACCCCGAAGCTGTGAAGATTCGCAAGGTGGTGGCTGTCCCCGCAACGGAGAGTGGTCTGCTCCAAGCGATCAGCGGTCGTCCCGTCGCCGTAGGCGTTGCAGCTGGCAATCCGACCTGGAAGCAGTACAAGGGCGGCGTTGTGTCCTCGTGCACCACGGCGGATCTGGATCACGCCGTGCTGGCCGTCGGATACGGAGGAGGCAGTGGTGGCTCGCCTCCGTTTTTCAAGATCAAGAACTCGTGGGGCACGCAGTGGGGCGAAGAAGGGTTCATTCGACTCAAGCGCGGGGCTGGCACCGGCACCAGCGGCACCTGCGGCATCATCGGACCGAAGTCCGTCTACCCGGAGCTGTAGGCCAAGTGAGTCAGACAGACATCGATAACTTCAACATCGATGCTGAAGCTGCGAGCTCTCCTGACCACACGTTGTCTTGATAACAAATAAATGATCTTGAAAGGACACATCGTATCTTTTGGAAAGGGTCCAAAGATCTTGACCGCTAGTCCATTCGACATTCCTCGCCAAGGATGACAAGTAAGCCACGTCCAACGTGGCGGAGGGCACTACGAGTCTTTAGTACCTTCGTATTGCTTCTGGGTCTGGTAATTGCCCAAGTGACTGAAAAATCGCTTCCTCATGAAGCTGCTGGCACGAAAGAGCATGAAGCCGCAAAAGAGGAGAACAGGAGGAAGAGCTAGAAGTCAAGGGCGGTCGGGTGGCTGTCGTCGCAGCTGTGACCATCACGGCGTTAGTGGCAATCTCAATTCTGTTCGAAATCTCAACAGAATTGCTGAGAGAACACACGGACGAGCTCAACATGCCATTTGTCAACACGGTCTTCAGCGAGCTCACCACACTTGGATTCATCGGACTGCTGCTGTTTGTCGTCACGAAGCTCGAAGTGGTGCCGTGGTTGTCCCGTGTTGCATTGGGAGGCAGCTCGGAACTCCAAGAGATCATCGAAAAGCTGCATATGGCCCTGTTCCTATTCATTGTCATCTTCCTGGTTCTTTGTCTCTGGCTGTTGCGTCTCGGGATGTATGTGCAGCACGAGTGGCGCGAGTTTGAGCGCAGCTCAGCTGATATACCTTCAGTGCTGTCTGAGTTTGCACTAGCCACAGAGCCTCGAAAGTCGTGGCTCGATCGATTTTCCTGGTCACGAGCAGCTGCAGCCACGAAGGCGGAGCGTGAAGTGGTGTATCTGGCACTACGTCGACGGTTTATGGACTACCGCTCAAACCATCCAGATGAGCACACAGCGCGGCTCATGGCCAAGGAATTCCAGCTACAGGGTGAAGACTCTCGTTTTCCGTTCAATGAATACCTTTCCATCATTTCCGGTGAGGTAATGGGTCGGCTGATCGAGATTGACATGGCAACGTGGCTGGCACTGGAACTTGTACTTGTGACTCTCCTAGGCATATGCTGGTGTGCGGGACCGCGTGGAGAAGTAGTTATTTTGCTGATCGCAGGGTTTTCACTGATCGCGATGAATGATATCGTCTATCGCCGAGTGTACGCGATGCGGAGTTTACTGACACCACCACGACTACAATCTGATGCTGAGAGATTGCGCAGAAAGAGTGTATGGCGCGTCCAACACGGTCTTCCCCGCAAGTTGACCAAGACCATTCGCTGTCGAACGAGAAGACTTGGTTGTTGGCTGACTCCACGGAAATCGGCAGAGACCATGACGATTCACAAGGTTGGAACCCACCTTATGCCGAGCTTCTGCCCAACGGTGGACATGATCTACCTATGAGAGAGCTTAGGAAACACCAACGTAGCCTCATCGGGGGTGGGTGGGGCAATGGCGTCTTGCTAGCTCTTTTCTCCACGCGATTGGTGTTTTTGTTGACAGCGCTTCACTTATCCGTGTTTTTGCTGCGCGAGATAGGTCAGATCTCGGAGCTTTTGGAGACAACCTCGCAGTCGTGACACTACTTTGTGTCCTCTTTTTGATTCCCGCTATCGTCGTGCCGAACATGTCCACACGCATTGCTCGAGATGGTTTGCTGGCTTTCAACGTCGAGCACATGAAGTCAACTCGAGTTATCGTTCAAGTGACACGGTTGCTTCGAGCTCGACAGACTCTGCGCACGCTTCGCTTCGTTGCGGAGATGAAAATTCATCTGCGCGAAAATGTGCGGACCCATAAGGAGCAGCTCAAGCTGAACCTTGAACTGCTGCCTGAGGTACCAATGCCTCCAGCAAGCCGCAGACGTTCTAGCATCATGCCCATTGATGCTAGTGCTACATTCAAGGCTGCTCGTCGTCGCTCCTCAACGCACCTCGACCCAACAATTGCTGCGACTGTCCTCCATTCATTTCAAAATCCTCCACCGCCGCCGGTATCATCACCGAAGGCTGCGGCCACCGTTGAGCCACCGCTTTCGCCTTTGGCAGCGTACATTACACCAAGAGAGAAACGCGGTAATGCGTACAAGCGTGAAATGGAGCGACGCGAAATTCACACTATTTTCTGCCTATTTGATGTGGACGGCTCGGGATCCGTGTCACGCGACGAGATGGCGAGCCTCTTACTTGCCATTACCCACGACCTGGATGACTCACAGCTGAATCGTCTCATGACAGACCTTTTAGTTGAAGAACTTGATACAGATGACGAAAATCTTGGACGTGAAGGCACTATGGCCGAAGGTCCACAGGAGATCACATTTGAGGCCTTCTACAAGTGGTGCAATGCTCGTATCCAGGAAAGTCGTCATTCTAAAGAGGAGTTGGTTGAAGAGATTTTCCGCATGGTGGATACTGATGGCAGCGGCACCATTTCTGTCGACGAGTTCGTATCCATTTTCAAGACGCTGGGGCAGGCACTTGACCATGATGACGTACGTGAACTTGTCTACCAGATGGATCGGAACGGTGATGGCAAGATCGATCTTGAGGAATTCAGCAAAATGCTGCAGAAGCACGAGGTGTAGCTATTTGGTATGGATCAAGATGCTTGCATTTTTGCTCCATCTCTACAATGCACAGTGTGTGAGTCGCAAGTTTAAAAATGTTTATTAGTGGCGTGATCGTTCATCACTTATAACAACTTGATTGATGACTTACCGCAACCAGAGTTAAGGACTATTTTCTCTAGTGGCGGCGGCAACAAGTTCGGACGGTTCCAGTTGGTGAAGGCAAATAGATTGTCTCTGGCTAGCTTAGACAATTTATCGCACCCCACGCACTGTCGTAGGCAGACTACTATACTGTACCTGCCCCATGCAAAGCTTGATAATGCCATTGCACGAGTGCGATGTGAATATTTTTAAAGCCCATTCAAACATTGGGAAAACAACACATCGTCAGGGAGTTTGGACGCTTGCACGCCTTGGTAAGTCTACAACTAAGTCACGGTCCACACTGCACTTTGGTAACGCAAAGTTGATTGAGCACTGGCGCGATTGCTCGTGCGATTTTCGCGCTCAGGCTCTCTTTAAGTTATATGATTGACAGGATGTACACACAATCGGCGATCTGCGCCAACAATCAACTGTAAGATTGCCAATATTGACAATCGCAATAGACAATCTTACAATCACAATCTAATTTGTCACAATTCTGTGCTTCGCTACCCCGGCAAGATCGTTTATCTGCTTCACGTGTTCGTGATCTCATCAAGCCCATACACGAGTAAATCAACTACTACGACCGATTGTTCTCGAATTTCGGCCTGATAATTCTGCTGGCGACGGTGTCGCACCAGTTAGTCGAGTACCCCCAGCGCTAGACATTCTTGACGTTTCATGAATCGTTTTCGAAACAATGGTCATGGTGCAAACCGCCAACCTCCCGTAAGTACACGGTTGCTTAGAAAACGCCCATTATTTAATACTCACCGAAGGTTCTCCTCCAACTCCTGCATATCAGTTTACCACTAGCAGATTCAGAAGACATTTTCACATCATCTCAACAATTCAGAAGAACAATGAAAATTGTCGGAATAGTTCTGGCCCACATCGCAAAAAACTGTTGTGGGGGTTGAGAAACCACTCGACTAGAAACCACTTTTATCTCATGGTTCGACAATCCTTTTGTCTGGTGTCATCACACAGATTGACGCGGACAAAATCATTCCTCAAGTTTCCACTCCAACAACAGCACCCGATTAAGAAAACTGTAAACACCATCCAGATGCGAGACCGAAAAGCAGACACCGCAGTCGATATTCAAGACGACATCGCATCCAAACGAGATTCGCCCGTTGTGAAGAAAAATGAACCTCCCACCTTACCAGCAGAACGACGTCCGTCTCCCGTCGCGAAGATTCTGTTCTTAGATGGTGTGCGTGGTGCTGCGGTCGTGTTTGTGATCACTCAACACTCTGGTTACATGCACGATATTTTCTTGGGTGCGGTTGGCGTTGACGCCTTCTTCGTACTCTCCTCATTTCTGCTGACGATGATTTTCATGAAGAAAAGCATCAAACTGATCGCGGAGGGTGCGTCATACCGAAAATGGGCCTACACGCTGGCAGACTATTTTTCCAAACGCTTTTTCGAGTGTACCCGCTGTTTGCTCTCGTGGCGATTGCGCTGTGGCTAATGCCGTTTGAGTACAAGAACCAATACTACGACGTAAAGAAACCCGAGGACTTCAATCTGTTCTTGACACTAATCTTCCATCCGGAGCACAGGCACTACCTCATGTGGACACTGCCGCTGGAGATCTCGTATTATTTCATCATTCCAGCGTTTGTCTTGGCGGTGCTGAAAATGGGTCGATTCTGGTGGATGTCCTTCACCCCATTGTACATTTGGATCATTCGCGAGGGCTTGTACACCACACGCAACAACGTTATCCATCAGCCATTGTCACTCCACTTGCCAACGTTCATCGCAGGTTCAATGGCTGCCGTCATTTACGTAAAGTTCGAGTCGTGGATCAAAGCGACTGGCTTCAAGTTCCGTAAGCCGCACACTATCGCGATCCGTGCTGCCGAAGCTGTCTTGATTGCGGCGTACTTGAGTGTATCATTTCGTGGGCTGTTCTTCAATTGGCTTGGTGTGAGTCTTCCGATTGACACTCACTACATCATGCCGTTCACAAGTTTGAAGTTGTCCCTGCTGTTCGTAATCGAGATGATTCAGCCTTCAACAGTGTCTCTCCTTTTCGAGTGGGTCGTGCTTCGCTATCTAGGCAAGATCTGCTTCTCCGTCTATCTACTTCACGTGTTTGTGGTCAAGACCATTCGTATCAACCACCAGAAAAACTACTACGACAGAACGTTTTCTGAATTCGGCCTAGTGATTCTGCTGGCGACGGTATCGTATCAATTGATCGAGTACCCGTCACAGCTTTTAGCGCAACGGCTTTCGCGCGTGCTTGCAATGCTCGAGTCTAGTCATCGTCAGAAACTTTTGGATGAAAGTCATAGTATGAGTGACGCTGAATTCGGTGACAAGTCTGTTGACATGGAAGCAGATAGTCTGGAGAGTACTGCGTGCAAACACCTTCCATCTTTCGTTAAGAATCGTTGGCATAAAGAAGAAGCGGAACGATTGCCGAGTCCACCCACAGTGACATCGGCGTAATGGGGATGTTAACAACCAGAGAGCTGGGAAGGCCCAGTTAACTCTGCGAAATAACATAACTCGCGCGAGGACACGTTGCATATCAAGCAGTACGAACTACAGGATTCGTTTTCATGCTTAAGAAAATTCACCGCAAATAATACAATGGACAGCATCTACGGTACCACCGGCGAATGCTATCAACGCTACCTTCACTGTATAAATTGCGACTCAACACTACCGCTGCATTGGCTTGGATTAACAAGGATGGTTGCTTTATGCTCATTTACCGTCAGCAGTGGACAAAGCGAAGAACTAAATAGGCATTTTACGGCGAATTTGCTAGATCCATCTACCAACCCATCCATCGGGTGCGACTTCCCTCATACCTGCATACCAACGCGTCTACAATGAAGCATGTCCATCACCTCGTTCAGCCTGAATGCCGTAACGACATTCTCTTTCAGCTACACCTCCTTCAATTTGATGTAGTCCATTGAGGCGAGCTTCCGTTGTCGTAACAAACCGGAAAGCATGAAGCAGCTTCGATTCCACACTCTGCGATTTGCCCCTTTCCTACGACTTTAAGGCCCCAAAACTCCAGCCCCACGATTTCGTCACGATGCAGTTGATTTTGCTACTGCTGATAAGTGCGATGATGGTCGTCAGCACCATGGCACAGATTTCAGGCGAAAAGTGCCCATGCTTGTCGGTACAGGATGCAAGTTTTCAAACTACACCAGACTACCGAAAGCGACTGCGAGCGAACCGTCTTATCGTCTGCAGTTGGACCCTGGGCTCGGTAAGGGCATCTACGTGCTGCATTTTACGCAATTTAATCTACCAGTTGCTGACGTCCTGGTGATGAGAGCGCCTGATACCCAACGAACATCGCCACAAGCAATTGTGCTTTCAGGGCAAAATGCAACAGGCAATTTCTACTCGACGGCGATCTTAGGCGATGGAGTTGTCATTGAACTCTACAAGGCATCAACTCCTGACAAAGTAAAATCTTCCTCGTGTCGTGGCTTTACGATCGACAGCTTGCTTTTCTCGCCAAAAGAACTCGTGGAGGAGGCTCAGCATCTGCAGCACGCAATTGGTGTGCCTGCATCAAATAAATCAATCATTAATAGTTCTGACGACGACGACAACGATGAAAGTCTTTGCGGGGCGGACGAATCTGTGGAAGCGGCTTGCGCTCCGAGTGCTACGAATAGTGGCGAAGGAGCTGTCATGTTCAATAAATCTCAGGCTGTCGCTCGACTCTCAATCATTAAGCAGAACGGTATGACTATCGCTTATTGCACGGGTTGGCTCCTGGGTTGCGAGGGTCATCTCATCACCAACCAGCACTGCATCGGGGATAACCAAGACGCACTCAACACGAAAGTGGAATTTCTGGCAGAGTCATCCAGTTGTGGGGGAGGTGAAGCTTGCGATACGAGAGGAGGTTGTCCGGGATCAGTTGGCGTCTTGTCAACAACACTTGTGGCTGTATCCGAGGATCTGGATTACGCACTTGTGCTACTTGCGACCAACAGCAGCAATGCGAACTTTTCCGGTCTGTACGACAAGACAGGTTATCTCCAATTTCGTGCATCGGGACCAGTGCTACAGGAAGAGATCTACATCCCGCAGCACCCGCTCGGCTATGGTAAGCGCATCTCGTGGCTTTACAACGGTCAACCTGGTCGCATCGAGTCTCTCACGGTGACGGACTGCCGCGAGGACGATGTGGGCTATTACGTTGACACTCAAGAAGGATCGTCGGGGTCGCCGATCATCGCAATGAGGGACAACAGTGTGGTGGCGCTGCACCACTGCGGTGGTTGTCTTAATGGTGCAATTCCAGCACCATCGATCATCGCTGATCTAACCGAGAAGGGTGTCCTCCCAGCATGCACTGTCGTGTAAGAAAATCGCAAGAGTAAGCAAGCAAAGATCAAGGTAACAACAGCAGCAGCAGTGTCAATTACTGAAAAAAGAAGAAGCCCTGGGTGAGGGCATTTCGGAGGACAATAACCGTGATATACTGGACTTTTGTGCCGATCATTTGCTTGTTCATTGCTTCCTCATGTTGCGATGTATTTATCGATTTTCTTGGCTTTCCATGCTCACAGGCCTTCAGAGTCCCCTCGCGAATAAATGTTTCGCGGTATTCACTGTCTTGAAATTGGTTTAGCAGAATTCACGCACTGGCTAGCCTGGAAGTTCGCACAGTATTCGCGCTTACAGTTTAGCATGAGGCTTCACTACCGCGGCTTGGATGTCGTCGTGGTCCGTTGAGGAAGCAATAGCTGCCCACTCGTCAAATTCACGCCGAGCCTCACGCAATACGCCATCCCCGATTGCAACTGCATCCTTTCCCAGCAGCATACGACTGGGGATAGCCTTGCCAGCACAACGACCGCTCTTCGTGAGAACTTCCACGATGACTTGAGCACCCTTGGCCGGATCTCCTGGCTGCTTTGATCCCTGGGCATTCACACTCTCGATACGGCTGTGCAGTGGCTGCGTGATCGGGAGATAGTCGGGAATGGTCTTGTTCATGGCCGAAAACCCCTTGCCAAGGATGGCAGTGCGGAACGAGCCAGGCTCGATAATTGTCACCTCAATGCCGAAAGGCTCCAGCTCAGCACGAAGCGCCAGCGAAAGTCCGGCAAGAGCGAATTTCGTCGAGCCATACACGCCCATTGTCTTGACGCCGAACCAGCCACTTGCAGAGCCAATGGTGGCCACCACACCCGATCGCTTTTCGCGCATGTGAGGCAGCACCGCACGAAGCACTCGCAGGGTGCCGAACACATTGGTGTTGAACTGTTGCAGAGCTTCTTCGTGGCTGCACTCTTCGATGGCACCGCCGAGCAGGAACGCTGCGTTGTTGACGAGGATGTCGATAGTGCCGTAAAAGTTCAAGGCCTGGGCAATGATCTCAGCCATTTCTTCTTCGCTTGCAGTCACATCGAGCGCCAATGCGCGAGCTCCTTGACGGACGAGGTCTTGAAGTTTGCTGGCATCACGAGCCGTAGCAATCACGCGGTCTCCGCGGGCAAGCGCCGCGAGCACGATCTCTTTGCCGAAACCCGACGAGCATGCAGTGACGAGCCACACCTTGGGGCTCTTTGCTTGGGAATTAGTCGCCATGGTGTGAGGGAAAATGAAGACTGCGGGTGGATGACCGCAAGCCATGGTGGAGTCTCTGTCCGCTGTGCCTCGTTTTTTGCATGAATCCGTGGCCGCGTGCGGGCTGGATGTGTCCTTGCGGCTCAATGGTCTCCGTCAGAGTCAGACTGGGCTCAGCTGGCATGAGTAAAGCTCATGTAGTTGTGCGTCTAATACATGTACTGCGCACATTCTTCATCTACTGTACCGTTGCAAATGAGACTTGTTAGGAAATAGTGACAATATGGTCGAGCTGCAACTAAACTACCTGTAGCTGTTGCGGTTGTGCGAAAATATGCATCGCATTGTAGCTGCATGAAGCTTTTTATCGATACGCACAACTGCATTTCATCGCAGACTATTTGCAGATGCCGACGCTGCTATACTGTCGTTCACGTGGCAGCATGATCCGACATCAAACGTATACCTGTAACAATCAACTGTGAACTTTTGGGATGTGTTCACCCCTTACAAATTTTCAGTGAATCATTCTTGTCGCATTGATCAAGTTCGCTTATCGATTTTTAAAATTCTGGGATCTCCAGTGACAAATCTTCGCAGGACACATCACGAAGTTGAGACCCAGAATGTGCAGCCTGCCAATCTATTAATCTATCGGTGTGTCTACGGCTTGGGAAAGTCTGTGGACGCAGACAGCTCGGCCCATTCCTCCAGCTCGCTCTTGTTCTGCTCCAGTACTCGTCCCAGCGCCACCGCGTCCTTGCCAAGCAACAACCGACTCGGCAGTGCCTTCCTTTGCAACGACCGCTCTTGGTCAACGCTTCTACCATCAGCTGCGCTGCCTTGATCGGGTCTCCTGGCTGCTTGCCACTTAAGTTGGCCACGTGAGTCGTCAGCGGTTTGGTGAGCGGCGCGAAGTCGTCAATCGGGTTCTTCGCCGGCACGAAGCCCTTGCCCAAAATGGACGTCCGGAATGCACCAGGTTCCACCACCGTCACCTCAATACCGAGCGGCGCCACTTCCTCACGAAGTGCCAGGGTGATGCCTGCGATGGCAAACTTGGTCGATCCGTACAGGCCAATGCCAGGAATCCCCTTCCAACCTCCAGCAGAACCCACATTGGCCACGATACCAGATCTCTTTTCACGCATGTGGGGCAACACGGCACGTAGGACGCGCAGCATCCCGAAAACATTGGTGTTGAATTGATCAGCGACTTCCTGCTCACTGCAAATACAAAAATAAGAAATCGTGAGTCAGACCATCGAGTCAGATGTGCCGGTGGACTAAGAAAGTAGGTATCGGGTCGGATAAGGTCTCACCTGCACTCTTCAATGGCGCCTTCAAGCAGGTACGCCGCATTGTTGACCAGCACGTCGACGGTGCCATACACGTCCAATGCCTTGGCCACCACCGAGTCCATCTCGTCTTGACTGGCCGTGACATCCAGCGCCAGTGTCGTGGCGCCTTTCTGCTCAAGATCTGCGAGCCGTTCAGGATTGCGTGCCGTGGCAATGACGCAGTCGCCACGGTTTAAAGCAGCCAGCACCACTTCGCGACCCAAACCAGAGGCACAGCCCGTCACCAGCCATACTTTGGCGCCAGGAGGAACAGGAGTCATGACGAACGATAGAGAACTTGCGAATGCAGATCGAAGGACTTGAGAGCCGAATGGCGAATGACAACGAGTGAAGTGCGACCACAGCGAAGTACGACGCAGTCAGAGACGTCATCGACTGATGCGGTCTCTACATGCAGCTGGGCCTATCCAGCGACGTTGTGTTTGGTCTTCTAGTTGTGTTTGGTCTGCTTGGGCAGCACTTGATGAGTCCATCTCCGTCTGTGGTAAGCCAATCGAGTGGCGGGGTGACTTTTATTACGCGTAATCTGCTTACGCGACGCTGTCGCCTTGCTATCACTCGCCGTCACTCATCTAAGGCACGGAGACTATGGCGTTGATGTCGAACGACTGGCCCGTGAAGTTGCTGCCGCAGACGCTCAAGATGCTGTTGGAAAACGCTTCGACGCCAGCCTCCTGCAGCTGCGTCTGACCCTCGATGAAGATCATGGCGAGACCTCCGTCTAAGTGCCAGTCGATGTGGCAGTGCAACATCCAGACCCCAGGGTTGTCCGCCTGCAGACGTAGCACCACGTACCCCACTCCAGTGCACACGTTGGCGTCGTCGGTGGGACAGGGAGGGACAGTGTACACGTCGCGGAACATGGCACCCGAGAGCTTCATCGTCGGCAGACTGTTGCTCTGCACGTCGGCCAACGTCGCTTGACCGCTGCCGATGACCCAGGGAGAGTGGGCGTGCAGATGGAACGGGTGCTGCTCGTTCTGTTCGTTCACCAGGACGATCTCGACGTGCTCGTTGTAGAGGAGCTGCCGGGCGTTGGTCGTGACCGGGAGCTGCTCCGTTGTCATCCCGTCGGCGATCGTGAGGAGTGGGGCAAACTCTGGCACGAGGAACTGATTGAAGTCACTGCCGTCAATAGCGATCTGGCCGATTCCAGGGAAGGTGAACTCGACGATAGCTCGGTCGTCTGGCGTCTCCGGGAGCGTGGTCGCGTTGACCGGCGTCAATTCGAATTCTCCGACAGTGGAGGTCACGTTCCATGGCTGCGTGGTTGGCTCCGAGTCGTCGTCGTCCTCGTAGTACACGACGGCGAGTCCGTCGGCGTTAAACCCGGTGGCAGGGTTACCAGTGGCTGCAGTCCACGGCAGTCCATTTAGTCCCGTAGCTCGCATCCAGAAGGACCCAATAGGACCATCGGTGGCGTTTTTCGCCTCGACGAGCAGGTCGTAGCGCTGTCCAACATTAATCAGGATGCTGGTGATGAGGTCCGACGGCTCAAGAGAGTCGCCATCCGCTGCAATGACGCGGAATTCGTGGTCGTCGATGCTGAACTCGAAAGGGGCGAGCGCACTCATTGACATGAGGCGTAAAAGGTATTTCTTCCCAGTCTCGAAGCGGAAGCGAGTGAGTGGCTGGTCTGTCGAGCAGTTGAAGCCTTGAGAGACTGCGGTACTGCAGTTAAACGTACCAAGATTATTTATCAAGATCGAGTCCCATATCGGTGGGACACCAGGGTCTCCGTGGTAAATGTCAGCTAGTTGACATTGTACTCAACGTCAATGTCTTTTTCCCAGGATTGGAGTTGAGTGGGTGGAGCGTGGACGACGAGAGGGCCACGTAGACCGTAAGAGTACTGCGTGCTGTGGTGACTGTGCCACCAGAAGCTGCCGGCCTTGTCAGGCTTGAAATGGTACACAGAGCTGTTGCCTGGAGGGATGTAGCACTGAGTGATGCCCGAGACGCCGTCCATTTCCTGAGTGCCCAGTTGCTTGAGCCCGTGCCAGTGCAGACACGTCGGTTCCTTGAGCTCGTTGGTTACAGTCACTTGACTTCTTGGCCGAGGGTGACGTTGATAAGCGCTTCGTGGGACGGTCGGTCGTTGATACCGAACGAGGTGAGTGCGACGCCGTCGAACGCCGAAGAGATGTACGTCACACGGAAGTCGTAGGTCACTACGGGGTCGTAGCAGGCTCCAGCGCTTACGACCGTCTGAGTGAACAGGAAGAACACCACGAAAGCGGCGATCCGGAAGCGAGGAAGGCTCATGGATGGGAAGTCACCAAGGAAGAGGAGATTGGATCTGGACTCGGCAGATCTTGAAATGAGAAGAGCTTCGACTGACGAGGTTTGGCATGTGGCTGAAAGCGAGATCGGTTGGTTCTCAAGGTAGAGTCGCGATGATTGAAGCTGTGGACTGGGGATCAAAGCTGAGTGAGCGTCATGGCAGCGATAGATTCCATTCGATGCAACGTCTGAACGACCTGGTTGACGAGTTTGGTGCAATCTGCAGCCCCATCCATCCAGTAGCGCCTTGGACGTCCTTCGTCTCTTTACGGTCTCGTACACGCCAGTCTGGCGGCAGTCAGCATTACTTCCTTCAGCGCGGTGGTGTGCAGATACTGAAGAATCATCAGTTCACCTCGACGTTTACGCCGCAACCGTCAGGTCTTTCGGACGAAAATTTTGGGTCGATCGAACGGCAAGAGACCAAGTCTTGTCGAGGTGAATTCACTAGCCAGCGCATCACCTCTGACCCATGGCAAAGCCTAAAAGTTCAAAGCCATCTGGGTTTCTCTTTGCATTCACGTTGCCCCAAGTGGCTCGCTTTTGAGCTGGCTGCTTTTTGAGTGACCGTTTCGCGTGGTCACGACAACTCAGTGGAGTGCAACCTCTCGACGAGCTTCACTGCCGGCTCTTTACCGAGAGCAGTGGGCTCGTCTGGGGACTTGCACACAAATGGAAGCAGAGACTTCAAAGATATCAAGTGCAAAGTGATCGACTACAGTACTGAGCATCCCAATTCTGAAACTGGTGATTAGGACGAGCGACTTTTACAACCCACGTCTTCGGACAGCAAAACAAGATCGCGACCACTTCAACAAGAAACGGCCTAATCTGATCACCTCAAGCCAACCAATTTCTCTCTTGACGCGCATCATGAGATCGCTTGTCTCTTTGCAAGTTGCTGCGTAGTGACCACCAAGGCAAGCAGCTTCCAGGGACGCCCCTACAATCCACGCCGAGGCTGCTTTGCAAAAAGCTGGCAGTCGATTCTTGAGCTCATTCGAATATTTACTTCCTCCAGCTCAAGCCTCGCTTCCAAGCTCTTCTCCGCCCGCGGCTTCGCTCTTCCAACTCTGCAATGGGCCTCCTCACCAGTCTACCGCTGCTACTCCTCGCTGCCAACCAAGTTTCGGCTGCCGTGGTGCGCTACGACTGGCGCATCACGCACTTCAACTCCACCGACTTTGACGGGGTGCGGACTCCCGGCTACGGCATCAACGACGAGCCCACTGCGCTGCATCCGATCAACGTCACGCTCGGCGATGAGGTCGAGGTGCACGTCATCAACGAGCTGACGGAGCAGACGTGCATTCATTGGCACGGACTGCGGCAGTTCGGCACTCAAGAGATGGACGGCGTCTCGGGCATCACCCAATGCCAGATCCAGCCGAACGACACGGCCATCTACCGGTTCACACCCGACAAGTGCGGCAGCTTCTGGTACCACGGCCATGAAGAAGTGCAGTACGCTTTTGGTCTTCGTGGGCCTCTCATCGTGCACTGCCCCGCCGACCAACTGCAAAGCTGGGAGAAGGACATCTACGAAGAGTACACGGTGCAGCTCGCCGACTGGTACCATGCAGTACCGGTGGGTGCTCCAATCTGGGATACAGTGCTAATCAATAACGCCGGCTCGTTTAACTGCACTGTTGCGGAGGCTGCTGGCAGGGAGTGTGTCGCTGGCCCACCGCTGCCGCGATTCCAGTTCGTACCGGGCAAGAAGTACTTGCTTCGGCTGATCAACACGTCGGCTATGGCAGCATTCAAAGTCAGCATCGACGGACACACGTTCCAAGTAATCGCCGCTGATGGTGATTCGCTTCAACCGTCGACGGCGGTCAACTCAGTCGTGATCAACGTCGCACAGCGCTACGATATCCTAGTCCAGGCAAAGTCCTCGCCATCTCAAAGCCCAGTAGGCCGGGCGACGACGACTCTCGGCTCGTACTGGCTGCGAGTAGAGTCACAGTTCGGACTCCGTGGACGGCCCTCCCAGCAGACCAAGTGCCGGAGGGTTTCAACCCCAACGCGTTTGCTATCATCGACTACCAGAGCGGAGCGACGGCGAATCCCACAACATCAAACTGGACTACGACCGTTGCTATCGGTGAATTCGACTACAATCCGGTGAACCCGGTGGTGCTTCCGACGACGCCTGACCAGCGCATCGTGGTGGAGTTCACTCTGGCCGTTCTCCCTGTCAATCCTACAGCCTTCCTGGGATACATTTCTATCGATGAAGGCGACTTCAGCTCACTGGTCATTCCTCCCAACCCACCGCTCTTCACGATTGCCCAAGGTGCGTCAACTGAAGATCTTCCGACGAGCGCTAACGCTGTCAAGATGAAGAATGGAGACCACGTCGAGGTTGTGGTGGTCAACGAGACCCCGGACCAGCACCCGTTCCACCTGCATGCTCACTCTCCCTGGATCGTTGGTAGCGGTCGCACCTCACGCGATGCGATTCTCGAGGGCAACATGACGCTACGTCTTGATGGCCCGATGCAACACGATGTTTTCACTGTGCCGGAGTGCACTACCGACGCCTCGGGCGCTTGCACGGACTTGGGCTACGTCGTCTTCCGTCTGAACGCGGACAACCCTGGCGTGTGGCTCATGCACTGCCACATCGACTGGCACTTTGTCCTCGGCTTGTCGATGCTCTTCGTGGAAGCAGAGGACGTGATTCAAGAGCAAGGACTGGCGCAATTCTCGTCCGACATGCTGAGCGTGTGCAACGGAGTTGGAAACTTCACCCTGTAAGCAGGGTACTGTAGCCTGTCGCGATTGTGAACTGATAAGCGTAAGAAGAGAGAGCTTCTACACGTAGGGGGCATCGACGTACGATGCAAGTCCCCATTTCCGTATACTAGAGACACAATAGTCACGGAGTTTTATTCATTGCCATGATTGCTGCACGGCGTAATGCAAGTGCTGGCAAGTTTGCACAACGTTTTGTTTGAATGCAGTTTTATTTTAGTTGAACGAAAGACGCCTCGGCTACGACATGCCTTGGTAGGGTTTCCAGCTTCCTGTAGCTCCCTAGAAACTGTCAGCATGCTTCATGTGCAGCAGGTTGTTGGACTGTGTGGTGATTGCACACGCTCAGCAAACTATTAGAGAATGCAGCTGGACCTTTCTGCTGTAGCAACTCCTCGCCTTCTACAAATATCAAGGCCATGCCGAAGACCATGTGCCAGTCGACGTGGCAGTGCATCAGCCAGACGCCCGGATTGTCTGCCGTAAATCGCAGGATCACGTACCCTACATCGACACAGAGTCCCTCATCGTCCGTGGTGCATCCGGGAACAGTGTAGACATCGCGCTTCATAGCTCCGTCCAGCTTACTTAAAGGCAGGTTGCCACTTCGAACGTCCTCAATTGACGCTTGACCACTACCGACGACCCATGGAACGTGCGAGTGCAAGTGGCCAGGATGCTGTTCGCTGATGTCATTCACCAGCACCAACTCGATATGTTTGCCGTACTCGAGGGCGCGAGCGTTGGTCGAAACTGGTAGGTCGGCCGTTGAAAGTCCGTTGGCAATGCTGAAAAGAGGGGGTTCATCCGGGATGACGAGGGTGTGATAATCTCCGCCATCGATAGATACAATGCCACCCACAGCGGGGTTGATATTAAACCGAACGACAGATCGATCCGAAGGTGTTGAAGGCAAGACCGAAGGAGTCGTTGGTTCGAAGTTAAATTCACCCACAGTCACCTTGTCAGTGTGTGGCTTCGTTGTCGGTTCTGAGCTGCTCGCTGAGCCGTAGCGAATGACGGCGAGGCCTTCGTCATTGAACCCTGGCAAACCGGTGTCGGCAGAGCGCGCTCCCCATGGAAGACCCGTGAGGCCCTTAGCACGCATCCAGAAAGACTTGTTTGTATCTGTTTTAGCTTCAACGATAAGATCATATCGCTGCCCAGCGTTGATCGTAATCATGTTGATCAGTTCCGTTGGCATGACAGGCTCAGCATCTGCTGCGATTACCTTGAAGTGGTGATCATCAATGCTGAACTCGAAGGGAGCCATGGCTGCCATGTTGATCAGGCGCAAGAGGTATTTCTTCCCCGCTTGAAAGATGAAGCTCGACAGCGGCTGCTCTGGAGTGCAATCGGTGAGGTTATTAAGCGCGGCAGCAGTGCAATTGAACTGGGCAAGATTGTTGATGGCGAGCGTATCCCATAGTACAGGCCCTGGTGGAGGAAGAGCGTGGTAAACATCCGTGAGTTGGACGGTGTACTCTTCGTCGACTTTTTCGATCGGACGCAAATCCTTTGCTGCTGCGCGAACGATGAGGGGGCCACGAAGGCCAAACGAGTACTGCGTCTTGTGGTGGCTGTGCCACCAGAACGTCCCAGCCTTGTCAGGCGTGAAGTGATACACGGCCGAAGTGTTCGGCTCAATGGCGCACTGAGTAATTCCAGATACACCATCCATCTCTTGAGCGCCGAGCTGCTTCATGCCGTGCCAGTGTAAACACGAAGGCTCCGACAACTCGTTCGTGACGTACACCTCAACCTCTTGGCCAAGTTCAACGTCGATGACCGATTCGATGCCGGGTTTGTCGTTGACACCGAGAGTCCCGAGGAGCACGCCGTCGAAAGCAGTCATCACAGGCGTCAAGCGCCAATTGTATTTGACAACATCAGCGCCGCTCCGACCGAACTGGAATGACGACAGCATCGTGAGCGACAAAATAACGGTGGAGAAGCGAATGTACCCCATGACGTAGTCGAAGATGTCTTGCCAGGAAAAGGTGTGTGTGAACGGACTTCGTTGGCAACGCGCTTAAGCTGTCGAGAGTAAATTGGAGACTGAATCAACCCGCATTGTGGCGGTGGTAATACTGCGGGGATATTACACACGTGGTTTGGGACGTTCGTTATCTAAGCAGAACAACCACTCATTTTTCATCCTTCGTTTCACAACGCCAGTCGAAAGTGCAGGATTACGGTATTGCTGCTACTAACGTCGCTGTGCAATACATTTTCTATATGTAATTCATTTCTTACCCGTTTAAACGACAAGTTTCAGCAAGCGAACCCAACGCACCTTGCCTGAAGCCGTTATGAAAAATGATTCAAAGCTAGTTGCGGTACAGTGCCTTCCTTGAGACCCCGTCGGTTCCAAACAGTTCGGTAATACTTTGCACTCATACAAAAGCTGTTTCAAAGATCGACTCGGTCGATCTCGATCTGAACCAACGTATTGGATAAATCTGGTAAGCATCAACTTTACAATAAGGCCCACACACAAAGTTCGCCTCTGCGAGAGAGATCATTCGCTGATGACAAGGTTCTGGTGGGACCGCCTGTTGCATCGGTGTGCCTCATCGTCTTCGTGACGATTGTGATTGGCGTATGGATGGACAGAGGGACAAAAGTGGCTGCTTCAGACTCTCCAAAGTCAGACGTTTTAGGTCTAACGAGCAAGTAGAGCAGTTGACTATAATAAGATTGAATCGGTACCCTAAAGTGCTGCAGCCAAGCGAGTCTCTGCTAGAGTCAACGAGTGCCGCCAACCACACGGTATAATCTCCACTCTATCAGTAACGCCGCAGCGGGAAGTCACTTGGTTAACATAAAGAAGCGCGTTTTGTACCGATTACTATTGGTATGGTCGATAATAGACCGGTGTGCTCTTCCGACATGCAACGTGATCTTTTATTTTTACGCAAGAAAAATCGTTTGCTGCTACGCTATATCATAGCGTTAGATGAATACCTGTCTCCTTTTATGCCGATCCCTCCTTGCACACGCTTAACAAGCTGGTGGAGAAAGCTTTGGGACCTTTCTGTTGAAGCACGTCCTCTCCCTCAACAAAGATCATTGCTAAGCCGATGTCCATGTGCCAATCGATGTGGCAGTGCATGATCCAGACCCCAGGGTTGTCGGCAGTGAATCGCAGAACCAAGTAGCCAAAGTCCACACATAGGCCGTATTCATCCGTATTGCATGGCGGTACTGTGTACACGTCGCGCAACATAGCTCCTTGAAGCTTGGTTGGAGGGAGATTGTTGTTGTAAATGTCTTCAGCTGAAGCTTGACCGCTGCCGACAACCCAGGGCACATGCGAGTGCAAGTGGAATGGATGTTGCTCGCTCATGTCATTCACCAACACCAACTCTACGTGCTTGCCGTATTCAATGGCGCGGGCGTTAGCAGTGGCTGGTAGCTCCGAAGTCGAAAGTCCACTGGAGATGGTATACAGCGGTGGTTCGTCTGGGACCACGAGGCTGTTATATTCACCGCCGTCAAGGGAAATAACGCCGCCTTCTGCGGTAATGTTGAATTGGACAATAGATCGATCTGATGGCGTCGTGGGGAGGACGGAACTAGTGACTGGCGAGAAGTCAAATTCGTCTATGGTCACTGTGTCTGTGCATTGCTGCGTTGTTGGCTCCGAGGTACTGGCAGAGTCGTAGCGGATGATCGCAAGACCTTCGTCATTGAAACCAATATTGCCCGACTCAGCAGTGCGTGCACCCCAGGGTAGACCAGTGAGTCCCTTTGCGCGCATCCAAAAAGAGTCAATGCCATGGGTATCGTTCTTGGCCTTCACGATAATGTCATAGCGCTGGCCGACGTTTATAAAGAGCGAGTTGATCAGCTGGGTAGGGACGACTGGTTCACCGTCCGCTGCAATGACTTGAAACTCGTGATCGTCGATACTGAATTCGAAGGGAGCCATGGCTGCCATGTTGATCAGTCGCAAGAGGTACGTTTTTCCTCCTTGAAAATCGAAGGTTGATAGTGGCTGGTCAGGGAAGCAATCGGTGAGGTTGTTCACAGCAGCAGCCGTGCAGTTAAATTTTCCACGGTCGTTGATAACGATCGTGTCCCAGAGCGCAGGGCCAAATGTAGGAGCTGTGTGGTAGATATCTGCGAGTTGGATGGTGTACTCTTCGTCGATCTCTTTTTCACACGATCGAAGATCTTTTGCAGGTGGGTGCACGATAAGGGGGCCACGAAGGCCGTACGCGTACTGCGTCCTGTGGTGGCTGTGCCACCAGAACGTTCCAGCCTTGTCGGGCGTGAAGCGGTAGACAGCCGTATTGTTTGGCTGAATGTAGCACTGGGTAAAGCCTGACACACCGTCCATTTCCTGAGTGCCAAGCTGTTTCATGCCATGCCAATGCAAGCAGGTGGCTTCGAAAGCTCATTCGTGACGCGCACTTCGACCTCTTGACCGAGTTCGACGTCGATGATAGTATCGCTGCCAGGTTTGTCGTTGACACCCAGCGTCTGGAGGAGGACACCGTCGAACGCGGTCAAAATTGGCGTCAAACGCCAATCGTAGGTGACGACATCAGCCTCGCAGCAACCGACGTGGAGTGAGAACAGGGCTGTGAGGAAGGTGGCCAGGATGACGGAGAAGCGACTGTAGCCCATGACGACAATCGAAGTTGGCTTAGGTCGTACGGCTTGCTGCTGGTTTGCAATCCGTTGTGAAGACACTTGAGCAGTGAAGATAAAGTTGGAGAATGAGTCGACTAAGCAAGCGAGCAGGCGGAACCGAGTCGGCACAATGCCTTGGGTCCATGCTCTCCTGAATTAAGCAGGGCGAATGATTTGGCTGTAAAAAGGCTTTGCTGTTAGAACCCAGAGGTCGTACTGCAATCCTTGACCCACAGTCTCCACTAAATTTGAAGTCAATATCCTGCTGCTGTCTGCACCTGAACCCATCGCACTCGGCGCGGCTCACGTCGATCTGATTGATCCCAAAGCGTGTTGTGTCAGCGCTATCGTACGAGGATAAACATCGCGCTACGGCACAGCGGGATTGCTCAAATATTGAATCCACCTTGCCAGCGAGGCAACATGTGCCGGAGCCAGCACCATCAGAACGTCCAGTGGATCTATCAAGCCTGGGATTCGCACAGCAAAACAATGCGCAAGTATCCGATGCACCTCGTTGGGTGACGATCAAAGGTCTACTGAAATGATTGTCTTGAGGTTGCACAATCACAATCGTGCACATGCTTGGCAATGGAAGGGGAACAAATCTTTATTTCAAGAACCAAATGCAGTGTTTTCTATTCCAGCTCATTGGCCCTTCGCGTTGCAGACGCTCAGTACGCTGTTGGCAAACGCCTCAATCCCGTCTTTCTGAAGCATATCTTCGCCTTCCACAAATATCAT
Source organism: Phytophthora constricta (assembly GCA_011947335.1). Taxonomy (NCBI): domain Eukaryota; phylum Oomycota; class Peronosporomycetes; order Peronosporales; family Peronosporaceae; genus Phytophthora; species Phytophthora constricta. Next base: position 45,159 of record JAAVTI010000411.1, on the reverse strand, counting down.
GGCTAATCCATCAGCTAGGTGCCAGTCGATATGACAATGCATAATCCACACGCCCGGGTTGTCCGCCGTAAACCGAAGCACTAGATAGCCGACATCGACACAATCTCCATTCTCGTTTGTATTGCACGGTGGTACGGTGTACACGTCGCGCATCATGGCCCCTTGCAACTTCAGAGGTGGCAGATTGTCGTTACGGATATCCTCGATCGAGGCTTGACCACTGCCAACTGTCCATGGCGAGTGCGTGTGCATGTGGAACGGGTGCTGCTCCGACATGTCGTTCACAAGTACCACTTCGATGTGCTTGCCGTACTCGATGGCACGTGCATTGGCTGTAGTGGGAAGCTCCGCGGTTGACAGCCCACCTGCGATGGTAAAGAGAGGGCTCGGCTGGTGCCTCGAAATTCGTGTAGTTGCCGCCGTCGATGGAGAAGTATCCCAGCGGTGCCTCCGTTGGTGTCGGTTGCCACATATTGAACTCGAGGATAACTCGATCAGCAGCTTTTTCGGGCAACACCGACGGAAGGAGAGGCACGAAATCAAACTCCCCGATAGTCTTTTGTCTTGGCACTCCTGCGTCGTAGGTTCCGTTATTTCTTCATCTTTGTACTGTACGGATGGCCAGTGCTTCGTCATTGAACCCCACGTTTGCCGTCTCTGTTGTTCCAGCAGTCCACGGCACATCAGTTAGTGCCTTAGCTCGCATCCAGAATGACGTCGTTGGGTTAGAACTGAAATCACTTGCGTTCTTGGCGTGCACGATGAGATCGTAGCGCTGACCCGCGTTGATCATGAGCGTGTTGATAAGTTCTGACGGCTGAAGGGGCTCGCTGTCGGCTGCGATGACTTGAAACTCGTGGTCATCGATGCTAAACTCGAAGGGGGCCAGTGCAGCCATGTTAATAAGCCGCAGTAGGTACTTCTTGCGTTCTTGAAAGCGGAAGCGTGACAGTGGCTGGTCAGGGTTGCAGCCAGTGATGTTGTTAATCTCTGCGGCAGTGCAGTTGTAGCGGCCGAGGTTCCCGATTACGACAGTATCCCAAATCGGTGTCCGCGTGGGAAAATTGTGGTAAATGTCGTCAAGCTGGATCGTGAACTCTTCGTCAATATCTTTCTCCCACGGCTGTAGTTCGCTCATCGGTGCATGTACAATGAGCGGTCCGCGAAGTCCGAAAGCATACTCTGTACCATGATGGCTGTGCCACCAGAAGCTGCCGGCGCGGTCCGGTGTGAAGCGGTAAACTGCAGTCGCGTTCGGCGGAATATCGCACTGAGTGACGCCAGGTACGCCATCCATCTCCTGAGTCCCGAGTTGTCGGAGACCGTGCCAGTGCAGACACGTCGATTCGTTGAGTTCGTTGGTGACGCGAATTTCGACTTGCTGTCCCAGCTCCACATCGATGACAGCTTCGTGAGACGGTTTATCGTTGATTCCGAAGGATATGGTTGGAACACCATCAACAGCTGTGGCGACGGGTGTCACTCGCCAGTCGTACGTGACAACTTCGGCGGAGCAGGTGATCAGTTGGAACGCGATGCAGAAAAGTACTGCCGCGAAACTGGAGAAGTTCATGGCGTTTGGGTGGGGTCGTGCGCGAGCGTCACAGTTGGGGTGGGCTATCTGTTGCTAGACGGAGAAAGTGAATTGGAAAATGAGGGTTGCTTCTGGTATCTTTGCCGTCGACGAGCTCAGCTCAGTGATAATTGCAGAAACAAGTCGATAAGATGCACCACGAAGTGTGTAGCCATTCGAACAGTATCGACCAAGTGAAGACTCATTGGGGCCACTGAGTTTCAGCAAAGACAAAATGAATCAACTGCACCGACATATTCATGGGGTTTGAATCCGGTCGCCGTATCGTGGGGCACGCGACTGTCACATGTCCGACCACTTTGAACTTGAGGTCAGCAGCAAATTCAATGCATGCGCAGAATTGATGGCAGTCCGTCAAGTGCTTCGGTCAGCGAAGTAGCCACACCACCTGCATTGAGTTACCATAATATATTATATGAGCCCGTCCGGCGCGTGTATCACCATCGAAAGAGTTAGTCGGATTCATCTCTGTATCCAGCACCATAAACGAATCCAAATCGTGCGCAGCTTGGCTCAGAGAACCGTTTGGCTGGAGCACAGGCTAGTGGTGCACCCATCCGATAATATCCATTGGCTTCATGACTCCACAATGACCCCTTGGTCAACCAATGTTTCCACTCGCAATCGTTCAGGTGCGACTGGGCGAAATGACGCAAAGGCCCTCATCGACGCACAATGCGCATCGCACACCCTCGCAGTTGCAAGCTTGAAAATTGAACCTACTGGAGTCGAGTCGCTGGACTCGAGCGTAAACTCTTCTCGATCACGTTTACGCTCGCATTATAAGCAAAAATAGTGATAAACAGCTATTGGGCGAGGACCATTTCCATTATAGACAATCCTCTTCTTTGTGGTATCCGATAGAGTGATACCCTCGAGTTAGTGCTGAGAAACCCCTCTCCCGGTGACCGTTGGTATGCAAAATCAAGTCAGAACTTCCTCCGACCTCTAGATTGTGCTTTGTGAAATGCATATCACTAACTAGAGGTGCTTAACTATTGATGTCGGCTCACAATCCATCCTTAGTCGCAACTCCAAAAATGACATTCAAGCGTAGTTTACAAGCAATAAAATAGTTGACACGACATTCATGGGGTTTTGCTTGTATAAGTTGAGTTAAATTCCAACAACCCAGCTCCTGCGAGAGTTGACTTGGGTGACACTCTTTCCCGTCACTATATCCTGAGATTGATCGTGTGCTTTTTGTTGTTAGTAGCTGCTGGAGGAAAAGTTTTAAGCTCACTGGAGAGAGTGATGGGGAATTTGCGTGCGTTGCTGGCACGCCGCATTGTAGTCATGTTGAGCCAATAACCAGAGTGCTGTAGTTAGTTGACCTTTTGATCGGAAGCCGAGCTACTCCTTGATAACCGCGTAGCCCGAAGGCAGGACGGGTAACAGCTAGTCCCTTGGAACTTCGGCGGGGAATATCAATCATTGTTAGCATCGGTACTGCTGTTGCTGAGAGCCTCGCATTTTCCGGCTGGCGGGGTGAGGGGTAGTAGTAGGCTTCGTCATATGGATAGGCTTGACGACTTTTTCTTTTCTCGCTGCTGCTCGGGTGACGACAAGACTACGTCGCTTCAATCCCCGACGGCAGGTATAGCCAGTAACGGCGATTGTTATTGGTGCTGGCAGTAGTTTGCCGAATTATCGTTGTGAAATAATGACATTAAACATTATTCTGCTGAGGGAATATATTAGCAGTAATATATTGATGTTGGCAACAGGTGGAGCGACAAAGCTATTAGGCCCAAAACGAGCCACCATTGTCTTTAGCGACGTGAACTAAGAAATCAACAAAATATGATGAGGGAAAGCCGCTAGAGACTATGAAATGTAGAGGAAACAACGTGAAAAATGTGGGACGATTGCAAAAACTGGTTGTGACTTCAACAGTACTGAGCATTAATATAATATGGCCACTGGCTGCTACACTTACAGTGGAATGGCAATCGAACTAGCACTAAAAACTGTGTTAGGATAGTAGTAATGTTGTAATGGACTCGGGAAACTAATGGTAAAGCCTGCCCGACGTATATTCATGTACAAAACTACGAACAAGATGAAAATGTGCAAAACGAAATAAGTAAGACATGTCCACAATATGAAAACGCGGTCTTTCTTACACTTCTGCATGAAGCTAGGGAGAGCCGACAATGTCAATACGAAGCCTCTTACTTTCAAACTGTCGTCTCAGTCAATGCAAGATAAGTTGTAGCCACATCCAATGCCTTCGCTCCTTCGGCACGGGCGAGCAGATCGTTGGCGAGTACACCGAATTAAATAATTCTCAACAATACAGAAGAACTCTCAAACGCGAGATCACCCGAAGAGCCAAATATCAGAGCTCTCCCGGGCGAACGCACGGCCTTGTACTTCAATGAAGGAGCACTTTCCTGGTACCTTGTGACTTCTGGCCTTGGAGCCTGGTATTAATAACAGGAATGTGCTGCAGCTGGAATTCCAGCTGCAGTGAGCCAACCAACACATCCTGCAAGTTCATTCTTTCTTGCCTCGCAGTGGCAAGAGAGATAGCAGTGATCACACAGCGCCTGTCATTTTTACAGTAGCACACGCGTCCGGAAAGGCGGTGGTGATCAAGTCGCAGCAATGGACAAGTGATGCCGGTGGTACAGTGCGCATGGCATATCACAGGGCCGAACGCCGGCTGCGGGTCAGCTGCAAAAACGAAGAAGCGGCGAGGATTCCCATTTAAAGCTCGTGCGTGCGTGCTTGGACGGTGCTGTTGCCCGAGGCATGCATGCATTGAGCCTCATTGAGTTGGATCAATGAAGGCATTACTGAATTGGCTTCATTTCTCGGCGGCGTGTCTTCAAGACTCTTTATGCGCATAGATGCGAAGTCTTTGCCGAAGAGGCAAACGTTGATTCCGATGATCACGCTTTGTTCAATATCTCATGCTGACAGTAGCACCGCTTCAGGTGTATAGAAGAACCTAGTCAAAGCGTTAGTTGGCGAGTCGTCAATGGTCTCACTTCAACGCCGTCAGGTAAAAAATCTATCGGAGCCTTTTTATTTTTTTAAGCCTCCGTCTCCGAAAGATTTTTCGAGGCGGGGTCTCTCGAGAGAAGCCATGGAATGCGATATTGGCACTTGAGTGCCTATGCAGCGAAAGATCCATTCGAGTGACTGATTTGCAATTTGAACGCCACAAGGAAGTCTACAATGCTGCACTGCTGCCAGTACAGTCCAGTGTGAGTACATGAGCCCCTCTTACTTACACTCCTGCACGTTGATACGAAATCCGGGCCATTATGCTGAACAGCGTTGCGCTCGTACAGCAAAATGCAATGGCCAGAGCTCGAGCAGTCCCTATACCCATCCGGATCTGTGGTCCAGACTGCATCACTCGAACGACGCGGCTCCCAGCAGATCATTTCGCATCTCACCTTGTGATATTCACGTCATACACGGCTTTTGAACCTATTGTGGGAGGGTCTCAACCAGTTTGAGTTTACCCAGCACAAAGTGGGCTTCCTTGGGCGCTCCAGGAGAATTTCTCGGCTTTGTGTCTTCATCGCAACGCAGCATTAGTTGAATCAAGTCGCTTGGGTTGTTTGGGTGAGATACTTCGGCACGCAATGCTAAAAGTATATCGAAGCGAGCCTTCAGCAAAGATTGCAAATGTCATTCTGCTATCCTCAAGGTCTCTGCAGCCTTGGTGACCGAAGCAACCACGCTTGCCTTGCAATCAACCCATTGGTCACGCTATCACATATTAGCGCTGTACTACGCTCGGTTCAAGGATCAATAATGTCGATAAACCCGGCGTTGGTGTCACCTTCCACCCGCCAACCGGAGTTCTCCCTACTCGAATCACCGCAGTCCAGCGTGGCTTTGACCGCCTGCATCACGGATATCCGATCCTTCTGTCGATGACGGAACTCTGCAATAGCCATCGAACAGAAAGTCGAGATGAGTGGCGAAAATTTTGCTGCAGATGTGATCTGTACAGCACGTTGCTGTCGGCAACAGCAAGTCGCCCCGAAGCCAAAACGCGGTCAAGAAAACGCGGGGGTTCTTGAAATCGCAACTGAGTGCAGGATCCGATGCGTCAGGACCGTTAACAACCTCGACGAAAGGCAATTTAACGATCGTTGCCTGCTTCGTGAGGTACACTATCCTGATGCAGCTTGGACCGTGGCAACCATTCTGCAATTTGCACTCTTCCACCAACTGCGGGCCTGCCAACTCCAGTACAACTCGCAATGGGCATCGCTCTTTTTCACCGCCGGTCTCTTGAGTCTCTCTCTGTTGTCGGCGTACTTCGGGAACTCAGCAGCTGACAACTCCACGGTCACCTACGACTGGCGCGTGACATACGTCTCGACACGCTGTGATGGCGTTTCGCTGACTTCCTACGGCATCAACGACGAAATCTCCGGCCTCGCGGTCATCGACATCGAGCTCGGTCAAACTGTCCAAATCACCGTGACCAACGAGCTGGACGAGCCCACGTGTCTGCACTGGCACGGGCTTCAACAACTTGGCACCCAAGAGATGGACGGCACCTCGACCATTACGCAATGCGGGATCGAGGCTGGTGGCACCGCCGTGTACACATTCACACCAGAGAAGGCTGGTACGTTTTGGTGGCACAGCCACCACAGCACGCAATACGCGTTCGGACTCCGAGGTCCTATAATTGTGCACGCCCCAACAGACGAACTTCAGTCATGGGAGGAAGATATCGACGCAGAGTACACCCTTCAAATTGCCGACCTGTATCACGCGTCTCCAGGTGTCGTACCGATGTGGGACTCCATAACTATTAACAATCTGGGAACGTATAACTGCACGGCTGCAGCATCACATGGCCACACCGACTGCGACTCGGACCAACCACTCGCACGGTTCAAGTTTGAAGCAGGTAACAAATACCGACTGCGGATTATCAACATGGGGGCGCTCTCCCCATTCGACTTCAGCATCGACGGCCACGAGTTCCAAGTCATTGCCGCTGACGGTGAACCTTTGCAGCCATCCGACTCCATCACCACAGTCCGATTGAACGCTGGACAGCGCTATGATATTATCGTCCAGGCAAAGACAGCCACCGACAGTTCGATGTGCTCGTTCTGGATTCGAGCCACCGCACTGTACGGGCTCCCGTGGACGGCAGGCACTGCGGCAGTCGCTGGAGACGGGTTCAACTACCAAGGTCTTGCAGTCATCTACTACGAGGACGAGGGCACGGACGACCCGACCTCCGAAGACTGGACCGAGACCACGACGGTCAACGAGTTCGAGTTCACGCCGCTCGAGGAGGCCGTGTTGCCCACCGAGCCTTCGGACCGACCGATCCTCGAGTTTGATTTCCGCTTTGGGCTCGGATACTTTTCAATTGATGGCAGCGACTACCTGAACTTCGTCGCCCCCGAAGAGCCACCACTTTTCACTATTGCTGATGGTTTGAAAACGTCGCAGCTCCCGGCAAGTGCAAATGCCCGTGCAATCGAGTACGGCAAGCACATCGAGGTCGTGCTAGTGAACGATATGAACGAACAACATCCGTTCCATTTGCACACACGCGCCGTGGGTTGTTGGTAGCGGCACGGCTTCGCTTGAAGACATCCAAAATGGCAACCTAGCGTTGAAGCTGACTGGGCCAATGAAGCGTGACGTGTACACGGTTCCCCTTGTGATACCGACGACAGCGGCGCTTGCACGAACCACGGATACGTTGTGCTGCGCTTTACGGCGGACAACCCAGGCGTCTGGATCATGCACTGCCATATCGATTGGCACTTGGACGCTGGCTTAGCCATGATTCTGGTCGAGGGGAAGCAGAGCTCCAGGCTACAGGTGTTGACGCATTTTCCAACACCATGTTGAGCGTTTGCGGCAGCAGTTTCACCAACTCTACCTCAACGAATTCCACCGCGTAGATACGGTGATACACACAAGTACCTTTACACATACTCGCGATTGCGATGCGAGGCGAACACCATTTGAGTAGCATCTTGAGTAGTCGCGAACATTTTCGTGAGCCGCACGGCAGGGCTACTTACAAGTACACGAAGTTGACTTTCATTTCATTTTCAGCGGTGTTGTCATCGACGATATGGGGTTTGCTCCGCGAAAATTCAAAGCGATCGATGGGGTTGGCGCTGGGACACGGCGTGTAAGAAGAAGCTCGAGAAAGGAATGTCACACTAGCAGCACTCATCGGGACTTCCTACTGCCTGTTTGACCTGCAAGAACGGACTGTTTGTCGTCTGCACTTCCCAATAAAAGAAATATCACTCAGCCTCTCACGCGGCAATTAAGCGTCAACCATAACGAACGCCGAACGTACAGCTCTCTTCACTTGCATCATCAGCATCTCGATAGCTCTAGGCACCGCATCGGCCAGATCTTCCTGGTGCTTTTTTGAGGATCCAAGAACTGCATCACCCTCGCGCACACTTGGAAGCGAGTCTTGGCAGCGTGTCGATAACGACTGCGTCACGACGTTGGAGATGGACACAAAGGGTAGCCACAGGTCACAACGTTGCTGCGGAAGGACACCAGCGAGTTGTGGGAATCCAGCGTCATGTCACGGTGTAAACGCCCAGTAACCACAGCACGAGCGGACGGAGATTGGCGACGAAGGTTCTGCGGTCACTCAAGTGACCTCGTGCGTCCGACCACGCGCTTCATCAAGTTTGACGTGCTCTTTGCATGGCAGAGCTGCTCCACCTCGCGGATGCTGCGAAATTGGCAGCTCATGACCTCCGCACGAGTTCCAGCGCCACCACAATCGTGCGTGGAGAGTGATGGTCGTCGTCTTGAAGTCATGAATGGCGCCGGTGATGTCCTTCTGGCCATCGTGGGGTCGCTTATGAGTGTGCTTCACGCACCGTTTTCTCTGCTGCATCAAATGCGGGATACCAGGTAGTCTATTTGAGAACTTCCTGGGAGTCAGGACGTCTGATAAGACCGGTGCCAACTCGTATGCACTTTCCGTATCAGGACATGGTTTGGGGCACAAAATGGCCAATTACGGGCCGTTTGCCAATTAAGGGCCGAAACTCTTAACCAATCATAACCCTTCATTAGAAATTTGGAAAATGCGATGAAAACGGATTTGCGAGATTTTTAAAGTCCCCAGTAGTAGAAAAAGATATACCAGTAGTATACTAGTATTTGTCACGTTACTCAATTGTGGCACATAATTATGGTAGCTATCACATCCATTGTTACAAAACTTTTGTAGCAAAAGTACTTTGAGGAAATGGCTAATTAACGGCCGTTTATTTTGCAAATCATATTTTCTGTTATAAATTTTGATCTGCCCAACGAAATACTACAAATAGGGTATTGACATAAAGCCCGCGTTGAGGCCGATACTTAGAGCATCTCCACTGGCAATGCGTAAAATTAGACGAAACTCGCTCACACCACCACTTAATCGGCGTAAAAAGTGCGCGGCTATTCCGGTGACAAAACGCGACTTGCGTAAAGCTAAAGCCAGTCAATCGAGACGGAAAGCAACGCTCTGGAGCTATTCTGAAACTTCGACGAAGATGGCGAATGCGCCCTGGGTGCACTACTCGCAGCTTTCGCCGCTAACAACCAAGCGGAGCCGTCTGCAGATGGGTCTACTGCGGGGAGGCTGCCAAATGTTGATCGCGGTGTTGCTGAGGTTCACATTCGCCTCGTCCGTGACTATTTTGCCGACACTCCTGTGTCCAGTGCGCGTACTTATCGGAGACACTTTCGCACGAGAAGACCCCTCTTTCGTGGTGTGCTCCGTGCTGGCGAGCGACTTGTCAATCATGAAAGTGTATATCTGCGAAGTTGGCTTCTCAGTCCCTCCAGGTGAGGAATCGCTTGCTGTCAACGTCGCTCACGATGGTTGGTTCTGTTGTGATTGCACTTCGTCGTCTACTCGGCTGGATCCCCACCGCCAGGCACACGTCCTGCGTGCTGAGCGCGGGGCCTGTGGGCCTAGTGGCGCGGATACACGAATGGTGCGATCGGATTGGCAGATCTTTGGGGGTCGTGGGTTATGATTGGGCGATACGGTTGAAGTCGGCGCAGCATATGCGATTGGCATGAGCATTGACGAGACCAACCGTTTCCGTCTCAGCAAATCGTTTCCGTCCCCTCCATACAAAGATCAAGTCAAAGCGTTTCCGTCTCACCCAAGCGTTTCCATCATAACGGTAAAGTCAGTACGGGGGCCAAGGAGATATGGATGTGTAGGAAAGAGCAAGCAGAACTAGAACTTCTAACTCAATGGAGTTTTCTTTCGGATTTCCTTCCTTCTACTCACTCCGCCTACCAAGCCTCATTCGCATAATCTCAATTGGTTATGAGCCCAAGCTACGCGGACACCGTCAAGCTCGTGGAAGATAACTACTTCCACGGGGAGTACGGCATGCGGATGAAGCTTTCGGCCAAGGGACTGCTGGCCCACAGCGTCAAGCCAGAGTTCGACGCATTGAGTGATCGCTCCACGGTACAATGAAAGACCAATGATCTGAAAGCCCTTGGTGTGATCACTGGAGACGTGAGTCTCACATATCAAGTCTATCCGTGGAGCGACAACTGCTGCTAGGTTGTGGCGCATGCTCGAGGAGCAGTTCAACCAGAACATCGTAAAGAACCGACTCATCATGACGAAGAAGTTGCACAACTTCAAGATGGAGGCCGGTAGGTGCATGTGGACAAGTTTAAGGAGAATGTCCTATATATGGAGACGATTGGTGAGCCTCTTGACGAAACTCGCCATCTCATGTTGCTCCTCGGCAGTCTGACGGAAGAGTACAAGATGATCAGTACTGTACTCGAGAGTACACCGAACATCACGCTCGCCTATACGATTCGAAGCTCTCGCTGGTGTTGAAGCCTCAGACGAACCGTCGTCGGCTCAAGGGAGAGCGTGTGCTACGAAAGAATGGACTTCGGCAAGCATCGGTTTACCGGCAAGTGCTTCTACTGCAAGAAGCCAGGGCACAAGGAATTTGAGTGCATCAAGAAGAAGGCCGACGAGGGATGCGATCAAGTGGTGCAAGCAGAGGCGTCTGACTAAGCGTTCACGGCTACGAGTGCGATGGGCAAGTACGACTGGCTCGTCGAATCTGGTGCAAGTTCGCGTCCGGGATTCGTGTCCATGAAGGAGCTGAAGATGCCAGTCCGCCTCACGATCGCGGATGGCACGACGATCGAAGCAGTTGCAAAGGCACCGACGGGTTGAAGTTGATGGACGGGACGTCCGTCACGCTGTCGGATGTTTTGTACATCCCGGAAGTTGAAGGGAGCCTCATCTCGGTGTCGAAGCTGGCCGAGAAGGACGTCGTCGCGCGATTCAGCAAGTACAAGTGTGCCTTTCACTTTGGCGACGCTAACGTCATGAAGGCTAAGCGCAGTGGAAACGTCTATAAGCTGAATACCGTGGGGGACGAGGTGTGTCATGTTGCGACAACTCGTAAGGAGCCACGGGACGTGGTACACGCCCGTCTTGGCCACATCCGGTACAAGCGCTACGAGCAGCTACCGACCATGGCAGATGGAGTGCCACGCGTCACGGATGAAGTCTCTGGAGACGCCGTGTGCGCAGGCTGCTGCATGGGCAAGAAGAAAGCTGACGACGATGAAGACGCCACCCCGGAGCCTGTTCAACGATCGGCGGACTCGACGCAAATCGTTCCAGTTGATGTTGAAGGTGGTGACGTGATACCACTTCAACGTGAAACGAGCGTAAACGATGCGGTCGCGCCGTATGGATCGACCCATCCTGTGATTACTTGCCCACGCGCTCGTCACATCGACGAGACAACGGATTCTGAAGAGGCAGGCACAAAAAGAAGCAAGTCGTGGCACCGTCGGCAATCGGGAAGAAGCACCAACGGATGACTCATGGGTGTGCTCAACCAAGTGGTGACCAGCTCACTAGTGAAGGAGGTCTGTTATGGCTGCAACAGAGGAGGTCCCGAAGTCGTACACGGAGGCTACGACCAGACGAGTGGAGAAAGGCGATTGCAAGTGAGCCCAAGTCGCTCACGGAAAACAAGACGTGGAACGTGGTACCAAGCCGGCGCACCAGCTTTTGATTGGTTGTCGTTGGTTGTTCCCCTTGAAGCGCGATGAGACGAGACAAGTTGCTCGTAACAAGGCTCGTCTCGTGGTCAAAGGCTATTCACAACGCCAGGGCATTGACTACGAAGAGACGTACTCGCCTGTGGCCTACTTGAACTACATCCGTGCCAAGCTGGCGAAGTGCTGCGCTGACGGAATGGAGATCGAGCAGTGCGACGTCGACACAGCGTTTCTGTACGGCAAGTTGGAAGAGAAGATCTACATGGAGCTACCAGAAGGTCTCAAAGAGATGTTGACTCTAGCCGACGCAAAGGAGAAGACGACGTCGTGTTCTTCCTACTGCAGAGCTTGCACGGGCTCAAGCAGGCATCTCGTGTGTGGAACGAGACGATCGACAAGCATCTTAAGGACGTCGAAATCGTGCACGACGAAATGCTTGGAACCGATCTCATTGCGTACTCAAATGCAGACTGGGCAGGCAACCACGACGTCCGTCGCTTGGTGAGCGGGATGATGTTGATGATGTGTGGTGCTCCTGTGGTACGGCGTTCGACGTTCCGGAAAACATTCGCGCTGAGCTCCACCAAAGCGGAGTACATGGCACTCAGTGACTGCGTGAAGGAATGCGTTTGGATGCGTCGCCTGCTTAAGGACATTGGTGCGGAGCAAGCTGATCCTACGATGATCTTCGAGGATAATCAAGGCGCAATGGCTTTCCCGAAGAACGTCGGCTACCAAGCACGTACCAAGCATATCGACATTCGCTATCACTTCATTCGCGAGAAGGTCGTGAGAGATGACGTGGAACAGGAGTACGTTGAGTCCAACAATCAGCTCGCCAACTATCTCAGGAAGGGCTTTTCGACCAAGATGCTACGCTACTTGATGACGCGCAGCAACGTCGGACCGAAGCTCGAGACATCTAATTGAGTGGGGGTGTTGTGATTGCACTTCGACGTCTACTCGGCTGGATCCCCACCGCCAGGCACACGTCCCGCGCGTACTGGGTGCGTGGCCTAGTGGCGCGGATACACGAATGGTGCGATCGGATTGGCAGATCTTTGGGGGTCGTGGGTTATGATTGGGCGATACGGTTGAAGTCGGCGCAGCATATGCGATTGGCATGAGCATTGACGAGACCAACCGTTTCCGTCTCAGCAAATCGTTTCCGTCCCCTCCATACAAAGATCAAGTCAAAGCGTTTCCGACTCACCCAAGCGTTTCCATCATAACGGGAAAGTCAGTACGGGGGCCAAGGAGATATGGATGTGTAGGAAAGAGCAAGCAGAACTAGAACTTCTAACTCAATGGAGTTTTCTTTCGATTTCCTTCCTTCTACTCACTCCGCCTACCAAGCCTCATTCGCATAATCTCAATTGGTTCTGGTAGCGTGATATTTATGCTGGGCAAGCTCCAGTGAAGGTGCTGGTAGGGAGGCCGGCCTTTGGGGCGCAGAAGCTGGAGATGAAGTGGCCATGAGAGCAAAACGGGGCGATTTCAAGGGATGACTGCGGTGTCTTCACCGCTTACTTAAAACTAAATTTGTGAGCAAACTTGCGCAGAAATGTGGCCTCAGCAAAATGTTGAGCAATTTACTCAGGCTTTACTTAAACGGGTGGAGCACCAAAACCTAACTTTGTCCCTACTTTTGACAGAAACGAGCCAAATGTTACTTTTAACTCACAGACGACACAGCCAACCACGAGGCATGCCCAAAAGCTCCATGCAATGTTGGTTGGGTCAGACGAGCGGAAACCGGTAGATCTTCAGCCAATCGCCGCGTGTCATCGTCATAGACTCGCGAACAGGAAGTCGCTCGCCGCACGTACGATATCGACTGGATCTGGGGCATCGTCGGAGCACAGCAAAAACGATATGCTGCCCTGTGACTTGGATCGGTCCACCAACAGATTGCTTCGCTGCATGGAGGCGCGCACGTGAAGAGACTGCAGTGACGAAGGGAATGATGCGTACACTATCACTTCTATAAAGCGTTAGCAACTGATCAATCAGTTCTCCTACTTTGAGCTTACGACGCAAAGTAACATCGCGCTTGATAGTCGCGTTGTAGGTTTCACAGGGGTTGCTGGTTGTCGCAAACCCGCTCGGGATGTGATAGCAATGCCACCTGCAGAACTTCTTGTTCAACCATACTTTTGTGAAGTACGCGGACAAGGTCTTTAACTGCGGCCACTTTGCCCATGTCGACTTCACCATTTTAAGGGTCGTGTCGAATTCGTCCGTGGTCATCGAAAAGTGTAGCTGGTGGAGGTCTTCCATGATAAATGCTGCAACATACGGCCGTAGGCAAAATGTTTTTCGTACATCTTCTTAGCCACATGAAAGTAGCACTTGAGGAACGTAAATGGCGAGTTCTGCCCGTAAACTTCCTAGAGGACATTATACTGGTCAGCACGCCCCCTATCACATACTTCACCTTGAGCGCCTTTCCAGTGACATCAGCTTAGGTTTGACGACGCATCATAAGCATCTATGTGAAATGAGGCTGTTGCTGCTGCGACACAATGACTATGGCCACTAGATGAAAGTGTCTGGTCATGCCGGACAGTCCGACGACGACACCTGGGTACTCAATCTGTTTGAGCTTGTAGGTTGCGTATATGTGTAGAGTAAACGTCCTCAGCTCCCGATCGGCTTGCTGCAGAAGATTTTACTGCTGACGCCAACCACGAAAGGATCTTGGTCGCTGCTTTTCCCAATGATTGGCGTTCCTTCCTCATCATTGCGAAATTTTCGCCACGTCAAGACGAACGCCTGGCTTTCCTCTTCTTGCCAGTGAAAACTGTTGCATCGAGCTTCAGCCCAACGGCAGGTAGCGAAAAGGGGCGCCACCCAGGTGGGGCGTGACGTTATAATGGGCGACGCGCTGTACCTTGCAAGGGTGACATGGATGCGTCGGTCAGCTTGAAACGTTGCAACAAGAAGTTCCGGATGCGCTTTGCTTCAGCCCTTGAGCAGCCCACTCGATCACGACTTTTTCCTTTAGGGTGTCTGTCTAGGCTTCCATGGCGCGTTCACAAGTAGCGTGAGAGTACGCCTCCTATACAGTCACTTGATTCATCACTTCGCAAGAAAGCACTCGGGCACGCCACAAACAGGACGAGGGATTCGACATATTTGCATTCCGATAAAGCACAGAAGTGAAGTCCCGTTCGCATTGCGTGGGGTCGGCCAGGAGGCAGACGTGGCACTGGCTGAGAGAGTTCTTGACAATGCGATAGTCCTTGAACATAGCCAGCAGTACCTCCCTCTCTTTGAGGCATTGCATAGGCAAGTGTCTACCACTGGTGCTGGTGGCGGATGTGGACTCGTATTCGGGTAGGTAGTGGTGTCCAGAAAGCGGTTGTTTTAGTTGTGAGCTGGTGTGGAGGAGCCGGTCTCGGTGGGGCTTTTAACGTCTAGGGATTGGCTAATATAGCGGTTCGGGGCGTAAGGCTACCGGTATTCGTTGTGGCGACGTTATGATAATTGGTGGTTGTCAGTGGTTTGGAGTGCGATCTGTAGCTTTGCGGTGCTCATGAACAGTTTTGGTCTTTTGGTTTTTTTCTCCAGCCGTCTCCGTCCCGTTTTTGTTTAATTGTGTAGCCATTGCTGACACGCCTCCATCATAACGTAAATTCCCGAACAATACCCGGGGCACTATTTAACAGTACCCTCATCTGCTCACAAAAGGTTACACTGTATTACTCGTGGTTACAGTCTATTTTGCCATGCCTACTCGTCAATCAGAGCAATGTCATCGAGCGCATCGTGAAGATCGTCGAGGTTGAAGTCAACCTCGTCCTGCTCGGCCTCCCTCGAAGCCTCCCACTTCCCTTGAAACCTCTCTCCGTACACGTCGTGTCTTGCAATATGCCAGTCCATGCAGTGGTCAGCAAAACCTGCAGCAGCGACTGAATTGGCCACCGTACCGCTGTCCGTGTCGCGCCAAGCCTTCCTGACCCACCCGCAGACAATCCCTACCGACGGCATACGAGGGTTGCCGAACCTGGTGTACTCCACCTTATCGCTCTCCTTCCACGCGTTAATCTCGAGGTACAACAGGTCCTTGAACGTCTTGTAGATGCCGATATCGCCCGCTTGTAGGTATGGCGTGAGTCCCCAGGAATGACACACATGCTCACGTTACGAGCAGCGCACTTAGCCTTCACCTCCTTGGAGATATGCGCGCGCATCGAGTCCCAAACAAGATGCTTTCCTTCGCCCGTATCGACTAGCGGAAGGTGAGGTCAATCCAGCGCTTCAACAGCTGGCTGTCAACCCACGCGCGAGGCTGGTGGGCCACATAAACGCCACCAACTTTGTCAAACGAGGGCAATGCATTACCCTTCCATATCAGAAGTGGTGGAAGCTTTTTGCCCGACGCTGACACCGCCAGTACTGCGGTAATCCGCATCGATGAAAACCCAGTCGAGCGGACCACAACGTGGCGACTTCCGGTGATGTCCACGGTCTGATTACGCGCGTCTTCAAAATAGACGGCCGTTTCATCCATCAGAATCGTGCGCTCTAGGTCCATTTCAGGCTTAGCAATTTGCAGGAACTTCATGTACGAAACGGCGCGATCCGCTAGCTTGTCATCACTGAGCGTTGTGAGGTTGGTGCGACGCCGGAGAGAGAGCCCGTAGCGACGCATGAAGCTCGTGATCCAGTGAGGGGAGGCTGTGAAGCCACCAGAGCTGGCGCTGCTGGTACATTGACACGCGAAGATAACTCTGGCCATATGGCCAATCCACGCACGTGTCACCTTCTCCTTCTTGAGCCTCTTGGCCACGACCTCATCGTAGAGCGCTTCCTCCATTGCGCCTGAAAGAGGACGCCTCCCACCACCTGCTACACGTCTGTTGGCCGGGTCAGCAGCCAGCAGTTTTTCACGGTCACGCCACCACCTGCGCACGCTGCCACCGTCTAGCTTCCAGCCCTTCGCACTGAAGTGCTTAATTGCTCGCGTAGGGACGCCGTCACCTTCTTGTTCGATCCACCGAAGGACCTCTTGCTTGCGCCAAATGCTGATGGGGATCCTTGTTGGCATTTTGGCGAATAATGACGTTCTGGTAGCTCGAAATAGATCTGGGCTGCTTGAATGGTTGGCTATGGCTGTTTTAAATAGTGAGGTAGCCTCTTATGAGATGGTTGGTCGCCGGAGTGGCCAGTGAAGGCAAGGTTACATGGGGTTACGATGAGGTTACTCCGAGAGGGTACTATTCGGGTACAGGGTATTATTCGGGAATTTCCGTTAGGGTTACGTATGGGGTTACGGTCCAAATCGTTGGCTGGCCAAAAACGTACCCCTGTGTCATTCCGACAACGATGGCGATGGATCCCACCGCCACCAAGCCCAAGCCGTCCCTGGACGTGTACAAGCTGAGCTTCCGCGAGTATCTGGTAGCAGCAACATCCAGCTTCACTTCAGTACAATTTTCGTCAATTTGCTGACTTTTTCCATGAATGTTGCGACTCAGCGGGAGACCGAAGCCGTGGCCACTGAGACGGAGCTGACGGAGCTCATGAAGCTGCTGCACGAGCCGCTTCCAGTGTCTTTCCGACTCAATTTGCACCGTCCGGACGCTAAAAGGTGCCTGATTTACGCTAATTTTATGATTTAGTAAAAAGTTTTATTGACTGACGGATTTTTTTTTATTGTGTCATTGCCAGGCTGAAGGAGATGCTGGCCACGAAGTTCCAGTTCCCAAGTGACAAAATATTTTACGGAGAGATTCCAGTAAACCCACCCAAGTGAGTGAGCTGGGTGTACAGTGTATAGTAGCAGAAAATAAGTAGCTATTTGTTACTGACGATGTTTTTATAAGGCCAATTGCGTGGTATCCGCTCAAGAATGTGGCGTGGCAGATGGACTGTGGCCGCGTCGCGCTCTCCAAGAGTGGTGAGTGACTTTACCTATAAGTTTGTGAAGTGGATTATTAGTTTTTAATGTCTGAGGTCATGCCATACAGCGCCGAAGCATGAAGATGTGCGTGCTTTCCACGCTTGCTTGCTGGAGCAGACGGATCGCGGAAATATCGATCGCCAGGAAGCTGTTAGCATGCTCCCAGTGCTCTTCCTGGATGTCCAGAGTGGCCATCACGTGCTGGATATGTGCGCGTCACCTGGGTCCAAGACCACGCAGGTCATCGACTTCTTGCTCTCGACTGAAAGTCGTAAGGGTGAGCAGAACGGCTTGGTGGTTGCGAATGACCTCGACAAGAAGCGTGCGTACATGCTGGTGCACCGCCTCACGCGCAACACCTTGCGCCGTGCTGTAGTGACTTGTGGTCCAGGTGACGCGTTCCCTGGTCTTTACGATGCAGACACAAAGGCTCTGCAGCCTACCAACGTCTTCGACCGCGTACTGTGTGACGTTCCGTGCAGCGGAGATGGCACGCTACGCAAGAACCAGGCACTCTGGAAAGAATGGCATATTGGTCAAGGTCTAACTTTGTACCCGACGCAGCTGGCGTTGGCCCTGCGTGGTGCCGCACTCCTCAAGGTCGGCGGAATCATGGTCTACTCGACGTGCTCATTCAACCCTATTGAGGACGAAGCCGTTGTGGCGGAGCTTCTGCGTCGTGCTAATGGCTCGTTGGAGCTGCTAGATGTTTCGAAGAAGCTGCCAGAACTCGTGGCACGTCCAGGAAGAATTAAGTGGCGTGTGGGCTGGCGCTCCAAGTCCAAGTCTACCCACAAGGGTCACCTCTTCAAAGCTGAAGATGGAGACAACAGCAAGGAGGACCTTCATGAATGGTTTGACAGTTATGCATCGCTCTCACAGGAGCTGCGTGGTAGCCGTGTGACGCGGTCGATGTTCCCTCCCGAAGGTGCAGTAGCTCAGGAGCTGCCCAAGACGCTTCGACTTATCCCAACAGACCAGAACTCTGGTGGCTTCTTTGTTGCTGTGCTTCGTAAGGTGGCCGAACTTCCTGGCAAAGAGGGACGCCAAGAAGGCCTTGAGCCGCTTGAAGAGACGGAGGCCACACCTCCCACTAACTACATCTGCAAGCTCTGCGGGGGTGGAGGTCACTTCATGAAGAAGTGTTCGAGGTTCCTGCCCGACTCTGAATTTGCTGCTTCTAGTACGTCGTCAGTGAAGCCGCAAAAGAAGAAACGCCGCACTGAGTCAGGGGCGGAGACCGACAACAAGAAGTCCGAGAAGAAGCGCGAGACGCTGTACCGTGCTATCGGTGACGATGTCTGGAAGCGGCTCCGTGATTTCTATGGCCTGGAGAATGAAACCTTAACAGTATGTGCACTAACCTTGTGGGTCGATGTTGATATCGTATTTTTTGCTAACTGTGGACAATTGCTTTGTGCTACAGGAGCGTTTATGGTGTCGCTCAGACACTGCAGCGACGGTGAACTACGTAGACAAGGAGATTTCTGATGCTTGCTTGGGCGGAGATGCCCTGGATGTACGAGCTTGCTATCCATGTCCGGTGTTAAACATCTGACAAACGAATACTCACGATAATTCTTTTGCACGCGAACAGATCGTTAACACAGGACTGAAGGTGTTTACGAAGGCTACCGAGCGAGGCGAGACGTTCTATCGACCTTCGGAGGAGAGTCTAGGCTTCTTCGACGATTTCTTCACCAAGCGAAGACTGCTTCTCTCAACAGCCGACTTCTCTAGTCTTCTTCACGCCAAGCAACACGTAGTCTTTGACTCGTTGTCACCAGAGTTGCAGGCTATCCTGGAGGTAATGCCTTTGGGACCGGCAGTTGTTCGAGTCCAAGGACACGAGCAAGTTCGTATGAATATCTGGGTTGGCAAAGGCTCTATCCTGCCGCGAGTGTCAAAGGCCATGAAAGGCGAGGTGGAAGACGCGCTCAAACTGTGCGCAGGCAACTAGATGGACTATATCGAGTTGATAAAGAGTGTCTTCAAAACCCTACGGAGCCTGCCGGGCAGCAAGTGCTCGGGCACGCATTCCTCGCACTAGAAAATAGAACGAGTCCCTTTTGCCTGCAATCTCTTCCACATCTCCATCATCGTTGATGTTCCTGTAGTTTTGACTCCTTCGCTGGTGAACAGAGGCTGATGTGTAATGGCCTGGAAGCTGGTGTACGCGTGCTGGCGTAGTTGAAGCAGCTTGAGACGTCAATGCTGGCTTTGGGGAGTCAGAGTTGAGGATATTCGTGAAAACTTCCACGAAGTCCTGCTTTGGAATCCCCATCAGGCTGCTATCGTTGTTTTCGATCCACATGCCTAGCACGATCATAGCTAGCACAAGTAGCGCAACGATCGCCGCAGTGCTTCATCAAGTTGGCACAGGGATAATGTTACTGAAGGAATCATACATGTACGCATCCGAGCTGGACTTACTTGTATCCCCGCGACAGCTTGTAGCTTTGCACGACAACATGCCCGTGGTTGCCAATGAGGATGCCTGTGAGACCCATTAGCCAGCTACCCAGCACTTGTGAAATGAAGCGCGTAGCGAGCAGCAGTTTGCAGAGCGCAATGTAAAAAACAATCATGACAAACACCACTTGCACCGCCACGGACTGTGTGTGCAAAATTGCTGGCAGTAAGACGACCACCGCCATGTGGCAATCTACGCATGGAAATCCTCCCGTGTCTTCATCAACGCACTGACGATGTTGAAGTTGCCGTAGTAGATGGTCGAGGTCAATAGGTCGTGGAGTCTCGGCCAGATACTGCATTATCACCACAGCCAGCAGATTGCCAGTACAGATCCAGAAGTACGGGAACCCGAACTCTGGGATCATCGTGATGAACACAAACCTGATCATACGTGGACAAAACGAAGGCTTGTCACAAGGTAGACACTTTCGCCGGCTGCTCCATTACCAGACTGCAAACACGCACCATATGAGCAGCGAAATGTCCTGTGTGCGGCGATGGGACGTCGTGGAATGCACCAAACTCCTTAGCCATGGACGTTCCTTGATGCCAAACAACCAGCGACCTCGAACTTTAGCGCCCGACTCAAAAACGATAACAGCGTTGCCAAGCAGCCATCGCACCTCTTTCTGCTGGACCAGCCACGTGACTGCCACCAAATCCCATTGCAAAAGCGGGTGCAGCTCCAAGATCTCTCCTTCGTCGTCGACATCGTCTCGAAAGTGGACTCGGCGCATGACCGTCCAGCTGTCAACTCGCAGTGTCACGCAAAGATACTTTTGAGCCTCAAACGTCGCTGGTAAAGCCGACCTGGGCATCCTAAGCGACGTGCTCGCTCTGCGACTGTCGTGCTGATTGTCGGCACCAGCCTTTTAGGCTCGGCCATCCTGACATGGGGCGACGGCAACTTCGCCGGCGACATCCCGTCGTCCAGTGACCTCAAGACGAACGCGTGGGCCGTAACGAGAACGTCCAGTACATGCAGACTCAGACCCCGCCGCGCCACACCAACATGCGCTACGGCGACCTGGTTGCCCACGTCTAAGGCGACGGGGTGTAAGGAGCACCAAAGGCTCTTACCGGAAGACAGACAGACAGACAGACAGACAGGTACACTAGCAGACAGACCGACACACAGATACTTGAGGCGCGACTGCAAATCAGAGCGTCCGAGAAAAATTCCACTCGCACAGCAACTGGCCTAACGAGCGTTGGCTCTGATCATTCGTCCGATTGCCCGTTTTCATTTCAACACGGAAATGCATCACTTGTTTGTGTTGCGTGTGTTTGGTGTAGCTCACCTTCACAGCAACAGCCACCGAACAGGCTTAATGGGATGGCCTAGTAAAAACAATTACCGGTATTACCAACAAAAGCATCCCAATACAAACTCAAGTAAAACTTCGTTGCACGTCGAACTGATATAATATTATTTTGCGCATCCGAAAGCCACGTAGCGGATAAGGGTACCGGTAGCAGTATTAATAGACCGCAATGCACACGAGGGATGTGTACTTAATCCTAAAGAGTCCTGAAGCAACTAGACCTTCGTCGTTCAAGATGATATAGTGGTCGCTATTCACACTGAGCAGTGGTGCTTGGTTGTCTGTCAGTGCTACCGTTTACTATTCAAGCGTTCCATCCTGTCGTTTTGGAAACTTCGCACAATACCAGCCGCCGATTTTTGTGGCTAAATCGAAGCCTCTTAAAACTATTGGTGACGGAGTGCCTGGAGAAGCCATTCGATTCAAATTACCTGTACCACCCAAGATGGTATCGTCCACCTGTATGAAAATCATTGTGGACCAGCTAGTACTGTCGGTGGCATGGACTTGGTTTTGGCTCTGCTTCGTTCTCAAATGGACTCAAACTTTTCGTGTGACCAACAAAATTTCGAGACGTCGAGCTCTTCCGACCGCTTACCAGCTCCCAGCGCTCACGTAGGACAGTGCCCTATCCAGGCCCATCCGATCAAAACGATCGCGCTCTTACTTTAACACCCTAAACATGGCGCCCCGCCTCATTGTATCCATAACAAATAGGAGACCGGCTAACTCACACTGACGGTAAAGGACCACGTGAGATCAAACAGCAAAATCACCACCAACGGACATCATGGCAAAGTTTAAGCATTTTCAAATCCACCGTCTGCACAGACAGCGAAACAATCCAAACTGTGAAGGTGCTCCGAAATGATCATGACACGGCTACTACTCCTCGTTGCAAGCTTCGCTGTAGCACCAACCAAGTCCGACATTCCTCGTGCGTGCACAGGCGATCACAAAAGCATGCCGTTCTGCAATGCATCGTTGTCCAACGCTGCGAGAGTCGAAGACCTCCTGGGACGCATTTCACTGGACGACAAAGGAACACTACTCACGGCTCGTGCCAGTCCTCGAGGCAATATCAACAGCATTGGATTGCCCGAATACAACTGGGGCGCCAACTGCGTGCACGGCGTGCAGTCCACGTGCGGCACCAATTGCCCCACATCGTTCCCGAACCCGGTGAACCTCGGTGCGACCTTCGACCCGCAAATCGTGTTCGAAATGGCGCAGGTCATCGGGTGGGAGCTACGGGCGCTATGGCTAGAAGGAGCGACCGAGAACTACAAGGGTGGGCCGCACCTCGGTCTCGACTGTTGGGCGCCCAACATCAACATCAACAGAGACCCTCGCTGGGGACGCAACATGGAGACACCGTCTGAGGACCCGCTCGTCAACAGCAAGTACGGTGTGGCATACACTCGAGGACTACAGGAAGGCAAGAGCGAGGATCCGCGGTTCCTGCAAGCAATCGTCACCCTCAAGCACTACGTCGCCTATTCGTTTGACAGATATCACGGTATCGACCGCATGGAGTTCGACGCCATCGTGTCGCCGTATGACTTCGCGGATACGTATTTCCCTGCGTTCCGAGCTGCCATCGTCGAAGGCAATGCCAAGGGCGTCATGTGCTCGTACAACAGCGTAAACGGCATCCCGATGTGCGCGAACAATCGGTTGGAAGCGACGCTGTTGCGGGATTCGCTTGGATTCGACGGGTATATTACAAGTGACTCGGGTGCGGTCGAGGCCATCTCGGACATGCACCACTACACCAAATCTCAGTGCGAAGCTGCTCGACTGGCGATCCTCGCCGGCACCGACATCAACAGCGGCACGTCGTACGAGGCGTGTCTGAAAAAGTTGGTCGAAGAGAACAAACTGGAAGAGAGTGTACTGAACAAGGCGTTGCGCCACACGCTGAGAGTCCGCTTTGAGCTGGGCCTCTTTGACCCAATCGACGACCAACCGTACTGGAACGTGACGCCGAGCGATGTGGGCACAGCCGAGGCGAAGGCGCTGAGTCTCAAATCGACTCTCAAATCGATCATTTTGCTCCAGAACAATGGTTCAGTGTTGCCCCTGCGCAAGGGTATTAAGTTAGCAGTGCTCGGTCCGCATGCCAAGGCTAAACGCGGCCTGCTGGGCAACTACCTGGGTCAGATGTGTCACGGCGACTACAACGAGGTGGGGTGTATCCAAACCCCTCTGGAGGCTATCAACGCGATAAATGGTGTCCCTCATACTACGTTCGCGAAGGGCTGTGACATCAAGAGCAACTCGACCGCTGGCTTTGATGATGCGGTGGCCGTTGCTACGAAAGCCGACGCCGTCGTGCTGTTCCTAGGCATCGACACGTCCATTGAGAAAGAAGTGGAGGACCGCGACAACATCGAGCTGCCGAGTATCCAGATGCAGCTACTAGAGCGTGTACGAGCTGTGGGTAAGCCCACCGTCGTGGTGCTGATCAACGGCGGCGTGCTGGGTGCCGAGAAGATAATCGTTCAGACGGATGCGCTGGTTGAGGCCTTCTACCCCGGCTTTTTGGAGCGCAGGCGATGGCCGACGTGTTGTTTGGCGACTATAATCCAGGTGGCAAGCTTCCTGTCACCATGTATCGCTCCGACTACATCGACAGCGTGGACATGAAGAGCATGAACATGACGACGTACCCCGGTCGGACGTATCGGTATTTCAAAGAGCAGCCGGTGTTCCCGTTCGGTTGGGGGCTCAGCTACACCAACTTCTCGTTAAACGTCAACAACAGTAGCAACGCGACGCCAAACAAGATTTCGGGCTCCGTCAACGTGACGGTATCGGTGGTGGTGTCGAATGACGGGGATGTTGCCGGTGACGAGGTCGTGTTTGCGTTCTTCCGACCGGTGAACACGAACGCTACAGGCCCTGCCACACTGTTGAATGAGCAGCTGTTCGACTACCGTCGCGTGAGTTTGGCTCCTTCTACAACCACACACTTAACCTTCACCGTGACACAGAGCATGCTGGCATTGGTGGACGAAGTGGGCAATCTGGTGAGCTTTCCCGGCTCGTACGAGATCGTCGTGAGCAATGGTGTACATGAGCGTGTAAGTTTCAGTGTCGAGGTCTCGGGTGAAGAAGATGTGCTTCGAGATCACATTTAACCGTTTCCACTGTCAAGTGCCACAAACTCAGCAGTCTCAGCAGCGAACAGAAGATTTCGCGGTAGCAGCATTGGCGCCGGCATCCTGTTGTCCATTGGCGTACTGGCGGCGTTTGTTTAGTTGCAAAGAAGATCATGTTCTAGAGTAACTACCATCGTCTTCAGCATTTGAAATGCTGCATTTCATGACTTTTCAAGAAAAGTTTTCACTTTGTGTCGTCACACAGTCATGTACTTCGTAATACAGCAAACCTTGTGTGCGTTGTGGATCGCTCAGCTGAGCACAACAGTCAATTGAACCCTCGACGAAGGCGTACGCTACTGCCTCTGGTATCATCGCAGTAGTGCGCGTTAAAATTGTTCGTGTGGATAGCACATACCAACGCGGTGGTCAAAACAAAATGTCAGCGCGTGCTTCCAGCGCAATAAGTGAACCGGATGCAATCACGTTGGACAAGGGAGTCGGTCCACCGCGAACATGCGACGAGGTTTAGTCGATGGTGATGGCACCGACCGACCATGCAGAAACCCCGCGATGGAGTGCACCTCACGAGTCGAGTCCGTGGTGATCCCTTCCGCTGCGACCGTCTCAAGGCAGCGATGCATACTTTTCTTCATTGGCAATCACTTCATCCGCAGCAGCTTGCGGCGACTGTCCATTGTTGCAAATCTCCACGTGGACAATTGATGGGGAGGAAGCGGCTCGCGTCTGCATCCTGCTTGCCATGTGTATGCCCCCAGCTGAATTTTTCGACCGAGTTGACACACTCGAGACTCGAGTTGACCTGCCTTCGTCTGCTCGTTGGCTGAGTCGCACGTACCCCACCCATGTACAGTGTAGGCCAGTGGCCAAAGCACCACGATGCCACAATCACACAAGAAAGTGTAGAGCTGGCGCATCGTTGGCGTAGCGTCCTGGTTGTGGTTCTTGGGGCCGAATTGCTGGCTGTTTTGTGAAGCAGTCGTCAATTGGCGAGTAGTAGAGCGGAACAATCAATGACCACGGTGGACTTGGAGCACGATGAGCCCGAGGCGCCCGCCTGTGAAGATGACAGGTGAGCGGTTGAGATCGTTGCTGTCAATGACGTCTGCAGGGTCAATGAAGTTGGTTGTCTGGTGTTCACGTGGTGTGTGATGGTCTTGCAGACTGGATGTGCCAGGAGTGGTCGAAAGCTACCTGCTGATGGGCTCCGTGAAGCACGCGATGGACGAGCAGCTCCTCAAGAACCTGCAGGTCACTTGCCTCATCGACGCCGAGAACCCGCGCAAGCGGTCGGCGCACCCGGAAGTGGTGCCGGACCCAACGGTCGACATGGGGCGCATCGAGCTGGATGACGACTTCTCCTACGACGATTTCAAGCTCAACGTCAAGGAGGCCAACAAGCTCATCCAGATCGCTCGCGCGGACAACAAGACGGTGTTTGTGTTCTGCACGCACGGCAACAACGAGAGCGCGGTGGTGTGCATCGCGTACCTGATGGTCGTGGAGCAGTGGACGCTCGAGCACGCGTACCGACACGTACTGCAGAAGCGGCCGGCTAGTTCGCCTCGTAAAACCTACGTCGAGAAGGTGAGAGGTCTTTTAGCAGCATTGCAAAGCTCTTGAACTGCTGCGTTTTAACTGTTTTTCCTACTGAAGTTGCGTGCTCTCGAGCTGGAGACGCACGGCCGAGTGACGCTCCGCTCGGACCAAATCGGCCCCAGCATGATCGACCTCATGTTGGGACTTCGTGGACAAACTCCTGCGAGTGACGACACGGACGAGCAAAGCAGTCAGGTCGCAGATGGCAGGGCTTCGACACTTGAACGTGCCAGCGTCATGTCGAACTTCTCGGTCGGCACCGGCCTGACGAACGGCAGATCTGTGCGGGAGACGGTGATGATAGCAGAGCAAGAGGACGAGCCAGTGGCTGCGACCGGGAAGACCCAAGTGCACCCGCATGTGTCCACCGGCTTTGGACGGAGGAAGTCCAAGCCCCACAGAGTCAACTGCGTAATAAGCTGATGGGGTGGTGGACTCTCACTCACTACTCCTGGTTCCTTCTTTAGTAGGTAGAAATGCCCCCGAATGCAAGGAGGCGATTATAATGAACTAATACCAATGAGTTTTGGTATCTGGCAGCTAAAATTTCAACTGGCGAACATTCGCGGAAGTGAACACAGCGGACGGGGTTTGGGATGGAAACTTGGACTCTAAGCTGGTCTGGGGTTAGTTTCCTGTGGAAACCTGTTTATTTTCCCTGTGGATTTTGTGCTGGGTTGCATTGCTTTCTTCAGTCGAGCCATCTGACTCATCACTTGACCTGGAGTGAGTAGCCTTGTTCAGGACGATCTTTAGTTTGTTGTTGTTGTAGCTTTGGCTTGATTTGCTCAGCGGAAAGCTGAAAAACATGATAAGTGTGAGTTGCATGGACTTTTACTTAAGTGGAAAAGTTCTTACCAGCTTTCTGCTGGGAGCTTGAATTCTCTCCTACGAGCTCATTCCAGTGATTCGCTTCAGTTTTGTACGTTTGATGCGTCCTTGAGATGACGACTCGGGCTGCCCTGGAGAGATAATGAAGGTCTCTGGATACCCCATCGTGGTAAATTCCACACTGAGAAGCAAACAAGAACTTGAAGTTGAAGTTCCTTTGCGGTTTGGAGAGGGGATTTGACGTAGATTATGCGTGCTAGTCCTAATTTATTGTTTGTACACTGGACTGTCGATTTTTTAACTCCTGTTCTAGCAGCACGTTTTCAATAAGCTCTTGGTTGAACGTAGTGTTAGTGGCCACGACACTGAGCACGAAGTCGACGAATTTATCTGCTTCTTCAAGATCCATGCTGCAGTCCGTAGCCATGCGTGGAGACAAAATGCTGCACATCTGCACAATTGTAAAATTCTGGCTGATCGACGTGGGTCGTTTGGTTACGACGTAGGCCTTTTCAAAAAAGCCGCAGCCTGAGAATGGCGAGTCGGCATTATCGAGGCCATACCCACGACACACCAAAATCACGACCTGTTGGTCAGCTTCAATATATCGCCGAACTACCTGCTTGACGCGGAAATCAGCATTCATGTCCTTGCCCACCAATTCCATCGTAAAGACTTCCATGATGGTATCGGCAGAGGCCCCAAGGTGCTGCATTTATACACAAAAAATCAGAAGGTTGACGTCGGTAGAACACCTCCAACGACCTTACATGTACCTGTGTGGCATTCTCATACACCACGCCGTTATGTTTTGCATTGCCTCTAAAATGACTCCACACCGCCGCAGCTACCGCATCATACCCGAAAGGCAGCAGCTTGGTCGCGAACACGTCGAGGTACATTCCATTAGGACCTTCACGCATGCGTCCATCTCGGACCGGAATCTCTGATCCCAGCAGACCGTTGGTGGCAAACACCCCGTTCATTTCCGAATAGGCCTGGTCCACGCTCATCAGCAGCTCATCGAACGTGTGTTTGTTTGCCAATAAGTCAAGCGTCGATCCCTGCGAGGAAAACCCATCCGACCTTCCAACCACGCCAGCGCACCCAGCTACCTGTTGTCTCGCCCGCTTTGCAAACAGCGTCTCCATGCTTCTCGCCAGCTTCACCTGGCTCTCCAGCACCAGTTTCAGTCTCGCATTCTCCCGTTCCGATGTCTCTCGTCTCTTCTCCTGACGAGTTGCAATGGCTTTCCAGACGAGCGACTCCATCGCTGTCGACGCACCGGACTCCGTCGAGACCAAAGCTCCAGTCTTCGCTTTTCCAGTTGCACAACTCTGCTCCTGCTGCGTATCAATTCGACGTTGTTGCAACGTCTCCAGCTCCTCTTCGAGCTGCTCCACCTTGTGCCTCAAGTAGGCCAGTTCGTGTTTGCGCTCGTCCCGAGCTCGGTTCGGGTTGGCTTGGGCTCGGCGTTTGGTCTTCTGTCCTGACGTTTTAGGCCTCGAATTAGGCGTCGAAATGGAGGTCACATCAAGACTCGCCACCATGGGCAACAGTGGCGTCGGCAGCACGTGTGGTTGTGGTGGATTGACCTCGTCATCCTGGTCCGAGGACAAAGTCTCCAGTAAAAGTCGGTTCAATTCGGTGTCCAGGTCCTGGTCCTCAATATTTAGGTCTGAAGACGGCGGAATCGAAGTGTTTTCTTGGAGTTCAGTGGGCGGCAGGTCGTCTACGAAGGACAGCGCGGCCTGCAGCGCCTCCATCTCGTCGTCCTGGAGCTGCAGCATCGCTGAATTGATCGGGAGAGACGGCTGGGACCAATGTAGGACCAAATGTAGGAAAATGTAGGACCAAAGTGTCGGGTGGATGAAGTTGGTGTGGCTGACGTAAACTGCAGCTAAAAATGGCTACAGTTGAGGTAAGATGGCTACAGTGTTGGCAGTTGGTGAAGTGCGTGATTGAGAGTCATGGGGTTTGAACGCAGCGACGGGATGCCTCGAGGAATGGACGACGTGTACGACTGGGTGGATCAGTTTCGTTTTTCAAGGCCGAAGAAGAATGCAGCAAGAGATTTCAGTGATGCAGGTGAGTTTTTGGTGACACAAGTTCGACATAGCAGGTGGCTGGTCTCATCTTTTTTTTGCGTGCTTTTCACAGTCCTGCTGGCAGAGATCCTTGCCCAGTTGATGCCGGCGTGGGTGCAACTCCATAACTACTCATCCACGCATCGGTTCCAGCAAAAACTGAGCAATTGGGAGACGCTCAACCGTGAGAGCAGCAGCTGATTAAAAGTTTAGTGTTTGGAAACGAGACCGCGGCTGAGTTTGGTGTTTTTGAATACGTACAGGCAAAGTGCTTACGCGTGTAAAGTGCGGATTTCGAGAAAGCACCAGGAGGATCTGGCCAATGCGGTTCCTGGGGCCATTGAGCTGCTGCTGATACAAGTGAAGAGAGCAGTACGTTCGCGTTCGTTATCGTTGTTGGCGCGTGACAGGCTAAGTGATATTTATTTTGCTGGAACATCTAGACGACAAACAGTCCGTTCTTGCAGGTCACACAGGCGATAGCAAGTCCCAAAAGTTCTGCCAGCTCGTCGTCCCGCTCTCGAGCTTCATCGTTCACACCGTGCTCATCCCCAACTCTGTCTTCCCCAGGAAATGGAAAGCAACGACTTTTATCTGACACTTTCTTTGGGGACGATTTTTTCACACTGTTGAGCTCTCAGACGAACAAGATGAAATCACGACGTCGTTTTCTGAGCTTCTTCAGCAAATGTCTGACACTGCCCGAGATGACATCAAAAATGTTCGTTCCAAAGCGAAAAACCGACACTTCACAGCTCCTATCGGTCAACTGAATTTGAAAAAATCAAAACGCTGGGGACACAGCTTCTGACGCCTAATTATGCAAAGCCAACACTATCAATGATGTCAATGGCTCGCCCATCAAGTGCAGGAGCAAGACCACAGTCACGTCAATTGCGGGCATATCCGTTCGCGCTGAAGATGAAGAGCGACCAGCAGCCAATCTCAAATCACGAGGAAGATCCTAACACAAAACAAGAGACTTCAAAGACGGATTTGCCATCGGATATGAACGAGTTTCAAGAAGGCTCCTTTGTATACTTCGTGTCTGGAGATACTCCTCCCACGCCTTGTGATTTTGATGATCCAGAGGAGCACGCTCAAGTAGCTCGAGTGATCAAGTCACTGTCGATCGGTGAATGTCTTCTGCAGCTTTACCGGCGAGTCCCAACACCTGAGTCTCCACAAAACAGTCCAATTATCAAGACACGATGTTATTCGGCAACGCCGCATGTTATTGACTGCTGCAGCTCACAGCTTAACAGCATTCCGAATATGGTCTTTGACCCCAAATCAAAGACCTGCGAGTGGCAGGTTCGAGATCGATCTTTGAATTTTTGCAAAGTAAACCGGCCGAAGCCTGAGCAGCCCAATTCATCGCCATCTCAACTGTACTTTTTCACCGAAGTATTGACTCGAGTAACATTTACGCCGGCCAACCTTAAAACTCCGATCTATTTGACTTCAGAAACCCCATCTTTGGTTGCTTGCGTCCAGTGCCCACGTTTTAGCCCGCATTTCCGCGTTCCCGTTGAGCCAACAGTATTTCCAAAGGTGCAGCTAAATCTCATTTTCAAGCTTCCGGGACGGTTCCCCAGTCGGAGCCAGCGAGCGTGCATTCGTATGTAAGGAAGGGGGTAATGAATGAGAAGCATGGAGAACCATAACCAGATTATATACCGTTGTTGTTGTTGTTGTAATTTTCAGAGAACAACATTTTCGAAGTATTCAAAGTAAGCTGAGGTGAATAGCATCGCAACAGCGCTCCCAATGAAAAGAAAATCAAGTACGTGTACTACGATTTGTAGTATTTGTAAGTAGCCCGCCATGCGGCTCACGAAAATGCTCACGACTTCTCACGTCGCTACTCAAATGGTGTTCGACTCGCATCAAATTGTGTGAACGTACTCGTGTGTATCACCGTATTTACGTGGTGGAAGTCGTTGAGGTTGAGTTGTTGAAATCGCTAGAGCCTCTGTTGGCTCCCATCGTGCGGCCCGATCCTCGAGTTTGATTTCCGCTTTGGGCTCGGATACTTTTCAATTGATGGCAGCGACTACCTGAACTTCGTCACCCCCGAAAGCGATTATTGGTTGATAAGATACAACTAAACCTCAGCTCGAAACGGGTGTCAATTTTAATAGCGAAATCTAGTCAAAAGACGTCCCTTAATTGACCGAGTTCGCAAGATACAGTGTATTTTTCAATCGATCGCTCTGCATATAATATTGTTGTGTAGCGCGTGCAAATCTGGCATAAGAGCATCTCCACGGGCTAATGTTGACTCAAGGTCGTGCCCATGTCGATTCTGCTTCGGATGCTGCGTGCATGTGTTATTTGCTTTGTCCACGTAAGGAAGCGCGGCCTCGAGCGGGCGAGAAATGCTCGTGTTTCGCGGACGAAAACGCCAACGAAAGAGCCGAACAACGCGACCACCTGGACACACCAGCTACAGCAATGAAGCTCTTTGTACAGAGTAAGAGTCGTAAAAACCTGGAGTATAGCTGGGGGTTTTAGTAGCTGTTTGGAATAGGGAAGGTTCATCAGCGGACATCGTGTACAACAATGACCTCATCTAGTAACCTTGTTTGCTGTTATTGCACGCCCAATGACAGTATGGATCGATGTTATGTGACAATATTGATCGGTGTCTCCTGACAATATGGATCGAGGTCACATAATAAAAACGCGATTAGGAAATGTTTTCCAAACTTCCGTATTCAGTTAGTCCTCGTTTGCATTGAGCTGGACCTACAAGCATCTACCACAGGACCCCCACGAAGTCTCTTTCTGCGGTTGTGCTGATAGTAAGAATTTTTCTTGAGAAAACGTTTCCCACAATCTTCACAGAAGCCTCATGCGACGACACGTTGGAGTTCCCGTTGTTATCTCCGCCATCATTTTCCTTGTCATCGTCGTTGTCGTCACCTTCCCTGACTTCGGTGTCGTCATTGCAGAAGCGACGATGATTACTTGCGTCCATTCTTGAAGAGCATCGAGTCAGACATACTTCACACATGCATGAATTGAACGCTGCCGCTTCCGTCGAATTTCCTGTTGCGGGATGCCTTGACTATGATGTAGCAGTGAAGTTGAATGTTTAGCTCTGCAAATGTTGAGTCTGCGTGCACCAAGTCGCCTCTAAAAATGAACAATTTACCCTTGTCCAATGTACGCGTAGCAGAATCCTCGAAGTCTACGGTACCGCCAAAGCATCTTGGAAACACAATTAAGTGCATATTGGGCGTTAGGGCGACAAGCACGGAAGCCTGCACGCATGTCTTAGAGATAATAGCCTCTGCCGTTTCAAACGAGGGGAAGTCCTTGTGTATACCTTGGCGAGACCCATCAAGCAAGGACTTTAAGTCCATGACGTCCGTCGAAACACCCACTCATCGTCCGTGTTGGTTGCGACGGTTGCAATGAGCGCTCATCGCGGGGCCAACCTCGACTATTGGCGCTTGAAGTCGGAACGGTCTCGCTCCTCGTCGTACATGTTGCAAGAGAATGGCTCAAAGGCCAGCCCCTCCACGGCCGCCAACACTTCTTCAGATATCTCATCATCGACCGGAACATTGCCAACGACAAAGCCCTCGTTCCAGAATTTCGCATGCAGCGCCGCATCCATTTTGTTTACTTGCGCTCCTCTTCAAAACACAGAACACTGGTCACCGAGGGTGAAGCTGGTGGCCGCCGAGGGGAGACGCTGTTGGCGGCCGAGAGTGGCGCTGCTGGCCACCGAGGGGAGACGTGCAGGCCGCCGAGGGGAGACACAGTTGGCCGACAAGGCGTCACCTGCTGTCTGCCGAGGGGTGACGCTGCTGGCCACCACAGGGTCATGCTACTGGTCACCAAGGGGTGACGCTGCGGGTCGCTGAGGGTGTTGCTGCTGTTTGGCGAGTGTTGCGACCGAGCTCCGGTTCCGGGAGTCGTTGCCTCGTGGTGTACGCACTACAACGCAGCGGCTGCGGTGTTTTGGGCAAACAGCATTGGTGCATCTATGTACCGTTGTTTTTGTCATTTCTTGAGGTGCTCCTTCCAAAAACGGCTGGTGTTTTTGGTATTTATTCAGACGGCTACCGGAATAGTAGCCTCATTTTTGACTTTTATTGTAAAAGTCGGCGAAACTTTCCGATCTTGAGGGAGCTTTGAAAATAAAGAAACACTTCAATCACCCATGTCCTCCCTCCTCCCGTCATTTCGCAGCCTTTCATTTCGATATCGTCCCAGACAGCGCCATAATGGCTAGCGTCGCGTTGTCCTCGTCGTCGGATTCCTGCGCACAGGCTGAACCTGCTGAGGCGGACTTCCTCGAGGTTCACGTTCCTGCGTCTACTGCTGTCAATGCGTGCGCGCCCCCTATCGAGCAGCGCTACTTCGGGATTTGGGAGATTTTCTTGCGGTCTTGGACGAGTACCAGGATGTCACTCATCAAGTGTGGCTGCGAGGAATGGCGGCTTAGAAAAACTGGGTAAGCTTACAGCTACGACGAAGACCCCCTGGTTTCGAAATATACTACCGTAGGTTATGCTGCACGCATGGTTGGAATCGCGCTAGCCGCTCTAAAGGCAAGCGAAAGAACTATTTCGTGAGTCCATGGCGTGCGAGGCGCAGCTGGCGCTCGCAGTGGTGTTTGCTGGTGAAAAGGGCTTTCAAGTGAAGCTAACACAGCAGAACACGAATCACCATGGACTGGGTTCGACATCGTACCAAAATCACCCCGCCAACCGCCGTGTTGATGATGCAGACGTGATTAAGATTCGTCGACGAGCTACAATGGGCTGGCGCTAAAAACGGGTAAGACTCCTACTGTAGTCTGCTGATTCTACTTTTGTATATCTCGGCTTGATTTTGACGATTTACAGGGAAGAAGGTTACGCTGCGTGACGTGCACAACATCATCCAGAAGTAAAGGAGGCGCGTCGAGGGTCTACTACCGTTGAGTCTAGATTGGAGTCTAGCCTACGCGACTTCTGCTGTTCTCGAAAAGGAAACACAGCAACTATCTACGGGAATGACGCCAAATTGGCTTAGGACTATCACTTTCCAGACGCATCAAATGCGCCGATTTTACGAGCCTTTCCTGAGGTGCTAATGATCGAAGCAACTCACAACACCAACGACGCTCGCTATAAGCTGTTCATCATTATGATCCACGATGTATTGTAGCGGCAATAAGTCATGATACACGTTTTAAGAAACTGGACTATATGAAGCGTGTAGCTTCTTCAGTTCTTGGCCGATTGAGCCCAAAATAGTCACACAGATAGATCTCCATAAGAGGAATGCTGTGTGCATTGCCGATATTACCATTGCTGGCAAACATGAGCTCGCGCCACGAGCTAACCGCTGAAGAAAAGCAAATGATTATCAATGCGCATGAATATTTCCTCGCCGAGCGAAAAGCGCGACCGCCAGGGCAGCGTAATCATGGCCCTGGGGTGCGAGACCGAGTCGCTACCTGCCTGGGGGTGTCGCCCGCATCTGTGGGGCGCGTGGTGGCGGCAGCAAGGAAAAAGGAAGCCTCACTCACCGAGGCAGGTCAAGTTGTAGTGCCTGTCTCATGCACATCAAATCTTTTGTCTCATCCCTTTACTTTTTATACAGGGAAAAAAAGTTCAAGAGGGCGCCCAGCCCAACACGATCTGGCAGAGCTGACACCGAAGGTTCGTGAATTTATTAACGAGCAAAACCGTGCATGCATGCCGGTGACTGCAGCGGCAATCGCGGCACACATCCAGCAAGAAGATGAAGCAGTTATACCTCTCAGAACAATGCGCTACCTACTTAAAAAAATGGGATTCTCCCATTTGAGAGGAAAAACGCGAAATATCCTGCTGAAAAGGCAGGATCGGTGTCGTTGCGCGCCAACTACCTGCAAAAAAACTTGCCAATCGGCGTGATGACGAATGTCAGCTGCCGCGCAAACCGGAGGTGTTCCTGGATGAGTCATACTGCAATGTACATCACGTCACAGAGAAAACGTGGCTGCCGGAAGACAAAATTCGGTTTTCCAAGAGTGGAAAAGGCAATAGGTAAGCGATTTTTTTATTGATCAGAGATTTTAAATTCATATTTTTGTAGAATATGTATTGTGGCAGCAGGCATCGTGCGCAGCCAAGGCTGTGTATTACGAGGAGAGTTTGTACAAGGATCTATACAACATTGGCCAGCCACTAAAAAGCGCTTCTCCTGAAAGTGACTATCACGGAAATTTTATCGCTAAACTTTTTGAGGCATGATTTACGGAGCTGTGCAAAACGTTATCAGAACAATACGGCCCGTGCATCATTCATCTTGATGGCGCCTCGTATCACAAGCGTCAACTTAATCCAGCACCAACGACATCAACTACAAAAGGTTTTATACAAGAGTGGCTGGAAGACAATGGTATTTTTACTTTTGTTTTTGATTTTATTTTTCTTCTAACAATTGGTTTTTCATTTGCAGAAATTTCCTATGAAGAGTGTTTTGTGAAAGCTCAGTTGCTACAGCTCGTCCGTGCCTTCCGCCCCCTGTCAAATTCGCCGCGTTTGAGATTTCTATAAAGTACGGTCATGAGATTCTTTACACCCCGCCGTATCACCCAGAGCTCCAGCCAATTGAGCTGATATGGGGGATTCTAAAAACCGAATTGCCCGCGACCCTGCCATCAGTATCACCGATCTGAACGCTAAAGTTGGTGAAGGACTGCGTGCAGTTACGTCAAAGAACTGGACGAATGCATATCGACACGCACAACAATTCGAGAACAGCTACAGCGAAAGCCTGGACGACTGTGAGCTTGCGGATGATAGTGGAGAAGAAGAGGACGACGACAGCGACGATGAGGACCTCTACATTTTAATATAATCTTGCTGCTGATGTGTTTCCCAATAGTGACCTTTTTATGAAATTGCAAAGATGCCAAAATTGACCAATCACCAAGCACTAATAAGCGCTGTTGTGCCCGTGAAATATGCGAGTAGGCATGAACCTCCGATTATGGCCATTTTCGGTAGAAACTACGCAGATTGAAAACAAACAGATGCCACAACCGTCAAAAACACACATAATTCTGCCCTATGTAAAGATTTCAGCTCGAAATTCGCAGTAGAAAAGAGCTACACGGCTGACAAACACGTGTATCATGACTTATTGCCGCTACAATATTTAGACGTGTACGTGCCTCTGTTTTTATTGCAGCTGATATATGAGAGAATCGACTAACTTGTGTCTGCTGGTTTGTGTCTTTATTGGGGCCTAGTGATGTTATTGCGACTATGTGGAGGTGTTGTGATTGTTTTGCGGCTGTGTTGTGACTGGGCGATTTCAATGTGGTTCTCCTTTATATGGGCAAAACGTACAACACGCGCCGATGGAAATTGAGAGTGCTGAATGTCTTACGGATGCTATTACTTCGTTCAAGTCATTCAACTCAACGTGGGATCATGTTTGAGTTATAATTGTGGATAAGGCCTTCGGAGAGATTTCACTGCTGCGAGATTCATTTCCTAGTGCGCGTATTCTCATTTGTAAGTTTCACGTCGTGAAGTACATTAAAACGGAGGTCGCGAAGCGCGAGTACGAAGTGCTGGACCGTAAAAGGTTGAAGATGCCGTGCACATGATACTGAGTGCGCAGACAGAACGAAACAGGTCGAAGTATTTTTTCTATATTGTGGAATGCAAGCAAATTCTGAGCAATGAAGACGTCCCGGAGCCAGAGCACACAACGCGAATTGGCACAAGTGCAGAGACATGTGGAGCAGATTTGGATGTGTGGACATTCCTCATTTAGGAAACACCACCAACAATCGGTAAGAGTTACATGCACTATTAACATGACGCTTAACCTTAATAACCTGTTAGACTGGAAGCAGTTTGGGGGCATTTGAAAGACGTCTTGAAACCCATTATGCTGCTTGGCGAGTGTGTGCATACACTATGTTATTGTAATCAATCGCTGAAATGGAGTACACAAAGTGGATGTCGGATGTTGGGTACATGCGTTACAGCGGAGTAGATATCGAATGGGAGAAGTTAGCCAGCACGCGTACCAGCTCGTGGAGAAACATAATCGTGTGGCAAACAATCGCAAGACACGGTACGATATTCTCGAGTTGCACGACGACGTGTTCGAGTTGCCATCACCGGTAAAACCAGAGCGCAAGTATCATGATGATGCAATCGTAAGTTCGTTTGTGGGTAATGCAACACTTTGAATTCAGTGTAAACTTATCATGTCAAATTATTTTCCAGAAGTATCGATGCTCCTGCACTTTTATGAGGACGGAGTTGCTACCTTGTCACCATGTCATCTTTTGACGGTTGCTTTCGAACAAGATTCCTATCCCGGTAAAGCACATCCACCCGCGATGGAGTCTAACAAGCCCAGTGAGCATTCCTGCTGATGAGGACGAGCCTACGGAAGATGAGGCTGTCTCAGCACAAGATTACAAATGACACGAATAAATTCCGTGTCTCGCACGATGTTGTTACGCGTGTTGCCGATATCATGAGTCGGAACAGTACACCGGCTAACAAGGAAATGCTGGCAGCCTTGAAACACTTTGAAACGATTGTCGTCGGTGGTGTCGCTCCGTTTGTCTCCAAAGCAAAAGTGCGGCCTGATAAGTTATTCTGACTAGATAAACTCTCTCAAGCATCCTTGCCGGTGCCTACGAATGACGTGGTCATGAATTCCAGTGACGACGACGTCCCGCCGACTGTCCAGACCAGAGTTGCAAGCGAATCAGTTGCAGAAAAAGGCTCAAGTGTCGACAACACAAAATCACCCCGACGGAGTTCCAGCAATACAGAGCCACCCTGACGAAGTGACTCGGGCACAAGACCTCCCGGTTGAGCAAACGGATGCTGCACGCTTCAGTGCTGCAGTATTGAATTTGCCAGGGAAGTGACCAAATCACGGGGTGCCAATCTAAGCTCCAGCTCCAGCGAAGATTCGTCTCAAAAAGTACCAAGAGCAGAGGGCGTCCAAAAATAAAAAAGGCCAGAAACAGAAGAGAAGCGACAACGAATGACTGAATCGCCCAAGGAGACCAAGCATCTTGTGCAAGAGTCACTATTACCAGTGACAACTCTCACGAACATATCTAGAGCGTTGAAATCGACGTTTAGCTACGAGTCTGCTCACGACTTCCTAGCAAGCTTCACGGTGAAAACGATACCCCCCAGAAAACAACTAATCGCAAAGATGATCACCCGCACAAGGGTGCCAGTGATATTTGTTTTCACGGAATGATTCGTCACGAAATGCCGCCGGCTGTTGAACGAATACGGGTAGTCACTTCACAACCTAAACCAGCGGTCGGAAGTCATGTAGCAAAGGATGGCGTATTCAACGAAGATCAACCGTACGTCATGGTGAGCTTCACGAAGCAATAAAAGTGATGGCATCATCCGAAACAATGGAGTGAGTCCAAGATACCTCGCTTAATCGACTGTCTATACCAATTGGCCTCGATGGGTACGCAACTCTTGACAAAGATAAGGCGATTACAGCAATCCAGAAATTGATATTGCCTATGAGCCGAGAATCACCATTCGGAATACTGCGTAACGAGGTTCTATTAAGGTTTCGAGTTGACGAATGGCTCAACGACGACTGCACAATGCAAGGTATGACAACGGTTTAAGAAGAATGTGGTTCGATGGGAATAATTTCTCATGCACTCTGCGGTACGGACGACATCGAGCTGAAATGCAAGACCATCGCAGGTGCGATCAGTGTCACAGCAGCAATGATGTCATGCTGCTTCCACTTCAACTAAACGATAGTCAACGTTGCGGGGCCGTGTCCGACCTTCATTCGACACCACAAACAATCCATGTGGTAAAATTCTCTACACAAGCGGAAACAGTTTGAGGAATGCGAAATTCGCCGTCGTTCCGGAAAATGTGGACATGCACAACACGGGAATTTTGCATGCGGCGCAAGAAGCGGATCCGAATGACACGCGGACTGTTGCGGTGGTGACGAAGATGGACTTGGTGGATGCTGGCGCGGAACAAGCTGTGCATGACTTGCTGCTTAAAAAGAAGAAAATCATGCATCTCGGATATCATGCCGTGAAGTGTCGGAGCCAACGTGAGTTGACGAAGGGCACCCACGATCGAGAAGCGTATATTGAACGAGTCAACGTTCTTCGGAAAGCACGAGTACTGGCGTCGACTGCCGAAAGAGTTGTGGGGTGTGCCCGTGTTGACGGAGTGGTTGGTAACAATTTTGCAAGACAACATTCGTCGGTCGCTTCCGAAGGTGATTAAAGAGATCAAAGTCCGGATCGCGAAGACACATAGAAATTTGTATGGTGGAGAGATTCACACTTCATCATGATGGATTCTTGTACTGAAGATAGACAGGGATTATTCGCAGACCATAGAAAAGGCAGTATAAATTAACGAAAGACATGAAAATTGTGGCTGAAGCCCTTCAAATCATTTTTGCAGCCTGTTTATTGCCAGTCATTTTCTTTTTGCCCCCTCACCGCGTTGTAGTACGGAATGATAATGCACCAAACGAAAAGACTTTTAAGCAGCTCTGGCGAGAGCTCACCAAGGTCGGTTGGAAGCTCGCAAGCCGCGACGCCTGAGCGTCGACTATACGTATGTGAAACCTGGAGTGAAAGGACGTCTAGATGAATCCAGGCGCGACGTGGATTATTTCGTCGGTAAGAGACGCATTTTGTCCATAAATTAGCTCAGTTGCTAACTTTGTCTTGATATTACAGGGGAGGAAGCTTTGATGAAGTATGCGCGAATGGACGGGATACTGGAGCTGCCATTTTTACCTCGAGAGGTACCACGCCGTAGGTCTCTGTTTACCCACCACCAACACTCCGCGATGAGGCGCCTTCGGTCCCAGGTTGCCCACTAGTAGCTGCTGAAGCGCACATCGTTTCTCCTGAAGCCCAGCCCAAGCTGCTGAATCCCTAACTCAAGCTGCCGAATCTCCCTGTGTGGTAGTGCATCCTTACCTTTCTCTCAAGCATCAATCGACTTCGTTGCGCGAAGAGATACCGGTGTCTACATAGGTTCTATAATCGGCAATTCCAGATGCTACAGAACAACTCGAGGCTGCAGCATCGACAATTCCAGATTACACAGAACAACAGGAGCATGATACAGTCTTCGCAGATGCCTACGACGATGGGTTTGGCGTTTTTGACATCAGCCAATTTATGGATGCATTGAGAGCAGAATCGCTTTTTGGACTAGTGCCATTTGACGATGTGAACATATGCTGGCGACAATGATGAAGGTGACAAGGTTAGCGACGACCACGCGTACAGCGGTTGACATCTCTACGCCGTGCGACTGACAATCGCATTCAGGAGCAACTACCCCGCGTTGCAGCGTTCATGAGCGAGCACGGGATTGAAAGGTCGTGCAACGAACCAAAGCTACGCCGCCGTGAGCCAAGCGCGGCTGCCGGACGACGCTCCGGTGCAAGTTTCTGAAAACACCACCATCCGCCAGCTTTAGTTTATCGACAGTCAAGAGAGTGCGATGCAACAAGATCTGGCAGACCAACAACACACCGCTGACGACGCGTACCGTCTCATACTGGTGCGCGTGCACTGGGTCCCGATCCCCGTGTTTATAAATGTGGGCGACCTTCGTGAGGCACTTGGTCTTCCACCCTATAGACTACGACCTCCATTTCGAGCTGCGTAGCAACTGGATACCCCGGATCCCGCTGTGGATATACCCCACGTCTACCACGAAGAAAACTCGTCAGACACAGAGTAACCAATGGTCCTGTCTCGAGAGACGGCAGCTGTATTTGGTTAGAGTAATATCCGCAATGCCCATACAAGTTGACACCTACAAGCTCACTTTTCTTGGTGCAGCAGTGCATGGCAACTCTTAGGCAGTCCTTCGGTGCTTCGCGAAAAGTCGTGTTAGCATGGCGCTGGATCCAGCGTTTCAGAACAGAGAACCCGACTTCAATCGGGTTCAAATCTGACGAGTAGGGTGGTAGGAAAATAACAAAGCACCCGTAGCATGAACGAGTGCCTGAAGCTCTTCATACATATGAATCTTAGCATTGTCGAGAATGACGATGGAGCGTGGCAGCGGCCACGGATTCAGATAGGGAGCGATCTGATTTTTGAAAACGGCGTGGAAGTTGGCTCGGGTAAATGTATCTTCGACCGTGCCCCACGAGAAAAAAGCCGACGTGTCCATTGCGCCAAGAACAGACACGCGCTTGCCTCGGGAAAAGGGAACTTGAACTCTGGCTGGTGTATTGGGCGCTGAGCAGTCGTGCTTTCGCAACATTGACCTAAACAATAACATGATGCAAATTAGAATTTAGTTTACATTTCCGACAGTTTACTTGCACGAAGCTTCCGTCCTTGGACGTCTCGTCCTCAAATACGAGTTGATCAGGGCCGGAGTAGTATGGAGCAAGTCTCTGGACAAACTCGCTGCGTTCACGGGGTAAGCACTCCACCGTTCGCTTTGTCATGACCTTCCTTGTAAGACCGAGGTCAAACCGCAGGGCTCGGCAAATCGTGGCGTCCGAAACGTTGTGGCGCATGTCATAGCGCTGCATGAGCTCCGTACGCAACTCTTCAAAGTAAACACATGGATGACTCTTAGCGTACTCCTGAACGAACATGCAAACTTGCTGGGGCCACTTTAAGGTCTTGTCGTTTCTCTTTTTCTTGTCAATATTGCCAGTCTTAATGAACCTACGATACCATCTCGTCAGACTCCTCTCAGAAACGCCAAGAACAGTTGAGACCACACTTAGCTGAACATCGTAAGCATATATAAGAACAATGCCGCGCCACTTCATGTCCAAGGAAAAAGTCATCTTTTTCCGAACATCAAGGGTTAGAGAAGTATCTCTTTGCTGCGAAAAGTCCGAATGCCGATCTGTTCTACGGCAGTCAGGCTCTCTCCTCGATAACGAACGCTGCACCAGTCATCTCCGCAATACGGATTAAAATGGTACACTGGTACATTTTTTCATCCTTGCCACCTTTCTTAAACATTGTCTAATTTGTATTTTACCATTAATCTTGTCTATTAAGTGACACACAAAAACATATTTTTTCTCCTCTGGATAGCCAAAATAGCAGAAAGGCACAATACATTATAACATGACGTTTGTGCAGCGTCAAATTAAACGAAAAAGTCTTTTTTGTAAAACCGGCATGCAGTAAGCGATCTTATTCCAGAAAATTGAAACGGCTTCTTTAGCAAATTAGTCGGTAAGTGGGCGTATCCGTTTTATCCAATCAGGCACAGGAGATTCATTATTTTGGAAAGCGTTTTGAGGTTTTACTCGCTGTTATATAGCAATTGACCTAACCACGGGTTTATTTCAGCCAATCCAAATGGACGCGAAATTAGACTAATTTTAAATGTGTGCATCCAATCTTTTAGGGTAAACATAAACGGAACGCTTGGGGCCTTGCGTTCTGGGATCATCGCGGTGCTTTGCCCACCGCTGAACGACTGATTTTAAGACTTTCAACAGCTGCTTGTACGCTGCCGTGGCTGGACGCCCTTTCACGCCGCGTCGGCAAGAAACTGCGCTGGGCGCTGAGGGCCAGCAATGTAAGCGCAAGCGTGAAAATGGACAGAACTATCTGAGGCGAGCCGATCCTCAAACGAAAGCACGCTATGAAACCACATGAAGCCCCACTGGGAGGTGATAAATGACAAGTCGTTATTATATTGTTGTCTCCTGGTTAGATGCTTCCACTTCTTGTTGTGTCGCTTTAAGCGCATTATTATAAATTATCTTCATATCCAGCACTCCTCCGCCCCGGCTACTGGGCATGGTTGTCTGCTTCTTGGACACGAGATGTCTCTGCAGTGCGAGTCGGGCGGAAGTTCTCTGGATATTTCTATCCAGAGTTTTAGGGACGATCCGAGAGCCGTCAAGTATCCTATACAAACACATATCTGGACATAGCTGTAATTTTCAAAAGTTTATGCTATACAAAAAGGCCATTTAAATGACTTAGAAACTGATAAACTGTCACCTTATATTTTAAAATCTGTGAATGTTGACCGAGTCGCCCTGAACCGACATTCAAGCAACCGGCGGCTAACGTTGACCCATTATACCCTAGAACAACATTCAAGTGACCTGGCACGAGTTCCGAGTAGGCAAACTTCATCAATGAACGTAGACAAATCTGAACGCAGTCGTCGGAATCGAATGGCTGCACTAGATGCGAGGTCACATCCGCAGAAGTAACGTCACAGGACGATGCAGCACGTCAAGAAATGACGTACTTCTCTGTTCCACGAAAGTATGACCATTTAGTTTTTTTGTGAACGACATATTGTTTTACATGCACATCATTGGTCAAATTGCAATGCTTATAAAACGAACGGTTCGCGCATCTAAAACCGCGCTAGAGACCAACATAATCCATCATGTTGCGACGTCGCACACACCCGGAGCCAAGGACCTCTCGCCCAGCACGTGCGTTACTGGGCGCTCTAAGAGAATCAGCACGAGGCTGCCATTTTCCTCTTCAATGCAGAACTGAATTCGCTGAATGCGAATTGGGGCTAGGGTAGGACTGGCTA
Source organism: Phytophthora constricta (assembly GCA_011947335.1). Classification (NCBI taxonomy): domain Eukaryota; phylum Oomycota; class Peronosporomycetes; order Peronosporales; family Peronosporaceae; genus Phytophthora; species Phytophthora constricta. The sequence continues at coordinate 1,607 of JAAVTI010000411.1, read as the reverse complement.
AACCTAAATTTAGGATACTGTCGTAAATTTAGGTTTAGGACGACCCAAAGGCCTGGGGAATCGCTCCATTATTTTGCAGTCCAGGGCTCCTTAGCGTCAGCATCAATAACAGCTCTGTTTTTGTGTCGTATAATATTGTAATCACCACTCTGCTGAGCAGATCGCACTCCTGATCACGGCGAATGAGATCATTGGAGGATAAGGAAAAACTCTAAAAACCGTTTTTCGGGTGTCCCTGCTTAACGAATGACCAATTGAAATACCGCTGTCGAGATTTGTACCAATCACGTTGCAGTTCTCCGTAATCCCAAGATGTCCCCAAGTATTTTGGGTATGTTAGCAAATTACCTAATAATTGTGCTTACAAACTCCAAGTGTTTGCAGTTCTTTAGTTTGCTTCTGTGCAAATATCAGTCAATCAGAGCAGGCTTTTTTCTTGACTACGAAGACTCGTGAAAAACTAGTTGCCCGTGCAAAAAACTGTAGAAGACTCCACACCTCGTAGTCACGGAGCGTCAATACGACATGTGATTTCTTCTTGGTGAATTTAGTAGTCAGAGGACGGACTGATCGCTCGCAGCTATAGAAGTGCCGAAGACCTTGCTGATGCACTGGTAAGGAGAGGTGCACAAGCGACGAATGGAACGTTGTGGTCAGCCTGCGCACGGATGGGTGGTGAACATTACTCAAAACAAATGTCCGTTGCCGAAGCATTTTTCAAATACGCCGCCTGTGTGCACTTGATGGTTTGTTTAAAGAATCGTAAGAAAAATATACCCGGGTAGAACTATCCGCCAATACCATTAGCCAATCGTAGAATACGTCGAGGGTGATTCTTGCCCAAACACCACCGACTACCACGATTTCTGCAACACCGAGTTTTCGAAGCTTTCGTGGAAGAAGGGGAGGGAACCGAGGAAGGAGCATTGAATCTGGGCGAGGTGCAACAAGGCGCCATGCGCAACTTTGAGCTCGCGGTGGTTGAAGTAGTAGTCATGCTGGCGACAGATTGGTGGGTGATCGACCAAGCCAAGCATAATTGGCCATGCATTAGATAGAGATTTAAATTAGGCCTTGGAGCCAATAATTCATTGTTGGTGTTTTGGAGGCATGCCCTGAAGCTTAGCCGAATGAAATAGCGAAATATGTACTTGCAGTTTGTTCTCCATGATCTAAACTATGCTTTCACCGATTAGATCCCTCTAACTCGAAGACCCGGAGCCGGGGCTGCAAGTGCTATACCAACAAATCTTGGACCTCGCTGACGAAAACTTCAGCTTCAATGACTAATATTCAATCACAGTCGAGTATCCCGACACGATCCTCTGAAGCGCAATTGCTTCAAGACACACATTAAGCACGAACATGATCGGTGAACACTTGCATTTTTTAGATTTTAGCATGCATTGTCCCTGTGCCTGACACACAAAAAAGCGAAAAACTGGCAATCTGAAAATGAAGTATTCCGGTCGGAAATATCATTATTCGACGTTGATGGGGCTGTATTCATTGTAGTAATAGAGGCTAGTGACGGGGGCCAAGGACGAGATTGCTCGCTGCAAAGAAAATGAGCATTAATGAAATCGTTCAGCCTCCGAGCAGCTTGC
>JAAVTI010000410.1:0-28651 GCA_011947335.1 Phytophthora constricta | reverse complement strand
AAAAGAGCAGGGCCTTACCGGAGATCGAATCCGGGACCTCTCGCACCCTAAGCGAGAATCATACCACTAGACCACAAGGCCACGCAATCGACTCAATCGACCCACATGTCGCGGCTTCAGCACGGCCTCTACGAGCCTCTGCACCCCGCGGCGGCCACCCTCACGCACTTCGCCGTCCGGTCCGCAAATTTACAGACCCTCACCGCGCCATTCCGACTCATTTTGGCCGACATCAGATTGTAGAGGTGTCGACGTTTGTCACGACCGCAACGCCGTCTCGAAAGTCACTCCGACCAGCGCGTAGCTATGGGAGGCTTGCTGTGACGCCTGTCCACCCGCGACAACGCGAAGAACGAGTAAAACAACGACGAGAACAAAACGGCGAGACAAAAGAGCAGGGCCTTGCCGGAGATCGAATCCGGGACCTCTCGCACCCTAAGCGAGAATCATACCACTAGACCACAAGGCCACGCAATCGACTCAATCGACCCACATGTCGCGGCTTCAGCACGGCCTCTACGAGCCTCTGCACCCCGCGGCGGCCACCCTCACGCACTTCGCCGTCCGGTCCGCAAATTTACAGACCCTCACCGCGCCATTCCGACTCATTTTGGCCGACATCAGATTGTAGAGGTGTCGACGTTTGTCACGACCGCAACGCCGTCTCGAAAGACACTCCGACCAGCGCGTAGCTATGGGAGGCTTGCTGAGACGCCTGTCCACCCGCGACAACGCGAAGAACGAGTAAAACAACGACGAGAACAAAACGGCGAGACAAAAGAGCAGGGCCTTGCCGGAGATCGAATCCGGGACCTCTCGCACCCTAAGCGAGAATCGTACCACTAGACCACAAGGCCACGCAATCGACTCAATCGACCCACATGTCGCGGCTTCAGCACGGCCTCTACGAGCCTCTGCACCCCGCGGCGGCCACCCTCACGCACTTCGCCGTCCGGTCCGCAAATTTACAGACCCTCACCGCGCCATTCCGACTCATTTTGGCCGACATCAGATTGTAGAGGTGTCGACGTTTGTCACGACCGCAACGCCGTCTCGAAAGACACTCCGACCAGCGCGTAGCTATGGGAGGCTTGCTGAGACGCCTGTCCACCCGCGACAACGCGAAGAACGAGTAAAACAACGACGAGAACAAAACGGCGAGACAAAAGAGCAGGGCCTTGCCGGAGATCGAATCCGGGACCTCTCGCACCCTAAGCGAGAATCATACCACTAGACCACAAGGCCACGCAATCGACTCAATCGACCCACATGTCGCGGCTTCAGCACGGCCTCTACGAGCCTCTGCACCCCGCGCCCATTAATAAGCATACAAATATCAAGATATGAAGAATGATGGTCAATTAAACGTTTGCACTCGTTACTATCGGAAGGCTTGCTGCAGCTCAACGTATGCCGTCCTTGTGAGGGACTGCAAGCACTTAGCAGGCTTTTCAGCTGCTCTTTTCATAGACAGTGATGTCTAGAATTTTGCTGATCTCCAGCTAAGTGCGATTCCACTTAAGTACGGCTTCGACTAAGTACGATTATGGCAGATCAAGGACCATCAAGATCAATGATAGTGAGGATCTAGGATCTTCAGAATCAAGGATGGTGAGGATCAAGTATCTTCAGAATTAAGGATGGTGAGGATCAAGAATCTTCAGATTCAAGGATGGTGACAAGTCAAGGATCTTCAGATTCAAGGATTGTCAGGATCAAGGATTGTCAAGACGAAGAAGAAGTCAGTCCGCACATCTCGGTCCAGGATTATGGGGGCACCTTATGTTAACCACAAGTCGACGACCGGCGGGAAGAAACGCAAGACACGGAGGGAATCCTCAGGAATCCAGAAAAGATAGACCAATAGGAGATAGCAAAAATCAGTCCGCAATTTGCCGAATACAGCACAAGTCTTCTTCACGTTCAAGTGTTCAAGCTCGTGCTCAGCGGGATCAAGTCAAGAGCAAGTCTTTCGGCCGATCGACGTAGCAGATAATACAAGTAACACGTGTTCGTTAAACAATATGACAAGTTTGCTGTTACGCGTCTACCGACTCCAAGAAGTACCGATCCAGACTGCAAGCGATAGGGCAGTACTGGACGCTTGGAGTTCTTGATCGCGGGCTCACCCTCAACCCAGAGTGTCGATAGGACGGCACTATAAATAAGGCACGTCGACACGGAGCAAGCTAAAGGGCCGAGTGATTGACGGAGAAAGTGGGATCTACCGACTAAGCGATAGGCATCGCGTGGATCTGGCGATAGAGAAGTAAGGGTCGAGCGATTAAGCATTAGGGATCAACCGATCTAGTGGAGAAAGAGTGGGGATCGAGTGAAACAAGCGATAGGGATGGATCGATCGGACAACAAAAAGGGAAGGGTCTGCTCCATCAGGCGATAGGGATCGAGCAATCCGAGAAAGAAGACTATCTGGAAGTGTGGGAAGACCACCCTCGCACATCCAACAACCAAGACAACAACAACAAAGACCTACCCAAGATCTATTCCTGTTACTGCGCAACCGTCCTACGGAATTACGCTAGCCAAGTCCTGGAAAATAACGCGACGTCGTTGAGTTTCCGAGGTGAAGTCGCATTTGTGAGCTGGAGATCCCCTGCCCGAAGATCCGAGATCGAATTTTCTGGTAAGCTACTACACCACAATGGTGCAACGACCCGGGACTACTAGTCCAGAAGATTGTATTCGAATCAAACATGAACCTGTGGCGCGAGAGTTTCGAGTGAGGGACTATCGACGACATTTAATCTCGCTGAACAACGATCCCACGTGCCGTCGGATCTTGACGGGACGTCTATGGCCGGCCGCGAGGCCAGCGAGATTGCAGAGGCGTACGAAGCTGCGTTCTGTCCCCGATGTGGCTCTGGCAAGAGCCACCATGGGTCTCGATCAACACCGAGACCCAGCAGGTCCTCTGCCTATAAAGGTAGAGAACCAGCGAAGCGCCGATGAGGAAGTCCAAATGGCCAAGAAGTCCGAGACGACTACCAAGCGCAAGGCTACCAAGTCGGCGAAGAAGAAGATGCGGGCGCCAGTTACTGAAGACGAGCGACCGTCATGCAAGTCTAGCGCGAAGAGTCAACAACGTCAGTTGAGTCAAAAAGAGTTTGATCGAAATCTGTGTGCCATAGCGTTGTCGCGAATGATGATCAAGGATCCAATCCTGAAGTTACTTCAGCCTACCTTGATTGACAAACTTACCGGACCCGTCCCCGATCTGGACGTGGCCCGTCTCGTGTCCATGCGTCAAGCCGCCCAAGCCACCTTCGGTGTGTTGAAAGACAAACTGGGCGAGTTTCAAAAGGAGAAGATCTACGACTGGGAACTGCCAGCGTGGAAAGCTATGCTGATCAAGCTGCTTGAGCTTCTTCGTGAACTGGTCGGAATCCGCCCGATCGGTCCTGATCCTAGATTCCGATCGCGCCAGGCATCTGCTAGCGGAGGATCAACCGTATCATCACGCTATATATCCGTGCCTTCGGTAGCAGGGAGCTCCGAAATCAGCGGTGAGGACGTTCCAGAACGCATGCGCATACATAACGTTGCTCAAGCTGCTCTAGCAGGCGACGCACGAGAAGGTCGAGATCGGTCTTGATCAAGCTACGATAGGAAAGACGTGGGCTTCACAATCACCTCCGATCGGGATTGAAGACGCATTTGAGAAGATGATGCAGACTTTGTAGCTCGTCACGCCGCTACGACCGTGCCTGTCGCTTCCGCTCCAACCCCGATGGGCGTGGATGAGTCAGCAAGACCCATCCATACTTGAATAGGGGTCGCCATGGGTATCCAACGGATGATCCAGAAGATTTCTTTAATCTTGGTGGCCAAGGCTCAGCACGGCCCGCAGTAACCGCCACGACCGCTACGGCGACACCTCCGGTAACGTGTCAGAATTTCTGCGTTTTCGGAGCTTAAGGAGTTCACTGGACGTGATTCCAACGAGGAAAAAGCTAGATCATGGTTCAACCGCGTCCGATCGGCTGCCCGTCGCGATGGTATGGTAGAATATCATCACTTATCGGACCGTACTTATTATTTGTATGGCCACCGAAGCCCAGCAAGTTACCAGTCACTAATTAAGTTGTAATTTTGACCAAAAGACAGAAGGGCAACCGTGATTTTCTACCAATAAAATCGATTAGGGTAGGTGAGTCCTCTATACCATTTGATCGGACGTATTGGGTCCGATCAGCTCGAAAATAATGTATATGTCCACTTAAACCTTTAGTGATGCGCGTATCACTTGCATATTTGCATTTTAACGGACCGTAGCAATGGGCTTGGACGAGCTCCAGCCCGGCAACACTTTGCGAGCCAAAGCTACCGCCCTTGCTGCGTTCAAGAAGTTTTTAAAGGTAGAGGAAGTGACAGAGGAGTATGTGAGAAAATGCATTGAGTGTGATGAGAGTGGGAAGTGTTTTGTGTCTGTAATGGACCAGTTTGGGATGCATCTTGCGTTTAGTGATGGTAAGAAAGGCAAGCTGTGGCTAGAAATACTGCTATGCAGTACTATCGGCAAGCCAGGCTTTGGCGACTGGACCAGTTTCCCAGCATCGACCTTCATTAGAAACGCGTTTGCTTAAAATGGGGAAAGCACTTGACAGCTTCTGTTTGAAGCGAGAGGTGGTGTGTTCGTTAGTAAAGCACCTCTGATTTGAAGCGAATGCTGGTATATTTATATAGCAATGCATGTTGTGAGAGTGACTATCAAGATGCAGCTTTGCTGTGTCTTATGTGGTACCTTTTTGGTCGCGCCTCTGACCTGTCGATGCTTCGCAAGCGGAACGTTAGCGTCGACGCTGGTGGCTTGCTCTTCCTGCGCTTGATCCGGCTGAAGACGTCGGAGGAACAGGGTCTGTCGTTGTTCCCTGACGCTGACTTCCAAACGTGCCCGTTGACGGTTGTGGCGCTAGTCTTGATCGTCCAAGCCGCTCCCTGTGAAGACTTGCTCGGCAACCTTCTAGCACAAGCGTCCCAGACACTCGCCACGCTAGCACCTGACGTGCCTCTTGTTGAACTTCTTAGCGCCCCCACAGCACCCATTACGCTCGCCGCGCCGACCACGAAAGGAACAGCAACATCCCCGACGATTTACGCTCACGTCGACCGCGCGCTGGAATCGCTCCAGCTGCCGGCGTGATGAAGGCGCTCTGCTCGCACTTGTTCCGGCGTGGCGGTGCCCAACATGCTAACGGGAGCGACAAGTTGACCGAGCGCTGGATCTTCGACCGCGGATCCTGGAACATGAGTACGACAAATAAAGGCTTAAACTACATTTTCAACACGAGTAAAGAAGATCACAAGGTTGCCAAAGTCCTCGCAGGATACAAACCGAAGGTAGCGGTGGCAATTCAGGATCTAAGCAGCTTTGACTCCCAGACGCTTGAGCAGATCACGCAGGTCCAGCGACTGCTGTTTGCGAGATGCAGCAACCTCTCCACAAGCAGCTAAAACGTCAGCCCACAGGTCATCCACATCCTCACAGCAGTTGTCTTCCGGCACTTCCCGCTCTTGAAAGCACTCAGCCCAGAGAGTCTTGCCGTCCAGCGGATCGAAGGGACTGTTTGCCATGGTGGTAGCACGCTGGCAGACCTCCTTGCGTGGTCTTCGCACCTCACGCACCTCTCCAGCACCGGTAAGAACAAGAAGTCGACGACAGACAAGCCAAGTGATTAAGCAAGCGACACAAGCAAGGAGCAGAAGATCATCGACCATCAAGCAGCTGTGATTAAGCACTTAATCGACCACTCGAAGCGCCAAGACATGCGGATGGATGCGCTGGAGGCAAAGCTAAACAATGACCCTGTCCCTACAAACAAGCGCTGCAATCGAAACGAAGTACACGAAGAACAAGATGTGAGCACACCGAAGAAGAAGCAGCGCAGGGCTCACCTTCATGCCACATGTTTTTGATGGTACGCTCACGAGTCACGATGGCAGTCGGGCGAGCCAAAGCGACAGCGCTCTAATGCGAAGCTTCTCGTGGCCTTCATGAAGCTCTTCTTGATGGAAGGCTTCACGCTTGACCCCAGCGCTGCCAGCTACCGCGACGACGTACTCGCCCTCGGTGTGCGCGCAGAGAAGGAAGTCCTCGCATTCCTGACCAAGCAGCGCATCTCCTCTCGCGGGTCTGCACATACTCCACAGAACTGGTGCCATAAACAGCCAGATACAGCGTCACCAGCGTCTGATTCGCTCGACTGCAATTCAAGACCCAGCACCAGGCTACACGCAAGACGTTATCGAGTTAGTGGAGGGATCGAGCTAGTTGCACAAACAGCTGATAATACATGTTACATTGATAGTTAGCAAACCATATAAAGCACTGTAAGAACAGACACAAACCACAGCGGCGTGAAGCGCAGCAGCACAGCAACCGCGCAGCTCTGGCACAGCAGTGACACGGCAGCAGCAGCACGACACGGCAACAGCAGCACGACACGGTAGTAGTTCGACACAGCGCCAGCATGAACAGCATTTGTCGAACGCAGCGTCCACCCCAATAGACACAAGATAAGATTAACCTAGCCGGATTCGAACCGGTAAACCAGGACAGAGTCCTGGACTCTGACCACAGAGCGTCTAGGCCACGGAGGGGGCGGAGGCACATGTCGGCACGGGTCCAGGCTTGACTAAGACAGGGGGCTGGAGGCCTGCCGGGAACAGGCTAAAAATGACCGACTGAGAGCTTAAGCTCCGTGTCGGCACTATCCCGGCAGCTTCTTTGACTTGTGGCCACCCACTAGCCAAGTGTCGTGCCACTTAGGCGTGGCACTCTCTGATTGGGGAGTGCTGGCCAATGATAGCGAGCGCAATTGGCTGGCTGAGAATAGAGTGCTCTTAATACTGGACTCCGCCACGAGATTTTGGCGAACATTTCTCTTTTCACCTTGTCGAGAGCTCAGCGCTCTCGCGGGTTTTCTGCATGTTTTGGCTTGTTTTTCGTTTTCTGCCTTTTTCTCGGCCCACAGGCCGTTTCAGGGCTTGTGGCTGCGCCAATCAACATGGCCCTTTCAGCCGTTTCGCATCACAATCTTTCCTTGACTATCCCAAACTACCTCCCCTAAACACTTTTGTGGAACACACCAGAATATGGCCATCCGTATGCGTATGTATCATTTCTCTGGTACGGGTCCTCTTGGTCCGAGGGTTCGATAAATTTTGGTATGGGGGCAGAAGAAGTTTGCTCGCTCTTCGACGATCTAATGACTGAACCGCTCGTCAATGGTACCTACAACTAGGTAGAGAGACTCAATCATCATGAGCAACGCTGTTGGAGCAATTCTTGATCCAGTTGTGCGGGAAGGGTGTGTCAATGGCGAGTCGCTATTACCACGCTACCAAGAGATCGGATGATACTCCTTTAAACTATCTGTACCGACTGAATGTAGCTGGGATCCGAGTTGGACTTCATTTCATGGACGGAACCCTGATCAAAAGCGCGAACATGTGGAGCACTACGTGGGGACTCTGGGCCATCAAGATCCAGATCTAGTCATGCAGCTGATTATGCTCATGATCCAAGATGTACCAACACTGGAGGGTATCATTCGAAAGCGACAACGAAGTCTTGATCATCAAAAAGTCGCTCTTTGGATCCAGCAAGTTCCGACTGAAAGCGCCTGCTCCACCGCATCCGCCCGTCCGGTGCATATGATCCTAGCAGAAACGGAAAATGGCACCATTGACCAAGGTAACCACGAGTCTAATCAATACTCAGACTATGATCAAGACCGAGACGAGCTGGATCGAGCGCATCTTTATGTAGCAGCCCAACAGCCCAAGGTCCACACCGCGCCGGAAGACTCGAGAAGGTTGATCAACGTACTTCGCGTCCACCATCAGTCAACACGTCACCACCAAGCCGATTGCTGGGAAGCTGTTGACTTACAACAAGTGCGGCGGCCACCATTAATCCGATCGGTGTCTTCGTGGGTGCCGAGCGTGTGGCGACGTTCACGAGTCTGGCGAATGTCCCATGGAGGAGTACTTCAATCTTCTGCGTCAGTGACATGATCCACACAAGCACACAGGTATGTTGCCGCCCACGGCCGAGCAGATGTTAAATTAGATCGACCGCTGGTTTGGAAACCATACGAGACGAGCGATATGTTTTTATTTATGCATATGTAGGAAGCAGATTAAGACCAAGCAAAGCGGTTAGCAAAACACCAATGTATCCCGTCGATAATACATGTGATTTCAACCGAGATCATACCGCGAATATTTTCAGTGCTCGGTCGATCAACGGCGAGTACTCCCGATCTGATCCGATCTCTATGATGGAGCTACTTCCTGGAGAAAAGCGCGGGTACTGGAATTACCATGCGCCCGAAGTGCTTTCATCAGGACAAGATTAACGGGAAGCTGGACAATCATCCCGCTGTGCTGCTGCTTGATTCAGGCGCCGAAGTGTCTATCATAGACACCACCTTTGCTCGTGAGGTAGGCTAACTGATTGACACGGGCAGGACGCAAGACTGTGTGGGGATACGCGATGACACATACCATACAATAGGGAGAGAGAAGATCAAGGTTACCCTGGCTGGAAACTTAGTATTTTTCTTCGAGGATTGGGTAGGAGATCTCTGGCCAGAACGCAATCCTGGGCATGGACTTTATGGTCCGAGCAGGAGTTCGCCTTGAAACCAGTGCTGGGTCCGTGGGGCTACCGGACGAAGTCCGCGTGCAGATGATCGGGCGACAGCTTTATGGGGGCGAAAACTCGCTTGATCACCCCTGACAAGCCGCTCAGAATCGAATTTGGAGAAGATCAAGACGTGCGCTTTTACAACAAGGACGACAAACAACAGTTATAGGTCACGAGATACGAGAAGTGGGTAACGACCGTCGTGAATGGGAGATCTGGCCGACCAACGTTTATAAGAGTAACCAACCTTAGTGACGCGCCTCTGGCACTTAGCACAAGCGTGAAGCTGGGGATGTGAACGTCTGGCGACCTGCTTCCGCGCGAGCATGAGTTTATTCGGACGGGATCTCGCTGATATCTGGAGTGGCAGGAACCTCGCCTATGGAGTAGCGGCTGAATTCCGCGACAACGGTTTTCGTACCCGGAGCCCAGGTCGATCCTGAGACGTCTAGACATCGGAAGACGTGTCGCTGTCGCTACCAAGCAGTCAAGGGTTACATCAGGTGATGGGAAGCCGGTTGAGCTTCATAAGCAGTTGGCAAACACGTCTCCAGCTTCGACCAAACCCGGTCAGCCCAGATCTACGGTTGAACCGCTGGTGACGGAACTAGGGATGTACCTATGCACCAGATATGACGAGTATCCAGTGCAGATCGTGTTCCGGAATCACAGATGCAGCTGCAAAAAGTGGACTCGGATGAGGAAGATTTAACAGATGAGGCCGTACACTACCACGAAGGGTCGGACCTTTTCGCCGAGGATCTAGAAAGAGAGACGGTGATCTTGCCCGAAGTCACTCTGACCGCCGAGATGAAGATCGAAGATATTAAGGTGGGCAAGCCCGAGGCAGAATCTGCGGAGGAAACTACAGTACACCAGGAGCGGCTTCGCCAGATAATTTGGAGGCAGCGTAAGTGGTTGATCGGCAAAGGAAATGCACTGCCACCGGCTGCAATCGGTGTTGTCTGTGATATCGACGTTGGAAACGCTAAACCAGTCGCTCAGAGAGACCGGAAATTCCAATTGCAATATCGCGAGAAGGTCTCTGGGTTGGTCAAGGGATTGCTTAGTGCTGGGATCATCCAGCTGTCAGCATCACCCTGGGCGTCTCCTATTGTCGTGATCACCAACAGGAACGGCGTTGATATCAGACACTGCATCGACTACCGCGTGGTTAACATTGTGACGCGACTAACCATGTATCGAATGCCTTTGATCAACGATCTTCTCGAGGATCTTGATCAGTACTTGTGGTACTGCTCTCTAGATATGGCGAGCGTTTTCTGGGTTGTCCACATGACCGATCGAACGCGCTTGATCTCGGCTTTCATCACGCCGTTTGGCCTGTTCGAGTGGTTGCGCATGCCTTTCGGGTTGAAGAATGCTTCTCAGATCTACCAGCGTTTGATTGACAACGCCCTGTTTGGGTTCCGTCGGGCCTCGTTTATCTGGTCAGGATTTATTCCTGGAAGGTAAAGCGGATGATCCAAGTCAACCATCAACCCTAGGACGCCGATCGTACATCGACGACATCTTGATCGGGGACCGTCGTGGGACGATCTAAGTTAAAAGGTGGAGCGACTATTGGACGTATGTGAGCAGTGGAACCTGTCGATTAGCGTGGAGAAGAGCTACTGGGGAATAAGTAAAGTCGATCACCTAGGACATACGGTGTCATACCTAGGCCTGTCCGCCAAGCCGAAGAACCTGGAAGCGTTGACGAACCTGGAGTTTCCACGAATTTTGAAAGCATTGCAGTCGTTTCTAGGCAGCCTCAACTATTACCACCGATTCATCTCCGAGTTCGCTGTGTATGCCACGGCGCGTTATACCATGACTGAGGACGATTTTGCCGAAAAAGAAGTTCGAAGCAGGATATTTTGGATCCGAAGTGGATCAAAGCTGATGCAGCATTTGAGGCGTTGAAGATCAAGATCAAGGAAGCTCCGATCCTGCATCACTTCGATTCAAACCTTGATCCAATGGTCATACTCTATGCCAGCGACTGGGCCGTTTCTGCCGTACTAGCGCAGAAGCACGAAGGCGTATACATGTCAGTGAAGTTCACCAGCCGTATACTGAAGTCCAATGAATTAAACTATGATCCAGTGGAAAAGGAAATTCTATCCTTGCTTCAGATACTGGACGAGTGCTTCACGATGTTAGCGGGGCACGAGGTCCGTGTTCTGTCCCGACGGACCACATTAGCGTGGATCTTTCGGTCGAACGGTTTGCAAGGACGTCTGTCGCAGTAGGCCGCAAGATTATCGCCGTGGACGCTCCAGATCGAGAAGTCGGTTTGAGAGAGGAGGAGATACTCTGGGCGATTGCCGCCTGTATCACTCCTAGATCGGCGGTGGATAGTGCTTTAGAGTCGGTCGCACCGCGAATGCGCCCAGCTCGGATCTCGATCATCCCTCGCCCCCAGATGTATGAGGGAGAAGAACTCCACCTCTTAAGTTTTAACGAATCTGCGAAGTCGACGCGAGAAGGCGGGGCGTTTAGTGCTATCATATGGAAACTTCCGGAATGGGAGATTGTTTAGGCTGTTTTGGCGTACAATCCATGTCTAACGGTGAATGAAGGAGGACATCGTGGCCTATTGTTATGCTGTTCCATACTTCAGGATCAGGATATCCGAAGGCTAGTAGTGTGTGGGGATTCGAACCTGGTAATACGTCAGCTTCGCGGCGAAATGGAGTGCAATCCCCGGGGTTGATCCTGTGAAAAGGACGTGCATCAGACGATCTAAAGATGTGGCCGGTATGCAAATAATTCCATGCTCGTCGAGATTGGAATGCAAGTGCTGACCTGTTAGCTGACCAAGCACTACAGCGTCAGGCAGGGTTGCAGGTATTTACTACAAGCGATCTAGACGATATGAAGATATTGAATCGTTTAACCGAGCTTATACGGTCAGGATCAATGGTCGGACACGGAGCAGGGGATTAAACGAAGAATCCCCGTCTTCGAAGCTGATTCCAACCTTACAAAACGATTTTACGGCGCCAGTTAGTCGATCGATCGAGAATAAAAAATCGGAGCCTCGATCAGAAGCATTCCGCAACCAAGATCGAGCCGATCGACCCCGATCGCCCGATCTCGAGCGCGCTAACGATCAAGGTGAACCACATGCAGCCGCGGTAAGAACTCAATCGGCAGCCACCAGAGCCGAAATCCCGCGCCACCCCACCCCAACTGTGTTACAGGAGAGCGTGGTTCAGCAGCTACGTCTTAGCCGTATTCGTTCAGCTCAAGATGAAGAACTGTGGATCTTGAATTTGAAGAAGTACCTTTGAGGAAGTTGATGGCCTGACCAGACAAGAAGCGAAGCGCTGTGCTAAGTTGGAGTATCAGTACGAAGAAGGTGCAGATGGTGTACTATACTACGTCTCGCGGGGCGACGGGGATCATGACGATCGGAACTCAATCCTGCAGTTAGTGAGTCCAGAAACTCTTCGTGATGATAAACTACATCATTTTACACTAGTCTGGAGGGTGGACATTAAGGTATCGGACACGTACGAGCGGATGCACAAGAATTTCCAATGGCCGGGTTTATACAAGAGCGTACATATGTATGTCGGTGAGTGCACTGACTAAAGGGACGACCCACGATCCGCGGAGAGTCACCCGGAAATATCGTGGCGACGTATCCATTCCAAGTAATCGCGATGGACCATATCCCGTCGTTGCCTGCGTCATACAAGTGCAACACTGAGCTCCTAGTTTGGGCTGATCTCTTCACTGGATTCGTGATTGTGAAGGCGAATGTATCCCGATCTGCGCAAACGATCGCAGAAGCCTACGAGGAAGCTGCGTTCCGGCGATTCGGCGCGAGTGAGGCGATTCGACATGGTCGAGAGCCCGGCTTCATGTCCGATTTTTTCGAGCATTCAATGGGACAGCGTCAACGTGCTACGTTGGACTATCGACCACAGGCAAACGGAGCTGCTGAACGGATGGTGCAGACGATAACAAGAGCGCTAAGATGTATATTCAAGACGTCGATCAGCGAGATGGGATCAGTCTGTCGAACGGCTCACCTTTGCGCTGATTACTGCTCAGGATCGAACCCGGGGCGAGACCCCGTTTTTACTCGTTCATGGGTGGGGCGTTGGAGGCCGCGTTAGCGGTGGGTAGTACTGATTGACGAGACGTCGATGCTCGACGGTGTCGCATGAAGATCCAACGGCATATAAGATCACCCGACCCCAAGTGATCGAAGCAATCCTAGTCGCGGTTGCAACACGGGCTGATATCAACAATGATTTGGCGACGGATCACGATGCCCAAACCGGAGCTCAAGATTGGCTATGCCTAAATCGCGTTAAGCCCGGGTATGCACGAAAGCTAGCACACTTGAGGCACGGACCATTACGTGTCGAGAAGATGATTAATCGCTACACTGCGCGCCTTGTCACGGAAGGAACGCCTTATCATCTATACCAACCGGTTCACATTTCCTAGTTGAAGCTAGTAAAGCGATTTCCGTCGAGACCCGAGATCAGCCTTGTTTATCCCGCGGATCAAAGGTTTGACTTTGACGAACAGCTACTTCCTGAAGATAGCTGGGACGTGGAGGATCTTGGCGAGGACTTTTATAGGTTGATCAGATTATAGACATGCGCGAAGGATGGGCCACACGATATTATCGTTCGCAGCGTGACTTTTAGGTCAGGTGGAAGGGCTATGACGATCATACGTGGGTTTGTAAGGCTGATCTCAATTTCGGCGGACTTCTATACGACTTCTTGCGAGAGCGTGTCATACGAAATCGTTTCCAGGTAATGCAATCGCATGAGGAAGGGAGATTTCCGGGTCCGGACCTGGTGAATAGTGTGGCAACGCTCACGCAGTGATCGTGGAATATACGGTACCGACTTCGTCAGTATCAAAGGATTGGCAAAGCGGTTTCGGATAAACTATCAGGATGGCTGGTAGTAGGACGACCGGGAACACTTGTAGTGAGTTGGACACTGCGAGGAAGCTGTGATGAAATGGGATTAAGGGAGGAGTCCAACTGCGATTGCAGCATTGAAGGAGGATGACAGCGGGTCATTTTTTATTTATAAATTAAAAACGAAGAAGATCGAGATCGAGTGCTGTGGTTTCCTTCATAACACAGGTCATGGGGGCAAAGAGAAGCAGTCCATTCACATGTTAAGCTTGGAATCGTAGAGTCAGCTCGAGGGGCGTCGGCGCACAGATGCGGAGTCGCGGTGCCGACCCGAGGGTTGAGTCGGAGAGGCCACGCCCCATAATAGAGGCGTGCATGTGAATGGACTGCGAGTGGAGCCTGGTGCCTGCACGGAACATATCGCACAGCGTTATACATAACCAAAACCAATGCAGCTTACATGGCTCGCGTAGTTGAATGTGATGCCGGGCTTGCGCGGGTGATGTACTTGAGCTTTCCTAACTGAAACCGTGAATGGGGTGAGCTACAGCGGATGGCGAGACTCCTGTGGATAGCGAGTGATGCGTAGCCCGACCCGTGTGTGGGACCTTGTCGGAAGGCGAGCAGCTGGTGGCCCCCGGATCGACTCACTGCGCCAATCCACAGCCTTATTAGACGAGACCTGGTCGTTGCCGTGATACTAGTCGGTCAGGCTGCGCCGGAAGCATCTTGAAAACCGCACGCTCGCCCAGGGATCGTTTTGCTCTTTGCTGCGGTACTCCGTCGAGGGAGCGCGAGCCTCCCCAGAGTAGTGTGTAGGTTAAAGCGAGCTCGACCGCGGCGGAGACGCCTGGTGAAAGCAGTTGTCGGTGAGGCTGGTGGTCGCGCCGCCGCAAAGAGCAAATGACCTCTGAATAGACGCCCTCCACTAATCTACCTAGCGCTGGGAAAACCTACATGCCCGGGCACTGCAGCTTACAGCTCCGTATGCTGGGTAGAAAACCAGGGCACTTATTTATACAAACACACAGGCACACTTAGGAGATACCGCTTGCTCGATGTCTTGGTGTGATGACCTCCCCTTCCAGGAAAACACATTTCCCCGTCGACTTCGGCTCCTTGGAACATACCCAGTAAATTCACGGTAGATTAGCATATTGCAAGTAAAGTTGCGACCACCGAGATTCAAAGGATCTAAGCGTCAGATCCTACATGGTATATCTGACCCGGCCTGATATGCCACTGTCGACCTGATATATGTCCGGAAGAGAAAAATCGAAGGGGATCAAACACCGGAATGCCGCACGAACTTCTCACTGAGGCGAGGCAAGTCATAGGCAGGGTGCCGCTAGCAGAGATCGAATCAAAGAATCGATCGGACGATAGAATCGTCGCCAAGGCTCTGCGGTGTCGATAATCTTCAGAGCATCAATGAGACTCTCAGCACCTGCTTCGGGGTACCAATACAACTTGACACGGTGAATCGGGAAGTGTAAGAACAGCGGATCCAGAAGCAGGTCCATGTCCGCTAAGCCAGTTCGGAAGAGCTGCATGATCGTTTTTAACAGCTTCTTGTTGAATTTGTCGCTAGGACGCGATCGTCGATTTTTCACACCAGTCTTCATACGGTCGAACGCGGTACTGGATTTGACTGTGAGCGGTAGAACATGGGTCTGTTCCCAATAGGCCTGTGCCCAGGTTTCCAAGTGAACTTTGTATGCTCGAAGCAACGACTTGAACGCTGGATCGTCGGCTGAGAATGTGATCGGGACGACCGACTCCACCAAATAGCCCCAGAGCCTCGTACTATACAAACGCCCGATCTCTTCTTCGGTGACAAACGGTCGTTCCAGTCCACGGGTTCCGCTGTTGTAGCGTCAGGCAAGATCAAATTGCGCATCCCGACTCAATATTCTCGAGCTACCGCAGGATAATCGACAACACTCTTAGATTACGAAGAGACGCGGGCCATGGGTGAACATTATCGGGATCCCACTCAACATTGGCGAGATTACGGGCCCAAAAGCTGGCATGATGATGTCAGCCTCGGCACTTGGCACCTGAACGCCAGGCGAGTCAGTAGCAGCCACGTGATCATTAGATCTCGCGCAGGATCGTTTTGGAGCAGCTAGCTCTGAGGCTTGCGGCGCTGGATTCGACAGAGAATGATAATTGATCACCTCCCCTAATCCTCGTCGTCCGCGAGCTTTCTGTTTCCTTGACCGTGAACTTGGGTTGGAAGCGGCCATATCTGTGAGATCAAGAAGGAGTCAGACCCAGAAAAACTATGTAAATTAGGACAAGCACGTACTGGTAAGCGACGCCTGAACAGCCGCAGTCGCTGCGGCACTATCCGAGGCCGTAGTACTTGTGACCGTGGAAGGTCTTTGGCTACGACGCTGCGGTGACCCGGAACGTGACTGCACCAATGACTTGGGAGGGGTTAGTATGACGCCCTCCGACGAAGATGACGAAGCAGCTGAGCCTGGCGAAAAGACCGAGCTCGCCGGGGAGGCCGATCCGTCATCGGATCCTTCGTCATCTCTCGCTTCATCTCGATCGTCTTCAACCTCTTGATTACTATCGCCATCTGATGAATCATCAGATGGCCCAAATCACGAACGCGAGGCCCATCTGCCAAATTCGTACTGGACTCATGACCAAGACCCCGTCGTGGTGGCTGAACAGGGTCAATATCGTCACCAGAGTCTATCGGGATCGTTAAAACGCCGTCTGGATCGACGCCCTGATCATCGCCCATGTCGCAATCAACATAATGATCGCCGGAAACCCCATGGCCCACCCTTAAATCATTATCCGCAGAAGTTCCAACCATCCGAGAAATATTGGAAACGAAGGTGGCGCGTTCGAGGATCCTGCCGACAGCAGTAACCGAGGCTATCACACGATTGGCTAAGATGTATCGCACCTTCTCGGCAATAGCTCGAGCCTGCCGAGCACTAATGGTCAGTTGTTGCCATTCATACGTTTGGGTTTCCAACTGCTGCACTTGTGAGACATGCTCGTCTTGTGCACTCGCTAGCTGCGTGCGTAAAATAACGATCTGGTTCTCCACATCGCTGGCTCGGTTAGTGGCAACTTCAAGTTGTTCATGAAGCGTGGCAGCATGTCTGGTGACCTCTCTCAATTCCTCCTGAATATAAAGGGACGCTAGATCAACAGCTTGAGAATGTCGCTCAGCTTTTATACGCACCCGTTCAGCATGATCCCTCGCCGTTGTCACCTCGAAGGAGATCCGTAAGGCGTGATCTTGTTCCATAATCACCCTACAAGGCGATCGACGACTTCCTGGGCGTCTGGATGGGCTCGGTTTCGCTCGGAGCGGACGCTGAAAGTAGCTGCCTCCAACGTAGCTTGTAATTGACGTATGTGAGCCGAATCCGCCCGAGTGTGATGCCACGCCTCCGTTATGGCCCTTAATCCACGGTTGAAATCATCAACATCAGGAATTAGAGTTTGCCGAACAGCAGGGGCGTTAAGAAAGTCCGATCGAGCGATCACAGCATGTGGGGCTCTTGGGATGACGTCCATTGCGGATGCTGATGGGAAGGGAGCCACGCAGGGTGCCAAGACGAAACGAGCTGGGGTGATCGAAGCCAAAGCCGGTCGGCGGGCAGGTCCAAACAGGAGAGGATCGGCGCTTATGGCCGTTTCGACCAAAGATCCCGACGGGTGACGATCAATATGATGCCAGCGCGGAAGAGGGATACCTTCGCCAGAGAGCGTCGGTGGACTTGCCGTGTTTACCGACTGTACTTCCAGCACGCTGATCCTGGTTGATAATTGCGCCAGTTCCCGTAGGAGATGTCCATGAGTTGGATCGCCGCCGGTGCGCTGACCCGGATGATATTCACAGTTTCCTCGGAATCCCGCAAACACCGCATGCATTTGCCCCTCCTGTAGTCGGGTTGCGAGAGCATTTGTGCCCCAGCATCATAGATGGCCTGAGCGTAGGTGGAGGCGTTTGTCAGCCGCTCATGCAGCGATCGGCAATGGCACGCGAACTCGACGTGGGTCGCGCTCAAGGCCTCACAATGCTCACGATATCTGGAACAGTTTTCCGACAACAGTCGGAGAAGTGGGAGTCGAGCAACAACAGCAGCGACATCATCAGCTGTGACACTAGTAGGATCTGGTGGGGGCGGAAGAACTGGCAAGGCAGCCATGGTACACACGGCACACTGGGCGAGACCAGCCTCCACTACTGGATCCCTATCAGCCGAAACCTCTGCGGGAATATTTGCATCCTACGTGGTTTGCAAAACGTTTGGAAATGAGCCAAGCACGACCCAAACAAAGGTTACGTCGCCTCTCCCTACATTTAAGGTACATTGTTCCGACATCGGGGCGGTTGTGGTGAAGCGGAAAGTGAGAAATTGAAGGCTGGATCCGCCGCACGAGAAGAAGGGTGGTGATGGTGGGCAGGGGGATTTCGCTGATCTCCAACTAAGTGCGATTCCACTTAAGTACGGCTTCGACTAAGTACGATTATGGCAGATCAAGGACCATCAGGATCAATGATGGTGAGGATCTAGGATCTTCAGAATCAAGGATGGTGAGGATCAAGTATCTTCAGAATTAAGGATGGTGAGGATCAAGAATCTTCAGATTCAAGGATGGTGACAAGTCAAGGATCTTCAGATTCAAGGATTGTCAGGATCAAGGATTGTCAAGACGAAGAAGAAGTCAGTCCGCACATCTCGGTCCAGGATTATGGGGGCACCTTATGTTAACCACAAGTCGACGACCGGCGGGAAGAAACGCAAGACACGGAGGGAATCCTCAGGAATCCAGAAAAGATAGACCAATAGGAGATAGCAAAAATCAGTCCGCAATTTGCCGAATACAGCACAAGTCTTCTTCACGTTCAAGTGTTCAAGCTCGTGCTCAGCGGGATCAAGTCAAGAGCAAGTCTTTCGGCCGATCGACGTAGCAGATAATACAAGTAACACGTGTTCGTTAAACAATATGACAAGTTTGCTGTTACGCGTCTACCGACTCCAAGAAGTACCGATCCAGACTGCAAGCGATAGGGCAGTACTGGACGCTTGGAGTTCTTGATCGCGGGCTCACCCCTCAACCCAGAGTGTCGATAGGACGGCACTATAAATAAGGCACGTCGACACGGAGCAAGCTAAAGGGCCGAGTGATTGACGGAGAAAGTGGGATCTACCGACTAAGCGATAGGCATCGCGTGGATCTGGCGATAGAGAAGTAAGGGTCGAGCGATTAAGCATTAGGGATCAACCGATCTAGTGGAGAAAGAGTGGGGATCGAGTGAAACAAGCGATAGGGATGGATCGATCGGACAACAAAAGGGAAGGGTCTGCTCCATCAGGCGATAGGGATCGAGCAATCCGAGAAAGAAGACTATCTGGAAGTGTGGGAAGACCACCCTTGCACATCCAACAACCAAGACAACAACAACAAAGACCTACCCAAGATCTATTCCTGATACTGCGCAACCGTCCTACGGAATTACGCTAGCCAAGTCCTGGAAAAATAACGCGACGTCGTTGAGTTTCCGAGGTGACGTCGCATTTGTGAGCTGGAGATCCCCTGCCCGAAGATCCGAGATCGAATTTTCTGGTAAGGCACTCCACCACACAAGTACATAAGCAAGTATACGCACGACAACTTTGTCATGGCGAAGCGCGTACTGCGGTATCTGCGAGGGACCATTGACTATGGCCTTGTGTAGGACAAACTGGAGACATCAGACTTGCATTTCGAGACATATGCTGATTCAGACCTTGGTAACAAAAAGACGGCCGCTACTCTATCACTGGGTTCGTCTTGCAGATGAACGGCTGCACTTATGCGTACAAGTCCCGCAAACAACGTATTGTCACTGATGACACGTGTTGTGCTGAGCTTTTGCAGCGAGCGAATGCTCAACAATGATCATTTGGACGCACAACTTGTGCACAGAGTTAAAGCTCAAGCGACATCAACCGACAGTGCTATACCAAGACAGCCAGTCTACAGTTACTATGCTTATCGAGATCAAAGGTAACTACAAGACCAAAAGTGTGGACTTGAAGTATCACAAGGTGTGCGATTATCACGGACGTGGGTATGGTACAGTCCAACAACGGAAATGCTAGCGGACATCTTTACAAAGTCTTTGGGTTCTACGCCTTTAAAACAGTTTCGGGATCAACTAAATGTGAAGCCACTGCCTAAAGCCATGGACGATGACAAGGTTGGCGATCGCGACTAGCTTGCGAGCTAGAATCTTGACGGACTCGAAGTGGGAGTGAGATGATGGCGTGTCGAGCTCCACCAGCTCCTAGCTTTTAATGTTCCACTACGCCCGGTCGCTTATACGGTAGGAAAATTTAGTGTGTGGCTGTTAGTGTATACTATAAAGGGGTTATCACCTGCGAGCCCCCAATCCAAACATTATCAGTGGGAAAAAAGTCTCTTGTTAAGTATTCTGTGCTCGTGTATGATCACTCGCTCCAGATCTGCCTAACACTAAATAGGTTATGAGTGCGCGGAATAGCCGTGGTTTGCCACTAATGATGAATGACACTTCACAATTTACTTCTTTGAGCTCACTTGCCATAAAGTATACGTTGGCTACAAGCAAAGACGATGTCGCGAACCAACATGGTTGATCAAGACGGCGACAATGAGGTGACGATGGCGAAGCCTGTCTTCGAGTATATCAAGGATCCAAAATTGACTGACCTGAGCCAGCCGGCACTCGTGTAGTTTCAGCGCTATCGTCGGCAATATAAGTAACGCATCTGGGAGCGATGCCTGACGACTGGCGAAGTGCACGCAAATGTTCGCCAGCATCCAGAGTTCCATTAAATCAAGGATCATTGAACGTTTGGCACACTATCAGTTCAAAACTGGTGTTGCCCATGTTACTGAAGCGGACCTGCAGGAGGAAACCCAGTACAGGGAGGAGTTTAATGAAAGACCAAATTCCGAATGTGGTCGGGCTTTTCTGCGACAACCTGAAGATGGACATGACAGTGGTGACGTTGGTGCGCGGATTACAAAGAATTTCATGGGCTTTGACCGCATCGTGGACGACCAAGGTTTGGAGACTTGGGTCGGCCACGGTGAGGTTGCTGACGCACAAGGGCGGCGGCGTATGAAGACTCGCTGCAAGTTGTTGATAGCGAATCTGTTTCCGGCTGTGCGGTGGGTGGATATTGAGAGGCTGGCTGCAGTTACTTATCAGCCCATAAAGGGAGAGGATGTTGCATTGTACAGTCAGGCCATGCACCGGGCGAAAAGACAACAGCATTTCCACGCCATGCAGACGGAGATAAAGAAAGATGATGTCCAGAAGGGCAAAACGAGCGCAGGTCAAGGCAAGAAGAGTGGCGTGCACAGCAAGCATAAAAGCCAATCAGCTCGGGAGAGCGGTCAAAGGAGTCGAAGGCGGTTTTGGCACCACCGCGCTCAGGCTGTTTGATTTGAAAGGGGCAGCATTGGACAAAGGATTGCCCAACAGCAGCCGATGAGCAGCGGCTGGAGGTTCAGCGTACGCTGCAGGCCAAGAGGGCCATAGCGATGAGCGAGCCAAGGCTGTGCGGGTTTTGCGTGCAGGAGAAGGCCAACGTGTGTGTGTGAATGGTGTATTGGATATACCATTCTGTTCTGACACTGGAGAAGACAGCAACATCATATCCCAGGCATTGGTGAATGAGTTGGTGGGACTGGACGGGGATGTCGAACTCCGTTTTGGCCCCTACTGTGACGTTGCAGGTGGCCGGCGGTGCCAAGATGCTTTGTCACAATAAGGTGACGCTGGATCTTCGGATTGAAATTGCGGCAGGACAATTGCACTTGAGGAAGTAGCCATGCCTGGTGATGGATGGAAACGAAGACGAGTTTTTGCTTGGACGCAAAACGATGCATGACATTGGTATTGATATTGACCGGCTATTCGTACAGCTAGCTGACGAAAGTCACGTTATCGAGGCTGATGATGATGATATCGCAGATGTGCAGTTGGGTTTCGAGGTGGACAAGAATGAGATTGATGGCCATCTTGAGCAAATGCTATGCACCACAAGGGATACTGGATTTGAGCCTGCTGTTGAAGAACCTACATGCGTTGGTGCACGAGTTTGCAGACGTGTGGCGCATCCGCATTGGTGCAGGTCTGCCAGCCAACGTCGAGACGTTAAAGGTCGAGGTCCGAGCGGGTGCGCAGCCCTATCGAAGTGGGATTAGGAAGTATCCAGAAAAGCAGTGGGCTTTCCTGCGAGAGTTTGTACATGAGCTGAAGCAGAAAGGTTTGATTAATCGCAACAATCACAGCCATTGGGCATGCCCGGCGCTCCCTGTGCGGAAGCCACGCAATGAGGACTATCGATTACCGGCCAGTGAACAAGTGCACTGTACCGCTAGCCGGCGTGAGTCCAAATCTATCGACGGTCACACAGAGCGTTAAGGTAGCGTGTGGGTTCGGCCTCTTTGACATGTTCAAGGGTTTTTGGCAGTAGCCATTACACCCTGACTGCCAGGAGCTTTTCATTTTTCTGACGGATGATGGAGTATTCACTCCTACAAGGTGCCGCAAGGTGCCAGCGACTCTGCACTGTATTTTCAGCAGCAGATGCAGGACTGCTTTCGTTCACTGCTCTACCAGAACCCACTCGTGTGGATCGACGATATACTGTTGCTTGCGAAGACGGTGGTTGAGTACCTTAGCAAACTCGAGATTTCTTTGTAGTGCTACGAGAACGACGACTGAAGTTGAATCAGCGGAAGTGCGTTCTATTCGCTACAAATTGACATGATTTGGAAAGGTGGTCGACGACGGACGAAGGCATAGACCATTCGCCAGACCGGCTGGAGTCCCTCATGGCGCTGCCATTTCCTCCTACAGCAGCTGCGCTCCGACAATTTCTCTGTGATAGCAATCGGCTCAGGGAATCGATGGTGGACTATGCGAGAGTGGTCGGCCCGCTGCAGACTAAGCTCGAGCTGGTTATGTCGGCGCGAGGACGCAAGAAGACTCGGTTGACCGGGGTGGATTTTGCGCCGTGGTGGATTTGCTCAGCACATCGACGAAGCAGTATTTTGCCAACGCAGACGCGCCTGTTCACCGATGCGTCGTTGACAGGTTGGGCAGTGGTGATCACTCAGGTTACAGATTGGGATGGACAGCGAACGATCACCGATCAGCGCCATGAACTATTAGTGTGTCGTGGTGGATTGTTTACTGGGGCGCAATTGAACTGGTCCATAGTGGAGAAAGGCGTATCCTGTGGGTTCGGGCATGTTGTGTTCTAGCTTACTTGCTAGAACGCGAGAAGGGCATCCATATCTACACGGACCACGCCAGCTCGATCCACATATTCTTGCCTGACAAAACGATCAAGCCACATCTGTGCGGCAAGTTGCAGCGGTGGGCGCTTCAGATCGTGAGTGTGCGGTATGTGACACGATGCGCTCATTCAATTTTTGGGTAACGGTGGTTGATTGGCTCAGGGCCGACCCGCCCTGTGATTGGCTCAGTTTTAATGCCTGGGCGACCAGGCGGATATGTGACATGAAGGATATGGAAAGATAGAAGCGACGGTTGAGAGGTTGAGGTTTTGAATCGAGGAGTCGAGTATGGTCTTAGACCTGGAAACGTGATACCCTGGAAGTGCACACCCAGAGGTACCAAAGACGTTTAGTCCAGGTCACCCTCGTCCTGAAGCGGGTTGTCCTATGTATGACGCTCAAACGTCTGCCTTGAACGTATCAGGCAGTGCGTCCCGCCTGACTAGATTCCCCAAAACCGACTGAATTAACCTAAGAGCTTCTCATCCAGATACTATCCCGTGGAGTATTCTTGGATGTTCAGGGTCTGATTTCAGAAACCCTGAGTCAAGATATAAATCTTTGGATCAGTCTACATAAACCTTGAAACAGCCATCAAGTACCTTAGTCTAAGACTAAAAACTAGATAGGACACTACTGTGTCCTCATCCAACAATATTGTCCCGAACGTGACAGATACGACCAAGAACTCCTGGATTTAGATGTGGAAAACCCCTGGTTCTAGATCGTTTCCTGAATCAGACACTGGAACTCCCTGGTCCTGGAGCATAAGCTCGGACTTCAGGTTGAGATGTGTGTGCCAACAGTGCCACACAGTTTCCTTTCCTGGATTCTAGAGAGTAACTATGGAGAAAAGTCACCAAAGGGTCAAGAGCCCTGGTCCAGGAGTTCCTGGACCTAATCGTGAAGGGTTGGCCGAGATCTTTCCATATTTCGGTCGAAAGGTCGCCGTTGCACAATGAAGGTTGTACCCAGATTCGGCCCCATACTGAAATCAAGTGATAGTCAGTGACGTGAATTGGTGTGGACCACACACCGACCAGACACGCATGCAGAAATACGCTAGTGTTAAACTATAAACAGAGTTCAATTTTCCCTGTAACACGCAAGTCGCTTTGGCATCAAGCCTGCCGCCAATTGAGTAGGTGGACCAAGGTGCTCCTTCGCTGTGAAGCTCGGATCGCAAGTCTGTGGGACTCCAACCGTTTCAAGTCGTAGTTGGGTTGGGGTCTAGTACGTAAAGTCTTGGGTCAAGCCCCTCTCATTTCATATACTAGTTGGGCTAGGGCTTGCCCTGACTCATTTCATATTCCTGTGCCTCGGACTGTCTGGATCAGGAGTCGGCAGCCAAGGCCGTGACAGAAGACTGTACAAGTGAAGCGAAGGACCAAGTGGTGACCTCGTTTGTGGATTGTCTCCCCAAGGGAGTGGTGCGCATTTTGCATTGTGGGTGTCTTGGATTGAGCCAGTTATCCAGGACCAGAGCCCCGATTGACACTGGTGTAGCCCTATCCTCGGCTAACAAGAACAAGGAATTACATATTTGTGACGTGGAACTCTGCTATTTGGTTTATTGCTATTGTATTATTGTGTGGAGCGTGCGTGAGCTTCTGGACTTGGAATTACGTGTCTAGTCTTGGAATATCTTTGATTTTCCCTGGACTTGGACACTGATCCTGAACGAAGAAGTCTCGACCAAGTCACTCAAGCTTCTCAAGTCGGTGGACGGTGCCCCGGGGTTAATCGAACCTTCAGGGATTACACTAGGTACACGCCAATCCTAGGCAAGGAGTCCTGGGCCAGAGGTTTCTGGCCTGGGCGTATCAGTCTAGGAGTATCTGAATAAGGGCCGCTATCTCTTGGACGAAAAAGGTTCACCACCTCGTCTCAACTGGTGCCCGTGCCCGGATCTCGGGTCTTGATTTCACCGATTTGATTGAAGAAGAGTATATTGTGTCGAAGCTACTTCCGACTGGAACAATGTCAGGCAAGAAGAGCACGCGCAAGGAGAAGGAGAAGGAAGCTAGGACGCCAGTAAGGCGATCTCTACGCATCCAAGGGAAGCCGCCTGAAGAGCTCAGTCTTCAGGACGGGGGGCATCCCAAAGCCCAAGATCAGAAATCTTCTCTGGCCCGGACTCAACCAGTCGAAGAGCCGGCCGCCGAGGAACAACAAGTTGTCCCTAAGGGCGCCAAACCCACGACAGGAAGTTCAGGGCCAAGAGAAGTTCGAGTCGAAGGTGAAGACGATGCCCCGAAACGGAATGTGAGTGACGAAACAGAGGTGGATACCCCAGAACCTGAGTCAGCACTAGTAGTCTTAGAACCCAAGGCTTTGGATTTTGAGTCCAAGGAGCCAGGGCCTGGTCGACAACTAGCTCCTGTCCAGGAGGATCAAGATGTGGGAGAGCCGGACCAAAAAGGACGAGCCGCTGAACCAACATCTGCGACTTCATTAACTATGACATTGCGTCGCGAAACTGCGCCTAAGGAGTTATCGTCGGGTCGGGTTCCAGGCATGAGTGATGACTCTGATATAGAACGAAACGAACATGTCCAGGTTATCACCAACACCACCAACGACATATCCCGGTTTGTTCACGCTCAGCTGGACCGTTGGCTAAGGCTACCAAGTCGCCGTATTCTCGCTCGAAAAGTTGTTTACGACTGGCGAGAAATGCCGGATTGCAGTTCTTGCGTCTGGGAAGCGGTAGAAACTAATACGTACTTAGCCCGAGTTTTATCTGTGGGTACCCTGGACGAGAAATGGATTTACTGGATTGGACCAACGCGACGATCTATCCCACTTATGGCTGATCTGCTAGCAATCCAAGTCGAGCTTTCTTGTTTCACTGCACGTGAGGTAGTAGCTGTGATTCAGACTTTGCTGTGGAATGCCGGTTTTGAAATCATGAATGTGATCTCTGGATGGGAGCAGAATCAAGTATCCCACGTCCAGGACGAATTGAGCTACGGTCTGGCCGGGAATTGCAACGTTTTCTAGTTGTGGAGATGGTTGAGTGGCGAAATATCACTCAAGGGATTTCGTTCCAAGCATCCACGATTTCCCAAGACCTTGATCTAGAATTGGAACGCATACCCAGCTTTGAGTATCACGAAGAAGATGCCGAAGGAGATATCCTAATGACGGATGAAGATGTCCAGGTACTCGGTCGAGAGTTTATCCTAAGGCTGAAACTGACCGGCATCAGGACCAGGAGTGTCGGCGGAAGTGAGGCCGATGGTCCGGATCCTAAACGACTAAAGCCAGCAATGCCGTTGGAGTCACTGCCATCGTTGGATTCCAGAATCTCAAACTCCTGGTCTTCAAGTTTGGCAGGGCCATCAGTAGGGGTTCAACGCCTGAATCAGAACCACTAATCACCACGTCAGATGGTAGTTCGTCTTCGTCTATGATGTCGAGCGGACATAGTGCAGCGATGAACATGCCACATTCCGGACAAGGGGCGATGGTTATGATGGCTCAGTATCGCGGAACCCCTGGCCCAGCTACTAGTGGCGGAGGGATCTTGGTTGTTTAAGAACAAACGACACCACAGAAGTCCCCAGGAGTGGAAGAAGACCAACAAATGGAATATGAGCCTGAGTCAAGAACCACTGTCCCCGAAAAGGGTCAAGCACGATACAGGAGAGTGCCAGTGTGTATAGTGATCGACGATCCAGGACGCAGTCGTCTAAGTCTAGACATTATGCTTCGTCTACACGTTCTAGTCGAAGTCGCCGATCCACGTCCAGACATTCCGGGGCAGGGTCAACTGGATCAGCTCAAGTAGCAGTGGATGTTATCCATAATCAGCATGCTGAGATACGTGAACATCGTCAGGAACTGAACCGGATGCATGCCATACAATTGCAACTTAAAGAAGCAGAGATGAACTTTGGGTTGGAAGCGCAGGCCCAGGCCATGTGTGCTGCTATGGCCGAAGCTGAACTAAGTCGAGTAAATGCCCAAGTCCAACAGAATCAGGTCAAGACCGAACAGACCAAGCAAGTAAAACAGGAGAATGGAGGAGAGATTCAAGATTGGAAGCCCGGCTTGCTGCCAAATTGCAGGAAGAACGTCTGACTCAAGGTCTCGCTCAAAGCGAGTTAAGGCGTCAACATGCAACTGAAATTGAAGCTTTTCGGACACAAGTGGTTCAGGATGCTGAACGAGCAATAGCTGAACAACTGGCCACCTTCCAAGAACAACTGAAGATATCAGATGTTGAACGTGCTCAAGAGCGAGAGTCGGCAGAGAACATTCAAAAGTTCCAGGCAAATCAAATACGGGAACTCCAAAGAAAAGAGGTGAATCCGCGAGCGAATCCTGGGAACACTCCCTCTGGAATCTCTGAACCAGCAAAGTCCGCTCAGGTTCTGAAGTCCAATGCAACTGCGTTTGCACCAGATCCAGAACTCCAGGTTCGGGCCGATCAGATTTTGCGGCTCAGTATCAAGCGGCTTTCCAGACACCGGTAGTGGCCCCTCGTATGAAAACTAATTTGAATAGTTCCGGGCGCCCTCGAGGTCAGGAAGTTATCTGGATCAGCTTCTTCAAGGCAAGCGAGACAAGAGAGAAGAACCAAAGGGCGTATCCAAGACAGAGGTGCGGTCATCGGAGAAGTTGAAGCCGAAAAATGGCAGAAAGAGAGAATACAAGCAAGTCAGAGCAAATACCAAAGAAAGGTCGGAGGTCCTCGAAGTCTGACGACTCGCGATCTAAGAAAGTCTCGAAGAAAAACAAGAAATCGAAGGCCAAAGGACGCAAGAAGAAATATCATGATTCAGACTCTTCTGGGCCAGGGTCAGACCCGAGCTCTAGTTCAGTGATTCAGACCCAGATCCTGGTCCAAGCAGTTTGGACAGCGATTCAAGTGTGGATTCGGATCGAGGTGTGGCTGCGAAATCGAGAACTAAAGATGTTACCACGGTTATTACGTACCGGCCGTTCATCACTCACAACACTTTGGAACGTTTTGACGAAAACGCTACTCTCACGGATCGAACTGGTTGGTGGGAACGTTTCTCAGGCATAGCTACTCAAGGACTCTGGACCAGTAAGGATAAAATTCGACAACTCAGAGCTAGACTCTCTGCACCACTCCGAGACTGGTATACTCAGCTGGAGAGCGACGAGCGTAAAGACTGGGACATCCTGTCCAGGAAGTTCAAGAAAAAGTACTGCAGGACTACTAGTTCTTATGCTGAACGTTACTACACGCTCAAGACGAAGAATAACGAGACAGCACTACAGTTCTTTTATCGTCTCAACTCAGCAGCGACGAAGGCTAAGGTTAAGTTCCAGAGACCTGCTGTGGATCGAGAACGTCACATTCAAAGATTCATAAAGAAACTAAAGGATGTGAACCTTCAAGTGGCCCTAGAAGGCAAGTCATACGGAAGTATCAAGGAGGTGGAACGAGCCCTCAAGCGGGACGAAGCAGTACATCGAACTGATGGCTATGATACTCCACCAGCTAGGACCAGAGACCCTAGAGCTGATAATCTCACCCATGGGAAATTCAGGTCCAGGTCTAGGGGAGGAGACCGCGCTTATATCGCTCAGGAAGAGGATGAAGAGGCGGCTCGGAAAAGATGACCATAGCCAAGGATCAGAGAGCAAGCGATCGGAGTTTGCGCGGGAGATGGCGCTCTTGGCCAAAAACAATTTGAGTTCGAACATCTCACCACAAGCTCAGGAAGTCCGAATCACAGAACCTTCGGGGCCCGATCTTCCAGATCAAGTGTATCGCG
>JAAVTI010000040.1:0-145307 GCA_011947335.1 Phytophthora constricta | reverse complement strand
GCCCATTAGGTCTCATCCCGGCTGCTATAACCGCAAAAATCACTTGCAATGAGTGGTATGACCCTATTTTCCTACCCAGTAGCCCAACTTTCGTGACACAGCGACGTTTTCTGGTGATGCAGATGCTTCCTGGGGTTTTCAAGGCGTTTTAATGACTTGTCTCCTGCAAACCTTTGCTGCTACGAGAGCAGATAGCTTTTATTACAACAAAACCTGTAATGTACATACATCATCGACAGTGCGGTGCAAAGCTCGAGCTTCATAAAGATGATGGGGTTGAGCTGCAAAGAACTGGACGCGATGACTTTATGAGGCGGCAAACAAGTTCGATGGAACGGCTGCCGACAATTCAAAGCCTCATTGAACCATACCAAGTGAAGCAGCACGCATGTTTCACAGTAGACACATATGAGACGGCGTCAAACAAAAAACATGCTAGTTAACAATTAATTCAAACGTGAATTGCACACACCGTTGAAAAGAGGATCATCTTAGCTTTCGATTGAGCCACTAAACACAGAATTTCATTCAGCCGTTCTCGAAAAATGTTGTCGAGAAAATTCTGCCTCCGATTCGCGGAGCAAAACGCAATTCGTTTATTGGTCAGTCTGACGTAACATTTCGCTGCGAATCGATTGCGACTATTCCGAGTCGCTGACTTATGAGCCCACACCGTTTTCAAAATTTTGATGTATATTTTGAGTTTTAGAGATTCTGGATGCAAGCATCATTTTGATTTACTGGGCAGATACAGAGATTCTTTTACTCTCCTGATGCAGCTTTGCGGGCGCGCTTTCGTCCTCGTTGAGGTCGCTTTTCTTCGGCAGCTACTTGCTCATGGTTTTCGTCGCCCTGCTGGCCCTGCTGCGCTTCTCCCTTTGCTTCGTCCTTCTCCTCCGCCGAGGCATGAGTCTGGTCACCACGCTTATCTGCTGCTGCACGAAGCTGCTGCTTCTTTGGCGTTTTCTTTGCGCTTCTCAGCTCGTGCTTTCTTGATTGATTGCCTTTGCCTGCAGTTCCCCGTCCGTAGTTGGAGGTGCATACAATGGGTCGTTCACAAACTCATCCGGAACGTAGGGGCGGACTTTGTTGTACAGCTGCTGGGTCTTTTCTGGGTTCGGTGGCGGGTTTGGCAAGGTTTCAGGTCGCTTGTGAACAGCACACGGACCCGCGTATCGTCCGTGACAATTCCGTCGTATTTACGGCGCACGTCTTGTATAACTCGGCTTGTATCTGGGCCCTTCTTGCATGTTACGATGCCCGGCTTCTCTTCCTTCATCGAGAATATCTGGAACTTTTGTATGTCCTTCATTGTATGCGTCTTTCACTATGTAGCGATACTCTTTGAAAATGTCGTTTTGGTCTGGAATGTGAACAAGCGCTGAGGTCGCTGACGCTTCGTTGATTGCCTCTAGGAGCTGGTCCGTGGTCCAGATATCGACCTTACCGATGTGCTTGCGGACGTGTCCAAAACCGCGGTCCACGGCATTCTTAGTATGGCCCTTGACAAAAATTTGAGGTCGATGGCCTCCAGATCACCCATGTGCGTCAGCGCCAGCAACATCTTTACCACGTAATTGTTCTTGTGCCCCACACAGTTGTCTGCGTAGATAGTGAGACGTCGGTACCCAGCCGGTAGCAAATGCGCCGAATGAAGTGATGCAGCAGGGAGTTTACTTCATCTGTGCCTTTGCCGGCGGTTGTCTCACTATAGACATAGTTGTACTGGATGCCCTTGTTGGCATAGTAAATGCCGAACATGTTGACGCTGCGGAGCGATAAGAAGTACCATTGCGACGGTGTGCTGCTGACACTGGGTAGTGTAAGGTTCTGACTGTAGTCAATGATTACAACGGCGTGTTCGTCACTAGCCGATGCCAAGTCAGTCTTGTACTCCAGTCTAATATCCCAAATAAAACAAAATGATGTTAGTATCCCAACGAGTAAAATAAAATGATGCTAGCGTCCAAACTTACCGCATACGACGTGCTGCCTCCGTATGACGACCAAGCTCTTCTGTTAGCTCTGCGGTGACCCCACTCTTCATGCGCGCGCAGTAGATACTGCATACGTCGCATACGTTGCTGCGCGGAGAGCGGATTCGTATGTCCGGGCAGAGTTTAGAGAGCATCTTCCGGAACGTGCTTGGTCTTGGTTCTCGCACTCGCAACTGGATCTCCTCGACGTAGTTGTGCATTTCCGTGTAGAGCTGCCCCCATGAAAAAGGCAGGAAGCAGCGTGTATTTCTGCTGGAGAGTACTGCAGTTTGACCACCCCGTCGACTGTTTTCTGCTTCCTAACTCGTACTGGCACCACTTCACCAACAGACTTAGCGAACTGTTTGAACCAGGCCACCAGCCAACGAGGGTCAATAGTACTGGCGTGGAGGTTCATCTGGTTGCCGTGTGCCTTCACTGAGAATATACCGTCATTTATACGGCTCCGGTAGCGAGTGACTGTCGGTGTCGACACCCCGTAACACGCACACCAAGCACCGCGACACACGTGACCAACCAGAGGTAGGTAGTTGAACTGCTCGCGCAAACCAGAGCCTCGATGCTGAATTACGGTGTCTGTCTCCTCCAACACGGCCAAAGTAGTCATGATACTCTGTTTTCTCTCCCCACCCGACATCTGCGAAAGAGAGCACAGGAAGCTTTCCAGCTCAGCGTCCTTACCCTCGAGGCACTTCCGTCCGCAAGGATCCTCCTCAATTATACGGGTCACCTTCGCCCGAAGATCTTCGTCAATCAAAATGATGCTTGTATCCTCCTCAGCCTCGCCTTCACTTGAGTCGTCACCGCTGTTCACCGACACTTCCTCGTCTTCACACGACTCACTCTCCGACGATGGAACCTTCTCACTGTCGGAGCTGCCGTCACTGCTGCAGAAGCCGCTCCCTTCACGCGTTCGTCGTGCTTCGCTTGCTGCCGCCAGCTCCTCAATCGCCGTGCACGAGTTCCTGCCGATACACCCCACTCAAATTTAGACAATCAGAAAACTCTCCCTCCTGACGATTCTCACTTAAGTACGGAAATGGTTGGTCCAATTTCGCAGCCGTTTATCTCAAAAACGCAAAAATGTTAACTAGCATTGTTTTGTTTGCCACCGTCTCATATGATATCCGTGAATCTGTAGACCCACAGGAAACTTGCAATACGTCCACGTTTGAATAGTTCCTTTTTTGTTAGACGAGATGAGTGGCTTTGCTTCGACTTCTTGACATCGTAGGATCGACAAATTGTTGCAAAAGTGCCAGAGTCTTGTGGGTATCCCCCTCAGGGTGCATGACTGACATCGGCGGGGAGTGACGTTCCGCGGCCAACGTACTCGTGTAGTGTCTCCCGGGTCCGAATACCAACCTCCAACACAGCGATGCGGGGGCTAACCCGCACGGAAATAATAGCCGAATGTATTGATGTGTTGGTCGGATAGCAGATTGGAAAGTGAGAGACTTAGAGTGACTTCGGGTGCTGATGCTAACCAGCCCAAGTTAACCCCATAGCGTGCTCTCGATGTCACAGACTGTCATAGGCAGTAGCCACCAGGCTGACTGCCGTGAGAGTGTACATGTAACTCCGCCAAGGAAACATGCAGTTAGGCATACTAAATCCTAAATCCTAAATCTTTATGCAGCACGGCAAGACACTTGTTGCCTCTGCCGGCAGAACAGACCACCCATTAAAATATTTAATCCTTATGCAGGACGGCAAGACACTAGTTGCCTCTGCCGGCAGAACAGACCACCCATTGTCCATATGCCTGGCGGCCCTTGGACACATCCCGGTCATATGTGATCCTAAACCATGACATCGCTCGAGCGCCGAGCCAGCCGCTCGACCTCCAGAACCGGATGTCTGGTGAACTTCGAGGTAGACCAAGCTGAAAACCGCTAGAATCCACTACAACTCGACATAACGCACGGTAGATTATTTTGCGGGTCATATTCGGGTCAGGCCACACTTTGGTAATGCCATCTGTCGCGACCTTTCGGGGTGGTTTTGTGGGTGAGGATCCCAAGATGGGTCCGAAAAGGTCTCGACAATTGAGCAATGCACCCATTTTACGAGCGAAACGGTCTCGGCTAAAGCCACCGCTGCCTCTCCCCGCTGTCGTCCTCAACACCACTCTAGTCGACTGCAACGTAGCCGGATTCAATGGTGGCGGCGCCATCTACACCGACATCTTGCTCATGACACACTTCAGCCGAAGACGACCGTTTGTCAGTTGATTTAACCCTACCAGACAGCAGCACCTCTCAATCAAAATGGGGATGGGGTTGAACGACGAGTACACATTGTAATCAAGAGCTCCATCAGTGCCAGCTCCATTGCACCTCATAATCGTTGTATTCCACGACAGGTGCGGTCACGCGATCCAGATTTATTTTTCTGTTTTCAAAGTTCATCTATTCAACGTTGCTGCTGCCAAGGTCAGCAACAATCACCTCCAGCATCACATCACCTAGACACGTTTTACAGAGCAGCACGAATGCGGGTACTCAAAACGTGCAACTGGGAATGCCCCAGTCCTATCAGTATCAACCATTTTCGCCAACGCCGTTTGTATGTGCCGGAGATTCCATCGCGGCGTCTCTCTGTCTATTTAATCCATCGAGGGAATCCGCGGAGCATTCGCCACTACGTCTGCATAGATGGCGAGTGGCCTTGAGCATAGATTGCACCCCAGCTTGTGCTTCCGCTGTCAGTACAGATTACGTTAAAGGTCATCACTCATATCGTTCTCCTCCGCGATGCACGAGAAAACACTTACCGCCAACATCGAGGCTGCAGGGGACTGCTAACAATGCTTGTAACTGCGGAGAGAAGAGATTTGCCGAGACGACGTCTGCTGCACAGAGCATCCCAATCATCACCAGCGTTAATCTCGGGGGCTCGGGTGTTCGCGAGCGCAAGTGAGACCGGCGGAAAAGGGTAGAAAGAATGGGCCAAAGCATTTTGCAAGCTCGCCAGAAACCGTTCTATTTTTCACAGGTCATGCCGTTGGTCACGTGACCTAAACGTGACCTGACCCGAACATGACCCGCAAAAAGTCTACCTAACGCACCACCTCACAACCAAAGGAAGCATGGGGTAAGCTCCGTATGCACACATAATATGTGTGTTCATATTATGACAACTCTCATGAAGGAATTCAGTGTGAAATTTGCCGACAATCTCGTACGAATTCAGGCATATACTGATCCAGACGACAGCGACGGCAGCGCCGACGAACACCAGCGTTTTGACGACGGCAGTGGTGATGCTTGTACATCTACACTCGAGGAATTCCCATGGATCAGTAAATAAATACTGATCTGTTTCCGAGCCATACCAGATTCATTTCTACTGAGGCAGTATTTATTATCCGTACTTAAGCCTGTAGTCTAGCGCTTCGTCTCGACGCCGCGTGCGCCTTCCTCTCGTTGACTAAAATGGCCAAATAAATTCAATGACCTCACGCTTGAAGGTTGTATTCATCCGCCACGAGATGTTTATTGAAGGTTCCCATGTCAACTTTTCATAGTCCAACCACTTGATGAGGTAAAAAGAGCTGGTTTTCACCTATCGCTTAGCGTAGACCAGCTCGACTTTCGTAGAGTTCCACACCTCCGCCTCGTTGTGCACGGCGATCCGTTGCGAAAAACCCACCTCCTCTTTGACGTTGCTAGAGGAGTCCACCGCCAATAGCACATTCATTGTCAGAGTTAACCTCAGGCGACGTATAGTAGGCTATTTCCGTAAGCGTGACTGCTGCAAAATAGCTTTGCGATTATTTGCAAACATAAAGTTTCGCTGACCGCACTTTTCTCCTTTTGTGGTGTGGCTCGGAAAAATATCTGTATTTATTTAAGTCGTGTTCCCGATGCCTAGATAACGACGTTTTGAGGGATGATGACGTTTTGGGCGAAAGACGGTATTACGAACACGAAAAGCTCGGAATGACATAATAGCCGCTGAACGTCGTTATCTCCATCATTTTGAAAAACAGGGTTGCACCTGTTTTCCAGTGCAAAACGGACGATGCTTCGAATAAAGAACAATTACGAGAGAAAGTGCTAACATTTTAATGTTCTGTAAAATATGTTGTGCAATTATACTGAAGTTTATACAGATCACAAGTTCGTACAATTATGTGAGACCCGTGAAACAAAATATGATTTATCTACATTTTGTTAGTTTAGAAACCAAGCATACCACGGGATACTTCGATGTCTTGTGGTCATTTTAAGCCCTAGCTTGTCCCAAAATGTTAAGTAGAAGTGGATGAGATGTCCATTACAAAAACTCCGGAGAAATTTAAAAGTGCAATAATTGTTTTTTTGGTTTGTTATGACTGGAACAACATACTGCACACGCTATGTAACGGGGCGATCCCCGTTACAAAAGTAGGTACACATCTCAGTCCGATCGGCTGTGACGTGGCGCTATGTCATTGGACGATAGTAGCCCATCTAGGTACATATTAGCCAATTAGCGTGCAGCACCCCAACTGGTGGCTGGCAGCTGATGCAGGCTTAAGTTCGGTTTTGCGAACGAACTTAAATATCACTTAGAGTTAATTTTGCTTCTAAGCCCAACGAGTCTTGGTCTCAAGCCCAAGACTGTGCTTCCTCAAACACGTGGAGGTAGATGCGGGGTTACTGGGCAGCAGGACGTCATCCAAGGGGTCGCAGTTCAACAAGGACGAACACCACAAGTGGCGATGGTGTTTGTCGCTACATGTGCCAGCGTATTTCATGAGGTGTGTCATGCGGCAAGCTGAAGCTTGGCACTTTTTAGTTGTAAGTTCTTATGTTAGATAAGATCAACATAACACAATATCGTTCGCTGAAAAATCCAACCTAAGTCCAACATGTGCGTGTGTTTAGCTCTGAATGTTGCAGAATTGAAGCGTATCGTGGCGCAAAGACTCACATCCGCACCTTGGGTGCGACATTTCATGCCAAAGCCCCAAACGTAACTCCAAAGCCTTTTCGTCATAGTGTTCAGCCGAAAATCGCCGGTAGGTGCTAATATTTTCCGGCTTTGGTGCATGGTTGTTACTCGACAACGCTAATATCTATGCAATGTGGTTCGCGAGCGACGGGCAGATGTTCCTTCACATCTGGCGCTCGTAATGGACAATGATAACGCTATTCCGCGCCACGACCGCAACCGCCCACCCTTGTCAAAACATGGTAAGAAGAGATGCCAACCATCGGCGAGCAAAAGCGATCAGCAGCGATATGGAAGAATGCGCTGGTGACGGCGATAACAGTGGTGCTGGGGAGGAAAAGGACGCGCCGGCTACTGAAAGCAATGACGACGGTGCAGCGAATGGCGGCGGGGGAGATCTGAGGTCGGCGGTGGTGAAGAGCCGGTATATGACAGTTTAACTCTTTTTTGTATCTCCGTAGATGACAAAATATGGCTAGCAATATACTGATGAGTGATCTTCCCTGAATTTGATTGGGCAGTGACCGCTGCTGGGCGTGTGCAATGTTTCAGAAATGAGGCTCACCAATAAACGGTCCACTTATTATGATGACCCTCTCTTCATAACCGATGCCACTTAGTCAAATAGTCTAGCATAAGGTGCCTAAATGGTGGATGTGGCTTTCTCCACCAGAGGCCAGCCCTGTACTATCCACGTGACAAAGATAGCCTAGATTTTGAGACATACAAACTTCTATATTTAATTATGTTGTTCGTCAACATAAGACCAAAATATACCCCCACTTTTGTCGCGGGAAGTAAGGGGTTAAGCTGTTCGACACATGAAAGTGCACTCTTTCTAGCGTTTTGACACCGTTTCGCCTCTAGGGCCATCTCGGCGCGGTGTTTCAGGCGTGTTTGACACGAGGTGATTCGGAGTTTTCCCCCTGTCCCACCTGGTCGGACATTCTTGGCTTGTGATTGGCCGAGCCAGGAATTTAGTGGGTGTGTATCCATGAATCAGGAAAGAAATGAGAGGGACGGTTCGTGAGGAGTCGCTTTCCCCTGGAGCATCCAATTACAGGGGATTGTTCAAGATACCAAAGTCAACTGTACCAGGTCGTATGTTCCAAGTCAACTGTACCAGGTCATATGTCCCAAGTCAGCTGTACCAAGTCGAATGTCCCAAGTCAGCTGTACCAAGTCGAATGTCCCAAGTCAACTGTCCCAAGTCGAATATCTCGACGCAACTGTATCAGGTCGGATGTTTCAGGTCAACTATTCCAAGGACGTCAACTACCAGGAACATGGTCCTTGGGAAGGGTCGCCAAGAATCTTTACACGACTTGCCTGAAGAGGCATGACATCCGAAGAGACGCAAGGTTGCCGGTCCCCGGCGAACACGAAATTTAAGGAAACGCAAGGTTGCTGAGCCTCTGCGTTGGACCCCATACTGAAATCAAGTCAAAGTTAGCGCAGTGTTTGTGTACCCACCACCAGATAGCATAAGTTTATATTCAATCAGAGTCTGTTTTTCCCTCAAGCGCGCAAGTGGCCTGGATAAGTGTGCCTGACGTTAAGAATACGTAGGACACCCGGGTTAATTGCAAGCAGTAAGAGGCACGCCGGCTAAGGACTAGTCGTCGTTGAGGCTCCGCTCTCTCAAGTCCAAATTACGTGGGGACCAGCGGCGGTGTTCCTGGGGTGAGCAACGTATTTCATATCCTAGTTGGCTCACATTGTCTAGGCTGGTGTGCCATTTCATATTACAGGTTTTGGGCGACTGTCTGTAGTCGTTGCCCAGGATCATTGCGATCGCCGGACTGCTGTGCGAAGGGACTGTACCAGGTTGTGACTCGAAAAGTTCCCCTGCTTCAAAGGGGTGGTGCGCGTATTAAATACGTCTGAGCGCCTAGGGACATTTGCCGAGCGCCCTAGGACCGAACGCTCAATTGCGCTTGGCACTTTCTGCCCGTGTCTCTGGGCATTGAACAAACAATAAGAGACTTGCATATCGTTTTATTTGATTTTATATTTGGTTGGTGGTTATTTACCTCCCCTGACACAGGTAACCCAGGAAAGGGGTGTCAGCACTAACCTCACTCAAATATTTCTCACCGAACTAACCTGGAACAGGTGGGTGGAAGCCGCGAAGGTAAACGAACCTCAAGGGGATTGACACAAGGAGCACACGCCACCCTGGAACAGTTGTTCCAGGGGTACTTCTGAGAGTCAGCGTTTTGCCAGGCCAGCCATCGTCCCGCGACTTTGGGTCAGAAGGACACCTGCACTATACAACCTAGGGCGATAAAGGTTTCACCGCCTGGCCTCATGCTCGCTTAGTGTTCTTGGGTTGTGCAGCTTCCGACTGCGG
Source organism: Phytophthora constricta (assembly GCA_011947335.1). NCBI lineage: Eukaryota > Oomycota > Peronosporomycetes > Peronosporales > Peronosporaceae > Phytophthora > Phytophthora constricta. The sequence continues at coordinate 136,016 of JAAVTI010000040.1, read as the reverse complement.
GGCACCACGCACGGTTGACACTGCTCCCTCTTCACCGCGTTCACGTCCCTGGCGGTCTCCTTGCAAGTGGTGACTGACTGGCTGGCTGGCGTGTAATTTATCGGTCATAAAAGTAAAACCTGTGTTTCTCGAAAGTTTGTTTAGGTACGAAAATGAATGGCCCAACTTAAAACGGCCATACCGTACAGTTGCCGACAGCGGCCGACACCGGCCGACACGGCCATGTTTGGTGGAAATGGTTAAAGTGTTAATGGCTTACAGCTATTGGTCATATTCAATTGTATTCACACCAGAGCCATTTTCACCAAGACCCCAGCGCCGCAGCACCTGCCCCAGCACCGTTCGCGCCGTCGGAGTTCCCCCAGCACCTGCCCAGCACTCCGCGCCTTCCTGCCCTAGCACCCCGGTCAGCACCACTAGTACACGTGGACCACAGCCTCGGCGGCTAGCGTGGTGCAGCTCCTGTCCCCCCAAGAACTCCTGCGCGAAGGCCCACCTCAGCCCCCAAGTTTAGGCCTAGCTCCTGCGCCGCCCCCCTTCTCCCAAGCCTGGGCCCAGCATTGTACCCCCAGGCGCATCAGCCAGGACTTCTGGCGAGCACGGAAGGCCGCGCAGGCACAGGGAAAGCAGCGAATACCGGACAGCAGCAGCAGCAGCAAAGACGGCGGGACGGGGAGGGCGACGCGAGGTGGGCGACAGGACGGCGGCGTGTAGCAGCAGCATCGATGAGGACAGCGTGCGTGTGGAGGGCGGCGAGGACAGCGAGCGTGTGAAGGGCGACGAGGACGGCGTGCGCGACGACCGGCGCCGAGCAAGGGAGGTGTCAAGGGAGACTAAGGCACCTGGGCATGGTGGGGCCTGGTGCGCTGCCCGTGGATACGCGTAGCGTTGCTACCAGAGTGAGGGCTTGCTACTTGGAGGACCACTAGTGCGAGGAATTAACTATATTTTTAATAAATAAATACGATAAATTAATGGTTTCTTTCTGCTGCTTACTCGCGTCTTACGTGCCCTAGTCATCTGATCGTATCCAGCATGCTAACTTAAATGCTTCTAGTTTACTTCGGAAGAGTTGACCTCAACGACCTCATGACCTCACGAGAGGGCGTCGCCCAGGAAACTCGGTTGAGTTGGTGATAGTAGCGGAAGCGACAATACAAAACGTAATAGCAGTAATACAAACTCAAGTGATATGTCGGCAGCGTTCCTGATATTCGTTTGATATCTGCATTACTTGCTTTCAATATGGCTGACTCACATATTTCGGCCGTCCTGCGGACATTATACGTCGGCAAGTTGTCGGCAACCTACACCTACCCCTAGTAATGCTCATTGGCCAAAGCGAGAGTCGACAGGCTCCTCATTCACTAGTAAGCAATATTCGAAATGTGATTGGGCAATGGACGCCATAAATAGCTAAGTAAAAATATATGTATGTCGGCAAGGTCACGATATTCATCCGTATCTCAAAATCAGCAAAACGTAGATAAGTCGCATTTTGTTTCACTGGGTCTCATGTACGTAATATATGCTAGGCGAGAGAAAGTCTCAGGTAACGGTCTGGTGGGAGTGTCTAAATTTTTGAAAAACGAGGTACGCCAACCTGTTGCACGCTGCTGTAAGTCGATGTTCGGTACCGAACCATACACCGAACAGCTAGAAGTTGTACGGAGCGACTAAATTCATCTTTCCCCAACGCTTTACGCTCTGGTCCTGAAAAACTGGTGTGTTTGCTCAAAATACGCGGCCAGCGCGGCCAGCACGGCATCGAAGTCACTTCACGACCGGTATCGACGCCCAAAGCCGTACAAAATGACATCTGGATCATCAGAGCCATAATCGGAATCACTTTTTCGTTGGCGTTATCTTCACTTTCATCGACGACCTGGGTGGGCGGGAGTGACGCATCATCAGCGGCAGCGCCATCCTCGTCTTGGCAAGTCCAATCGCTTTCGAAAGCGTTCGGTGAAGAGAGACTGTTATCACTGTCTTACAAGCTAGAACTAGCTTTGTGCGGGCTCGTCAACGTCTTGAGCAGCTGCTGCTTTCGTGGTCGCAGCTTGGCGTCTCCCGATGGAAGTCGCCGCTTTCCTGTAGCATCCGACCTGAAGCTGTTGACGTTCATTTCCCGCTGGTGGAAGCGCTACAGGCCGGTCTTCCTGAGGAACGCGTGGAGAGGGCTCTGGCGGAAGCGAAATTAACGGCCAGCAACTTTCGGAAATTTGGAAATTGCTTGTTGTCCAGTTGAGACGCACCTGCGTGTGTTCAGTTTAAGTTCAGACAGTGATACTTGGTGGTACCGTTCTGTATGGTGTTCGGTCAATTGGCACAGAAGTTTTCACAAGTGTTCTGTATTCCGAGCCACACCGCTGCAAAACACACTTATTTCGCTAGTGTAACCTCCATGTAACAGACACTCGTCATTAGTTTTAGCCAATCACTGCTCGTATGGGAAAAGTAGCGAATCGTGAGGCGACAGATTTTTTCGAAGCATGGGGAGAACGCGGGCTGCAAACGGCTCCGCTCCAAGCAAGCGGTGCGAGAAGTGCGGGGGCGAGTACTCCAAGAGCAACTACTCGAAGCATCGATGCGGGAAGACGAGAAAGAGCCGTAAGCCCCGAAGCACGGTGAACGAGACGTACTGGGTGAAGTGTCGGCCACAGCTCGTGGCCAAACAGCGCGTAAAGAGAGCTACAGCACTCTACAAGAAACTGGCCAGTACGTCCCATGCTGTCACCTAGTTTGCTACGTTGACCTAACATTTTTGTGTAAGACCTTCGCGCAGAGCTTGCTGAACTTGGGGCCGCTCCAGGAGCTCTTACCCCAAGGCCCGAGCCTGATGGTTTGCCATCGCAGCACCCGCTCGTCCCGATAAGCAAGGACGCAGAGTTTTTACGTTCGTCCTCGACTCGGTAAGTTTATTCGTTGTGATATTTATGTGAGTCTACACTAATCTGCATGATGCTGATGCTGATGGAATAGGTGAACAAGCGCTTGGAAGTGTCCGCAGGGAAGTCAAAGGCGCCCACGGGTAAGAAGGCAAAAAAGCCAAGCCCAAACTTCCTGACATGCTCTCCCCCTTGGTTTAAGGCCATTAAGTTCACAATTCACCCGGACCGCGCCAAAAATTTGCCTGCTGCATACAAGAATGATGCTGAAGCAAAGGGAAACTTCTGGACACCATGAACGAGTGAAGGAGTTCGAGGGCGACGTGAAGGACAAGCCAGATCTTGTCAGCCAAGAGGCGACGGTGCTGAAGAAGTATGCAAGGTATACAAAGACCAAGTACAAGAAGGCGGTAAAAACGTGGCAGGAGCAAGCTTCTGTCGACCAGCATGAATGTGCCCAGGCGAAAGCCGATTTGGTGGCCAAACTGGATGAATTGAAGGCTCACGGAGACTGGAGGAAGTAATCACCAAGCACGCGGCAAGTTTCGCGGAAAAAGACGCTAAGAAAAAGCAAGACCAAGAACTATTGGCAGATTTAGGACCGAACAGTGACTCAGTAAACTAAGCGTATCTAAAACACGTTACGTCATGCATATCCAGAAAAGTACAAAAATGTCTAGTAATGTTAGTCCAAGACACCTGCCTAATACGACAAGATATTTAGATACGACGACAAGACACTTGCATACTACGACAAGATGTTTTGATACGACGACAAGACATCAGCCTACTACGACAAGATATTCGCCTACTACGACAAGACGCTTGCCTACTAGTACAAGACATCTGCCTACTACTGCAAGACATTGTAGTACTATAACAAGATAATTCGTTACGACGACAAGATAATCTCGTATTAAACAGCAGAAAAGGCCATGATCGTGGCACCAGGTCTTCGCTTTTTTGTCAAGACGGAAAAACTGTGCTAGGGTGTCGATGGTTAAGCTATCTGTAGCATCTTGCTGCAGGGACGAAATCCAATGTATCCTGTAGTAGTTCTCGTACGGATCCAGCATGGCGTTATCAATTGATCCACGATCAGACACCCCGTTTAACAAGGCGAAAAGAATCACATCTTCGCCTATAAGCTTGGTCACACTGAAACGACTGCGTGATGCCTCACTCCTACTCCTCTCCTTCGCTGTCCATTCACACAGATGTTTGAAAAGATGACGAGTCGGATCAGCTTTCCAGTACATCTGGCATAGATCTCTCCAGTCAACAGAAGCCGGAAAAATCAGTGGGGTTAGAGGATCAGCTGGTAATGTTTCCTCTGACATATGAACAATTGCTGGAACACCATCCGGGCGTTCACGGGGGTTGAATATGTTAGCATAGACAAAATGAGGTCCAGTTTGCGCTCAACAGCCTCGAAACGTCCCTCGTAATCTCGAAATGTTGGTCCATCTGGTTGAGAACTAGTCGCATTTTCGGTGTACGTGGTTGGGCACCCTACCCAGCTGGCCCGGTCCGGGGCAAGAGAGTCAGCAAGCTCAGCGTCTTCACCTCGGCCGCTCTGATCTAGAAGGTAACGCACTAGAGTCTCAGTGGATTCACTCACGCTCCACCCCGCCCACCATTTAACCATTCTTAGTGACCACCTCTTCTCTGGCGCAGCAAACATAAACCTATAATGTGCGCCTGCCCGACGAAATGTGTGCGAAGTAAACCAAATCCCACGCCAGTCTTGCCCTGAATATCCTGGCAGTTTATCACCGTTCTCTGTCAAGTCGTTCACTATCAGATTAAGTAAGTTGATAAATGTTTGCTCCGTCATTTGCGAGCCCCACTTTATACGCACTTGCTCGCATCCAGTCAAATTATTTTCTGTCTGCTGTCTGCGACTTGAAACTTGAAACTTTGGTTAATCCAGGGAAAACAAAATCATTATCCTGCCAATTGTGAACTGGCTCCACAAACTTGAGCCACTTCTGAAGATGGAAGAATGCATCATTAGGACGCTCATTTAAACAGAGATGATGAAGGTTGTATCAGCGTCCTTCTGCTACATCGGTCTTACGCCCATCCAACACGTAGCTCCCATATTCAATTGTACTGGATAGGTCGACCCGACAACGGCGTGTCAAATTACACGCGACATTTTTCCATTTCAAATTCAGAACCTCGCTAAGTCAGCACATACCATGAAATGCAAATGACGAAACGGCCAAGAACCACCACTTGCAATCGTCTGTGAAGCCTTTAGCATCCCGAAGGTGTAGATGGAGTACGCGGAGCATTTCCAGTGAAATTGGTGTAGCGTGCCGCTGGACGTACTCTTTACCCTTCCACTTTTCAAGCCCCTCATAAACTGACGAACAAAAGGATCTTTAGCCGGATTACCGTAACCACGAAGAACGCCGTTGTCATCAGGCAGCACCGTCCATTTATCAGGACCAGCCACATCATTCCGCTCATGACTGCCGAAAAAACTCACCGCGGCTGCTCTCACCTTCTCTGCTTTCTGGTGCGACACAGATGTCGATGCAGTTACACTCTCCATGTAGGCGACTAGTAGAGATGGAAGCTCAGGATAACGGGAGGTTGCAGGATCGGGAAAGTCATTGTGTATGCAGAACTCAGCAAACCTTTTGAAGTGAGCCTCGTACGTCTTGTTTGTATCTGCTTTGCGCACGTGAGAAGCAGTCTTGGTGCCGTCCTGAAGCAGCTGCTGAAGCGAGGGTGGTTGTGACATCGACGCTTATAAGCGCGGAGCCTTCTTCTTGTCGGGTGACGAAATCTTAAATGAGATCTACCCAGCGCCCCTTCGGCCATATAAAAAGTAGTCAAAGCTCTTGTCGTCGTACACAAACGTCTTGCTGTAGTAGGTACGCGTCTTGTTGTAGTAGACAAATAACTTGTCGTACTAGCCAGATGTCTTGCCGTAGTAGGCAAATGTCTTGTTGTAGTATCAAAATATCTTGTTACCGCACTAGCATTTTTTGTATTCATGTAACACATCATGTTACACCAGATCGCGGAAGTGACTTCCGCGAAAAGTCAATATAAATAAATAGAGCCAAGAAGTAGCTTCAACATCTGCAATGAACACTCGGCAAATCGGCGCACGTATGGTTAGGTTATGCATAGTAAATCCAAGTGCATCCGAATGAGTTACGTTTGGGGTACGTTTCATTTTGACAAAGGAAGCGCTAATTCAAAATCGAATTTCTAATCCAATATGTTCTTAATTCGAATGGTTCCCTCTTTGCATTATTGACAAACATCTTCAATTTCGTTTTTCTTTGCGCTGTTCGCGCTCACACCGGAGCCACTGTTCAGACCCGTGACCCCGATGCGCCCGATACCTCCCTGTCGGGCGGCTACAGGAGACGGCTTTTTAATTCCAAGAAAACGCTTAAGCAAGTAGAAGTAATTCTCCACAGTTTTTTGCTGTTCCCTGCGTGAACAATGCGTGCTAGATGGGCCTTAGGCAGGAACAGGAGCAACGCTCACATTGTCCAATGTGTCTCGGTTTCGAAGGAAAAGATTCAGTGGAAATGACGTCGACTTTTTGCGAACAAAATTATGTTCTCGATTTCGCTGACAAAATGAGAACCCTGCTTTCGATTCCGCAGCAAAGCTTCATTTTGTAAAAAACGTTTGTCGCGACACGACCTTACTGATTCATGCTCGACACCCATTTGACGGCATCATCACTTCAACTACATAATCAATACTGACACACATGCGACCGTACCATCACCACAAATACATAAGCCACATCGGAGTTACGAATGAAGGGGCAAGTTCGAATCGGTTGATGTCTGGACTGTGCGCTTTCAGATCGATGACCAAGTAACAGTGTTACACCCTGTGCACCGGAGGAATTTCCATAAATCATCCTCATTCACTGAGATTTGTTTTTAGATGGTGATAAAATTGCGTCTTTACCAGTCAAATCTATTAATGAGTAGTAATAGTACTATTTAAAAGAATAGTAGTAAAATTAGTACTAAACTATCTTGCTACTCATACATTCGTTGACCTTGTTAACCTGCTTGCTGGATTGCACCTTCAGTCGGCTGGTCTCCTTCTTCCTTGCGGCCTGTGCGGCAATAGCCTAGGGCCGCACCCTCTTTCCGCTGGAGGTGGGCCTTCAGCTTGGTGCAAGTGCTGTACGTTAAATGGCACCTCCAGCAGGTCTTGGGTTCGGGCGACCCGGTGTCGCTTGGAGATGCGACGCAGCCATTGCGTAGATAGAAGAGAAAATGCAAGTCCTAGCAATTCGGTATATTATTCTTGACGCGTTTGCTTAAGCCGCATCACTAACTGCACAGCAATACTTATTGCTCCTAGAAAATCTGAGTAGTAATGATACGTTTCAATCACTGATCTCAGTGATTGTTACGGTGCTTACTATTTTCTCAAATCTCAGTGAATGAGGATGACTTATGGAAATTCCTCCTGTGCACCGAGTCCCGAAGGCAACCTGCAACCAGCTGGAGGATATTAGAGCGGCATCGACTTTCAACAGATTGGGGCCTCCGACACTGATTTTACGATCTACAACTCTTTATCCGAAGCACTCGCAAGCAACACGTGCACACCGACGCCATGGCAGTGGCAGTCCACGAAGGAATCCGGTTTGCTGTTCTGCCCATCGTCAAGTCCAGAGACTCCAGCCAAGCTCGATCCCTAGAAAACTAGCCACCGTCCATAAACGTTTAATACCTTTAAAGCTTCTGCTTTATGCAGTGCCATAGGAATGCACCTACGTTGATCCTCGAAAAGTGCGAGGCAAAGAAGCAAGCCTTGTGATGTTTGTCTTCTCTGCTTTCCAAGCGTTTTGTACTGCAGTGGAATCCTGAAAGGCGAGTCACAACTACCCTGGTAGTGAAAGGGTTAATGACGATCACGATCGGTGAGTTGATTGCGACCACGAAGTCCCATCTCAAGAATTTCTTTCAGACCGAGTGGAAACTGTGCCTTCAACAATGTACATGAGTACTTCGAAGTTCTTCGACTCATGTGAGTTCATAATAGGGCGATTCGCCACCGAGAAGAATTAAAATGCTTTGCCGGATAGCACCAAATATTTACTCCAGTTTCGTAGCATTTTGATGGGCGGATTATGTCAAGGAGACTTCCGTTCACATCGCGTTTTGCATCGGGTTGTTCACGTTAGTTGCTGTGGCACGGATAAAAACCAGCTTTCCACACCGCCGCGCGATTTCTAGGTTTGCTGTTGTTTTGGTCTGTGCACTATTAGTGACACCGTCTCCGTCGTCGGCCTGGGCCTTCTCGTCTCTTTTCGGAGGAGATGAATCCGATTCAGGCAGCACGAGCACCAGCGTCGATCAATCCGACGGATCGGACGTCAAAGCGGAGCAACCTCTCTTGAAAGCCACGGACTGGTTCCTCACGGAAGATGAAATCACTGCGTCGCGGGGTGGCTCGCCGCGAAGCGATTTAGCCACCTACTCCACCGGAAATGCTGTGACTACATTCACCGTGACGAAGGAATTCTTCGATTCAGTCTATGACGATCTCTCGACTACGGTAGAAGGGGATCGTGTCATGCTCGCCGCCTGGAATACCGACCTCATCCCTCTCACACCCGACGTGGACCCCACTGGCGCCAAGTCCAATTTTGATGTAGTTTTCGGGGAGTCGTGGAGCGTGGCGGTGATGTCAAAATTTTGGGGTGGGCAAACAAGTTCCTATTCTTTCAGGATGTGGCCACAAGGAACAAGGTCAACAAGCTCCCGACTTCGCCGGTCAATAATGGAAACGTGCTGTTCATCTGTGACGACCGACTTCCGTATGGCATGTCGTCACACCACCAAAAACGCTTGTTATCGCAGCAAGCAGTGCCTCCGGTGCTGACGATCATCCCGTGGCATACGTCGGTGGCATCGACCTCTCCAACGATCGCTGGGACACTATTTATCACAACGTGAGCGCGATTCGCAAGGAATTTGGCGTCCACTTTCGCAACAAAGGCTGGGTTGATAGCAGCATTCGTATTCATGGCCCTGCCGCCAAGGACGTTGCCAACAATTTTCTCGCTCAATGGAACTCTCCCTACCGACTCAAAGTCTTGGAGATGCCCTCGTTGACTTTGAAAACCCGAAGTACGCGTTTTTGCCGCCACTCGACTACTCCAGCAGCAACACGACGTCGAAACTCGGAAACCAGAATGTACAGATCGTACGTACTTTCAGCTGCAAGTACAAGCACTGGGAGTTCGCTCCATACGGTGAAAACTCGCTGTTCCATGCGCGCATCAAGGCTATCAAGAACGCCAAAATTTTCATTTACATTGAAGACCAGTACTTTATCCTGGTACCAGAGTTGCTTGACGCGCTCTTGGAGGTCATGCCGAAGCTTCAGCGACTTATCGTTGTCGTGCAGCCTCCAGAACTGCTGACAAAAAGCGGAGGATACGAAAAATATCTATACGCGATGACAACACCGCTCAAAGATAAGTACCCGAACAAGTTCAATATGTACACGATGAAGACGGACCTCGACATCTACATCCACAGTAAGTTTGTGGTCATTGACGACGTGTACTTGTTGGACGGCTCGGCTAACTGGAATCGTCGAAGCATGACGTCGGATCCTGAGCTTAACGCGAATGTCGTCGACAGTGACACCGTTAAATCGCCGGACGGCATTACGGTGGGTAAGATAGTTCGCGATTTCCGCATCCGCAAATTTCAGGAGATGACGGGGCTCAGTTATAAGAAGCTGAACGCGATGAAGTTTCTCGACGCTGCAGACGAATATGAGAAGGCTACTGCTAGAGAGTCTTCGCTCATCCAAACGTTTGATGTCGACGACGAATGGTACTACAACCTCGTCGGTGACAGTATGCAAGAAACCGTAGACCCACAAGCCACCTGCACGGCTTCTTCATCAGCTTAGCTTTGTCATCGGTCCCATCTTCTGCATCAATTAGCGCTCCCTTGGCTAGTTCTTCTGCCTCCTCGACCAGCTCGGTCAATTCTTCGTCGTCTTTTTCGTTATCAGGTTTTGCTTCCGCTTCGAGCACTTGATCGCCTGCCTCCTCCTTTGCATTGTTAGGGAACGAATCATTAATAATATGTGCTGTTGATAAATTGTCAACTGATTGTCGACCCAAAATCCGTCGTGGATCGAATGCAAGTTGTTTGCCCCTTACTGCATTAAAATCCCGCTGGATGCTTGGTCTGAGCCTACGGTTGGTCACAGCGTAAAGCAAACAAAGGCAATCTCATTGCTCTCAACTCCAAACCTAATGTAAAAAAATGTCGGCAATAAACGTCACTGCGTTTTGAACGCTTTAGCTGGAGGATAAGGTAATACAAGTTTCCTGTGGATCAGCTTGCTGGCGGATAAGGTCAGTGAAGCCGACGTAGTAAAGGTGATAGTCAACCTCTAATTCCTGAATGATCGACGAATCGTCCTTGGCTGCCACCTTAAGTTGATCTGCCGCATCGATAAATGTCATGTTGTCCAGCTTGTCGTAGCTGATACCTGTCATCTCCTCAAACTTGCGAACACGCATCCAACGAGCCAACTTGAGCACCGTAATGCCGTCCGGGGATTCTACTGTCTCGTCGTCGATGATGTTGGCATTCATCTCTGAGTCCGACGTCATACTGCGGCGATTCCAGTTAGCCGAGCCCGTCGATGCATACACATCGTCAATCAGAACAAGTTTCGTGTGGATGTAAATTTTACGGTCCGTCTTGGTGGTGAGGAACTGAACCTTGTCCGGGTACTTCTCCTTCAATGGTTGAAGCATCTCGTACAAGAACTTCTCATATCCTGACAGCTTCACGGAGAAAAACGGTGGTTGTACAACTGCGATCAGGCGCTTAATCCGAGGCATCACCTCCATGACTGCATCCATCAGTTCAGGCACTAGGACAAAGTACTGATCCTCAATGTAGATGTAGTTTTTCGCGTTCTTGATGGCCTTAAGTCGTGCCTTGAAGAGCGACTGCTCGCCCAGCGGAGCGAACTCCTTGTAGTGCCTGTACTCGCAACTGAAGGTCCGCACGATTTGAACATTCTTGTTACCAAGTTTTGAGGTAGTGTTGCTGCTGGCGTAGTCAATCGGAGGCAGCTTGTCGTAGTCTGGGTTTGCAAAGTCCAAGAGGTCATCGTCAAGACCATCGCAAGGCTTTTTGTCTGAATTCCATCGTTGAAGGAAATTGTTGGCGACTTCCTTGGCCGCGGGTCCATGAATGCGAAAGGAGGCATCCATCCATCCCTGGTTGCGAAAGGTGATATCGGCGGCGTCGCGGATTGCGGTGTTGTTGTGCCAAATGGTGTCCCATCGATCGTTGGTGAGGTCGAGCCCACCAACGTAGGCGATGGGGTGCTCGTCTTTTCCTGTAGACTTGTTCACAGCGATAGTAATTGTTTTTGGTGATGAGAAGCCAAGGGATTAGGAAGCCGGTCATCGAAGAGGTATACTGCTTTGGCTCCGTTGATCGGTGAGGGTGCAAGAGCGTTGATCGCGTCGCGTGCCTTGATATTGTGACCCCGAAGCAAATAATTTGCCCAGTTCAAAAGGTTGACGTGCCCACCGCGCTCCACGATTCCCTTGAACATGACTTCGAAGCCAGTCTTGCTACCTGAGGGATCAACGTCAGCTTCGAACGGGATAAGACACGTATCCCAGCCGGCATACATCACTCGGTCGTCTTCTTTGGTTGCCAAGAAATCATTGGTGACCGATTCGAAGAAGTCCTTCGTAATGGTGAAAGTGGTGACGTTGTTGCCGGTCGTATATGTCTGTAGGCCATTACGAGGGACACCGCCTCGCGACTCCAGGATTTCCTCCTCCGTGATGAACCAGTCGGTGGGCTTGAGCAGTGGTTGTTGCAACTTGACATCACTGCCTTCTGACTCTGTCTGCGTTCCGGAAGCTGAAGCAGATTCGGAGTCGTCGTCACCTCCGAAAAGAGACGAGAAGGACCACGCTTTCGCCGGGGCCGGAGCAATCGCCAACGTGCAGGCCAAGATGAGAGCAATCTTGGTTCGCGGTACGATGATCATCCTCACACTGGCGAGATCAAAACGGCGAAAAAACAGTTATGCTCTTGAGAGCGCGTCCGAGGGGACCAAAGTGATAATATAGCGGCCGGTACGGTCTGAATTCCAAGCCGCAGCACCGCGTTGGGAAATGTTTACTGCGGCCATACACGCGTCGGCGCAGATTTTTATGAATTGCCCAGCATTTTATTTATCCTGCCGGGAGAGCTCAAGCAGCCGGAAGAGATCTGAAAACACCTGAACTTGGGCGAATTCGGCATGCACTGTTGGGGCAAGACAGTATAAAATAGTAACAAGCGATTCATCTCGAGCTTACGCAATGCGCCTACTGTTCATGCTTAAGACTACCGGTATCGCTTCACGTGAATTTGCATTTTTACAAGTTACGATGCATGTTGTCTTGACACAACGAATTACAGGTGGCCTTGCGATCGTCCTTGAAAAGGGCCGGAGCACCATCCCAAGATACTCCCGAAAACAAGCTGGGAAACATGGACAGATCTCATCGTTGCAAACCGGATTCCCGTCCGGATGCCTTGGTGAAGGAGATGATCTCCAAACTATTTAGTAGGGACCCCAACGACCACGGTCCGGTGGTGACTGCGATGTGCCGACACTTTACAGCATTTACTCATTATTAATAAGCTTTCATGGAGTGCTCTCGACGCTAACGAACACGTACAGTAATCGCCGAAGCTGGCAAGTTAAAGAAAGCATTCATTACAGGAGCAGCGGGTCAAGCCTGGTTTTGCGATTCGGACACCACCATTCCGCACCATGAATTTGTCTGCCGTGAAAGATGTGACAGCGCTGATCTGTCGGACGGCGATATCGAGGTTGAGCACCCGCTCCTTAAGTCTACCGACTGGTTCATTACAGAGCAGGAGATTCTGGATTCGCGCGCGGCATCCCTCGCGACGGCTTCAAACGTACACGATGTGGGAGCATACGCGGTGCCAAATAAATTCTCCTCGGTGGGTGTCGATAACCTCTCAGCGACGGAAGAAGGTGACCTAATGGCTCTAGGCTAGAGCTATCGAAAATCAAGTCACATGAAGCACACCATCCACAATTCCAAGCAGACTACCACCCCGTTCAAAATATCTCAACAACACGTTTACTTCTGCAAGGGCGGCATTGCAAACACCATAAAACCCGCTTCAGCCTCCGCTGATCAGGAAGCGTTTGCGTCTCCACTCTCTCTCTCTTCTCACTTTCATCCTCTTCACACCTGGAGCTGGTCCAGCAGCGCGTTGTACTCGACGCACTTCTCAGACAGCACGAGCATCATCTGCTGGTACGTTGCCAGCATTTTCTCCACTCGAGCGTGCAGAGCCAGCACCCGTGCCGACTGCACTTCACCGTTCACTTCCAATTGCTGGAGCTGCTGCAGTTGCTGGGCGTCTGGACCCCGGAGTTGGTCCAGTACACCCTGGAACTCTTTAAATTTATACAGCGTCGCCGCCACTTGCTGCAATCGCTCCGAGGAGCTCAAAATGGTCGCGCGCTTGAGTTCGTCGCCTGCACGGGAACTGCCGAGGGTCAGCAGGCCCGCCGATCCCAGTTCCAAATGGCTCAAGTGCTCCTGGTCTGCGCGAGGAGGCGAATTAGTGGCGATTATAGAAGGGATTCTCATAATTAATACTGCGCCTACACAGCTCGCGGAGCTTGGTGGAGCCGGCCACGACACCCGAGAGTTGGTCCAGCTGCGTCTGGAGACTGCGGAGACGATCGACGAGGGGAGCGGAGGGCGCGGGGGCCGCCGACCCGCCCAGGAGCTTCGAGCGCAGTGCGGCCTCGCGACTCTCGAGCAGCGTTAGGTCCATTGCGACGTTTTTATTGTGAGCTGCGGGATCCCAAATGTGATTAAGTTGCGCGGGTTTACTGCATCTTGGGTTCTCTATTGATAAACAATCGGATACTTTTCCTCCGTGGACAGCAGCTTTTGACATGCAGCTTGCTGGTGGTAGTTCACCACAGTGCTCGACTGAACCAACATGTCCGCAATTTTTACCTCGCATCGATATTGCAAAAACAAAAGTTGCCCCATAGGTACAGCACAACCGGACTCGGTTCGGCAGCTATCAAAAAGCCCAAGCACTTCTTCATCTATGCGTCGAGTAACTATCACTTTGAGGCGACCGTTGTCTTGCGCTGGGGTCGGTCGTCCTCCGACTCTTCCGCAACTAGATGCCGTGTCCTTTCCTCTCGTCGTGTGCTTCAATAACTTCTTCCGTCGCCACGTAGGACCGGATTTCTTTTGAATACGTCGGTCGAGTTTTGTCCTGGTAACTGCGCTCTCACACCCCAGCAGCATGGCATGAACGGCACATACGCTTGCCGACACTTGATGAACGGGGGCCCTCGCTCACATAGGCGTCCATGTAATGTTGCTATGCCTTGGATAAACAGCCTATGCTGTCCTAGCGGCTAAACCCTAGCTGCTGACGAAAATCACCCGCGAGCGTTTAGTCGTCGAAGTCACGACGGACGTGTCATCTCGATCGTGGCCAGGAGTGGGAGTGGCAGTGGCAAGAGAATGAGCGGACGCAGCAAGCTAGACCCGAAGACATGCTATTGGCAACGCTAGACTGTGTGAGCAACGGGCAAACGTGAATACGGTTTGAATGTCATTTTCCTTGCCTCTTCCAACACGACCAGCGAGCCGCGCTGCGAACAATCGTATGAGAGAAGAGGCGTTAAAGCCCTCATGACATATGACCTTCATGAGAGCGCTTGTGGTCGTCAGGAAAGTATGTATCCACCCGACGCATCGACTTGAACGAGAAACTTCGTTGAGTAGTGCTTCCGTCTTTCACATTGGAGCCGCAGCTGAGTCAGCTCCGTTGGCCAATGAACCTTAATATCGTTGAGTCTTGTTGCTATCGGAAGTACACGAAGCTTTTGTGTCTGGCTCCAGTTGAGCGTCCATGACGGCCAACGCACGGTCGGTCGGCATTCCTCCATTTCGACGATTTGTTGTTACAGCAGCACGCACGTTCTGCTCCGTTCGACTGCGTTCCCTGATTTTCGTCATCTGGATGCTTCACCTGCACCGCTGCCTCAGAAAGGTGCATTGGTGTTCATGTGCACCCACGAGTCGTGGGCCACGACGATGGCGACAGCACCATCACCACTACCCTCCTTGAACAACAACATGCACGAGTCCGCATGTGCCGTTGCAGCCGAATCGCTCCAATGCATCAGCTTCACGAGCAAGGCTCAGTGCCTATATAATAATATCATGCAATAGAAGATTGTCCATGATTTGAGGACCCGACCTACCGAAGAGAAACAACGGCATGAAAGTGGAGGGCATTTGGCATGATGAATAGGAACCAGGTACTAGCTACAGTAGCAAGGCATATGTTCAACGTCGGTGTTGGCGCCTTCCTTGCTCGGTCACTGATGCAGGATGGAGGCCAGGCCGTGGCGCGAGACTCGGGTGGCGGCTCTTCGTCGCTGCTCACGACTCCCACGCCGTCGTCCTTGGCAGCAGCGGGCCAGGCTTCCGGCATCATCTCGGAGGAGGTGTCCTCGCTGCCGTCCTGTATTGTGAAGGTGCAAACACTTCTAGGGCAACGAGGACAGACGCAATGAACACTTTCACTAAATCGCTTAATTGAACGAAAGAATGACTGCGGTACACGCCCAGCCTCTTGACGAAGCAGCCCATTATCGTCATTTGGTCTGGAACGGCGACATTCGGTTCAGCATTCAGAAAGCCCCGCTATAACGTCGTGCGTGTTCCTCGAAGCTGCCGCAGCTGCCTGTGCACTTTGCACCGTCCTACTTGCACCACTGCAATCAATCGCAAATAGGCTACAGCTTCGGCATAATATGCAGCAATGCCATGGCCACGTGATCATGATAGACTTTTGTGCAGATGATGGTAAAAAGCGCCGACAGATTTCAATTCGTGTGTACCGATCGCTCTTGGGTAAACGCTGAACAGCTTGCGTTCTGCGCTGCACGGTTGTGATGACTCGAAAGCGGCCAAAGCGTTGACAATGGCAGACCTCCACTGGTCGACCGTCGCCTAGCCAACGGGGCAATGCAAGCGTTCAGTGCCCACAGTTTCCCTCGCCAGCATTTTGCTGCCTCGCACTCGGGACCGGCGAACAAAGTTACTGCGACTGACAGTTCGCGTCAGATTTTGACAGCCGCTTACAGACGCCAAGTCAAACGCGTCACCTGGTCGCAAAAACAAAAACAGGAGTACCGCCACCTTGGTCAGCTTCACCATTCCCCAATTTGCGGCCGTTAGCACCAATATACATGAGTCGGAACGTTGATCGCACCCGAGCCAAACGCCCCGCGCCCTACGAAGACGCACCACCGCCCAACCTCAAGCTCATGACCAACAGCGAGCGTGGCAAATACTACCGACGACGACGCAAACTCTACGGCGCCGAACTGCAACGTCGTGTGGCCGAACTGCACGAGGAGATCGCCGCGCTCACGGTCTCACGTCAAGTGCAGCACGAGCTGGCACTGTCGCAACGCCACACGCCGCTCGGCGCCGCGGCGCACATCGTCAGTGAGTACTGCTCGCTCTTTAGCCACGGCGCGCCCGTGCGCCTCGCCGTGAACGAGGAGGACGTGTCGGCGTCGCTCGTGTCACAGGCCACCAGCGCCCAGAAGGGCTTTCTGAGCGCCGTCATGAACGGCAACGTGCGCTTCGGAGAGTTCCTGGGCGTCGAGCTGCTGCTGGGCCAGTGGGAGCGCTACTCGCTCTACCACGCCGCCATCGAGTGGACCATGACGTCGCTCGACATTATCCAGATGGACCAACCCAGAGAGCTCAACGACGACAATCGCTATGACGATGGTCCGCTTGTGGTCTCCATCTCGGCGGATTTGCGGGTTCGGTACTCGCGCCGCACTATTGAGGAGGTGTTCCCGCACCTGGTCGGGGACGAGGCCCTTACGCAGTCGCTTATTGGGCTCGAGGTCACGTACCCGTGCATCAACCACTTCCACTTCAACCAGCACGGCAAGATCGAGTGGTATGCGCCTGAGGTGGACTTCGTGGGGGCGCTGATGGTGGCGCTCAAGAGCCCGGCGCTGGTGGCGCGCGTCATGGGCCATGCGCTGATCGCCAAGGACCACATGATCGGCGACGAGAGCGACGGCCGCCAGCCTGCGATGGTGGAGGTGGTGCCACTTAGCAGCCAGGAAGGCAGCGAAGACGCCTCCTTCGAGATGACGCCGGACGCCTGGCCCGCTGCAGATAAAGACGACAGCGTGGGGATCGTGAGCAGCGACGACGAGCCGTCGCCCGAGTCCTCGCCCAACCCGCGCCACGGCCTGGCCTACATCCTACATTAGTGACCGACCAAGAAAGGCACGCCCTGCACATATGCCTGCTACTGTAGCTAGTAGCTCGTTCCTATTCATCATGCCAAAGGCGCTCCATTTTCACGCCGTTGTTTCTCTTCGGTCGGTCGTTCGGGTCCTCAAAGCATGGCCGATCTTTTGGAGGCACGCGGAGCGGCTGCAGCGGACTCGGTGCATGTTGTTGTTCAAGGGAAGGGCAAGTGGTGACGGTGCTTTCGCCATCGTCGTGGGTGCCACCCACGACGATGGCCAATTAACACTGTTCATTGAACACCAAGGAGCCATTGAGATGAGACCAAGGCAAGGTGTCTGAAGGGTGAAGCACCCAGATGACGAAAATCAGTCGCCAGGGAACGCAGTCGAACGGAGCAGAACGTGCGTGATGCTGTTACAGCAAACCGTCGAAAAAGGAGGAAAGCCGACAGATCGGGCCGCACTAGCGCTCCACTGGAGTTGGGACTCGTCCATCCTCAAACTACATGTGCAGGCTCATTGACCCCCTGACCTAACGGGGAGCTGACTTGGCTGCGGCTCCAAAGTGAGAGAAGGGGCATTTAACGAAGTTTCGCGTTCAAGTCGAGGCGTCGGACGGATACATACTTTCCTGACGACCTCAAGTGCTCTCACGATGGTCAGATGTCATGTGGGCTTTAACGCTTTTCTCTCACATGGGAGATGACATACAATCCGTATTCACGTTTGCCTGTTGCTCACGTGGATAAGCAGCCTGGGCGACGATTCAAGGACAAAATGTGCTACTAGCGGCTAAACCTTAGCTAGTGCCATCACAATGGAAGCCGCATCATAATTACGACAATCAACCGCGCGAGTCCATCG
This sequence comes from Phytophthora constricta, assembly GCA_011947335.1. Classification (NCBI taxonomy): domain Eukaryota; phylum Oomycota; class Peronosporomycetes; order Peronosporales; family Peronosporaceae; genus Phytophthora; species Phytophthora constricta. Next base: position 117,897 of record JAAVTI010000040.1, on the reverse strand, counting down.
CGTCATACGTGTCCTCCAAGACGTCGGCAGGAGTGGCAGGGGCAAGAGAATGAGCGGACGCAGCAAGCTAGACCCGAAGACATGCTAGACTGCACCACGGACGGCAAAGTGCGCAGTGACTAGTGGAGATTACGTTAGGAGACTCATCTGACGAAGGCTATGTGAGCGAGGGCTGCCGTTCATCAAGTGTTGGTAAGCGTATTTGCAGTTGATGACTCGCTGCTGGGGTGTGAGAGCTCAATTACCAGAACAAAAATCGACCGACGAATTCAAAGGCAAAAAGTACCCGACGCATAGGTGAAGAGGTACTTGGGTGCTTTAGACAGCTGTCGAACCGCGAGTCGAGAGTCCGGTTGTCGCTCTTGGCGTGGGGGCAACTCTTGTGCTCTACCAGTATCGACGAATGTGAGACCGTGCGAGGCGACATTTTGGTACAGTCGAGCACTGTGATGGGAACTAAAGCTTTTCGCGAACGGCCAACGCAGTCTCTTTCAAACGCTCGAGACGGGCTGTTACTGCCAGTGCCTGGAAAACCTCTCGTCGGTTCGGACGATCGCCCCTCGGCATCTCATTAAGTTGGCTTGGCGAAATTAGTACTACCAAGGAACTGACTGGACACCCAGCCTCACTAAATCCTGCGCCGGACGGAGATAAATCACCCAGCCTGAGGCTGGGTGGTTCATCAGCCTCTCTCAGGCTGTACATCTAAATGATTCTAAAACGATACCAACAACACCCAGAAGAACTCTGATACTCTGCAGACCACGTGTTGAAGCTGAGCCAAACAAAGGTACTACTACCGGTAGTAATATGCAAAACACTATTCGTCGTCTGCATTTCCGACTAAGACGCGACAGATCAGACGCTGCTCTATGAGAGTGAAACAGGAACACAGATACATGTATAATAACCACAACGACAGACTCGTCGTACAGGCGAGCAGGTTCTGCTACATGTACTGGCGAGTGAGCGTCGCTTAGCTCACTCATACTCGAGATGACGAGCCTGCTTCCCGTCGGTAAATGTATTTCAAATGACGACTCAGACAGGTTTTACCCATTTCAGCGTTCCGCCTCGATTTGGGCACACATTGTGTGACACACATCGGCTGCGACACCGCCGTCTGTGGTCGCCATCGCGTCCTCGCCCCTTGCCCTGCACCACCACACCACCAGTCAACTAGGCGGGCCCATTTCTGCGAGCCGCCAATCACCCAGAGCGCCATGCGGAAAACACCATCAAATGTTCACGTGGAAATGGGTTATTTGTGCTAACCGCGACTTGCCCAAATTAAACCTTGCATCCCTAATACGACCAGCACAACTCGCATTCTCTTCGCAGCATCGCTATTAATATCTGCAATCAAAATAACACCTGCTTGTACGTCGATACATCGACCACCTCTGCACCATGCAATCATCTTTCGCAGTATCATCTTTGAGAGATTTTGTCCCGGCGCTGCGCCACGGCAGAAGGTCAAAGCGATAGGCGCACCAGCTGCCCCTCTCTTCCTCGCGAGAAAAATGACGAGCCTCGTGCTCACTTCAGTCGCTAATTGGCCTGCTCGCCGACAGATAACTCACGAAAGTCTCCACTACCAAAAAAGAAAAAAGTATGCTCGACCGCCGCATGGACATCTCCTCGCTGTGCGCGAACGAGCCCATGGAGACGGATTTGCCTCTCACTGCCACAACTGGAATGCCTCCCCTCGCGCCTCCGCGTAGCAATTTAACTCTGACATCGTCGACTAGCAAAACGCTGTCCAAGAAACGCTCGCGCCGCTTGTCCAACAGTGAGCGCGGCAAACTGTACCGCTCGAGGCGGAAGAGCTACGTGCAGACGCTGGAGGAGCAGGTGGACCAGCTCAAGAAGGAGGTGGATGAGCTTAGCCTCTGCGGCAAGCAGCAGCAGCAGCAACTGTGTCGCCAACCTGGCGGCACGGCGCTCGCCCTGGTCGTGAACGAGTACTTCTCGCTGTTCAAGTACGGCGTGCCAGTCTCCGAGACCGGAGGCGCGCTTAACATGTCCTCACTGGGCGAGGCGCTGCGCACTTCGAGACAGGCAGCCTTCCTGAACGGCCTCATGCACCCGAACATGGTTTTCGGCCAGAGCTACGGCGTCCAGGAGCTCTTGACCCAGTGGGAAAAGTACTCGATGTACCACACCGGACTCAAGTACGAGGTCAAGAACCTGCAGATCATGGCAGCTGACCCCAACCCGGTGGTGCTGGCGCCGGCCACGCTGTATGTGCGTTTCACACGCCGCACCGTTGAGAAGATCTTCCCGCACGTGCTCTGGAACGAGGCGCTCGTGCAGCGCCTCATCGGCACTGAGCTCGAGTACTCCGTGGGGAATACGTTCTACTTTGGCGACGACAACTTGATTCATCGCTACGACACGTACGTGGACTTTGTGGCCGCGTTCGTGCGCGTGCTGGGCAATCTGGACGACACGAATGCGATGATGGAGAGTGCGCTGATCCGGCAGGAGTCCATGATCGGCGACCTGCTGGAGGAGCCGCCCCAGCTCAAGATGGAGAAGACGGGGTATCATGATATACCGAGGGTGGAAGTGGTGGAGAGCGACGACAGCAGCAGCAGCGGTGAGAGCAGCGACGGCCAGCCACGCATACCAGAACTCACTGGGCTCCCGTCCGTGGACGCCAGGATGTCGTTGCAGAGCATATTGTAGAGGCAGCGAAGTGATTGGCCCGTGCCGTAAATGTGTCTGTTTGTGTCGACTTCATGCCCTTGCTTTTGCCTGGCGTTCGTGGCGCCCCCAGGGGACTTCAATCGTGATGACTGATGGCGGCGTGTCCCAACGCAATCGCTATCGTGACGTGCACCGAAGTGAGGATTTGCACGCTGCGTGTTCGTCGGATGAACTTCATCCCCGCCCTGTCCGCCGCGCAACGGCTCCATGGCCGACAACCGCGACGATGGCACACAACACCGCAGCATGCATTGCACGCCTCGTACAGTACTGTATCCGCCGCGTAGAAGCTCTGCCCACCAGCTGCTGCTTTCGCTGCCTTTTCGAGTCGCGCAGGCCGCTTGCTGATCGTGACGACCGCATGCCCATTTGCCCATTTTTCCGTCTATGATCAGTCTCGCCGCGTACCATAATCGGAGGCATCACGGCAGGCTCGACAACTTGCCTTTTCGAGCCAGTCGCGAGTCAACTAGGTACAGTGTACAGTGTGTAGAGCACATTATTTTCATCACTTCTTGCGCCAAACCGCGACTGTGGTCTGTCTATACATGAACATCGTCTTGTCGGAGAGGTATAATAGAGGCATTTAGACTGCGAAAAAGACAAAAACTCATTCAGGATAATTAGAACTATTGCCTCAACCCCAGGGAATGTTGACCTAGGTAAATTGGACAAAAAACGTAATTGTTGTGGTGCACACAAATCTTTTGACTAATCAAATGGGGACAAAAATGACTTAGCATTTGTAAGAACGGTAAATTCTGCTGCAATCATTACACACTGTATATTATAACAATCTTTGGGCGACTATTGCCAGAGAGCCCATACTCAACTCAAGATGCATCTTCATTTTCGTCCTAGCAGCTAGAAAAAAACGGGTAGATAAAATGCTTCTAAAAATCCACATTTGATTTTTCATTGCTTCATTGTGGACAATGAAGGACATTAAAGAAATGGACTGACGGAAGCATCTAGGATAGATCCTTACATCGATAGCTGTTGCCACTCGCATATAGCTAAAATGCCACCGAGACGAGGCGTTAACTTTTGATCCTTCCATTTACCTACGGCTTGAGTTCACTGAGGCTAACAGAGCTTCTCGGTACGTTAGATCTTCATTTCAGTTTCTGATAAGATGGACGAAGTGGAAGCTATCGAACAAACCACAACAGGTCTGAGAATACGTTATTCGATCCATTACTACGCATCGAATCAAGCACTAAGAGATATGCAAACGCGGATCGTAGGCAAGAAATCGCACAGCCAATTTGTCAGTAGCTACATATTTGGACAGACCCTGAGTTCTATTAGTAGCGTGACCATTAGCTCACACTGCAAGCCGGTTGTCAGACATGACCGCTTCGTCCGAGGATGAGTTGGTGTCCAAGTGCGTGCAGTAGTGGCGGGCGTGGTCTCCAGGCAACGGCGAGCATGACCATAACGGTGATCACCTCTGACACCAGGACTTTCGAGGTGCTGGTTCCTTGGAGTACGTTGACGCGCTGTACGCTCAAGATTGACAGCAATATAGTATTGATGCGTTGCGGCAGTTCTCGCGATATCGTTGCAGGTCTGGCGGCGAATTCTGAAAATACTTCACCTATCTCCCGTAGTCGCTGCAAGTAGCGAGCAGTATTTTCGCCATCTTCACAGCGGATCGGGTTGGCTGGGATGTTGAAGTTCGTCAACGCCATACATGCTTGGAAGTAGATGTCGTAGCTGTCCTCGTCTTATATGCGCAGATTACCCACAACGTGCAACGAAAACCAAAGTAGTTTTTCAACCAGAATCCGGGCGTGGGCCATGCACGCATTGGTCGAAACCTGCTCTAATGTGAGGGTTTGGAATGCAGCACACTTGTAGTAAAACAAGGTGAAAGTAACGCTCTGTTTCTTACCAACACTGCATGCGTGTGGTGAGGAAACGTAGACTTAAAGTTTGTATGTAAAGATACAAATAAACGGACTTGTGTATTTCTAAATAGCACTAAGCTCTTAGACTGAAAATAAAAAAAAACTGAATTGAATGGCAACCCGCCGCGTGACGGGCTGACCTTATCTTTACGCTAAACCCTTCTAAGGAATTATCTACTTGCAAAGGTGAGAATACGGTTGGCTCTCACGCGTCTGCATAAAATGTATGCACCCGATTGGTTAAAGGTGTCTCTTTCAACCTACTGTTGTGTGCCTGCGCGCTTGCCAATGGTAGTTGCATTGACGGCTCGGAATGTCGGTCGCTAGTGTGTGTGTCCCACACACTGTATTAGTGCAACTTGCTATGCTATGCTTGTGTAGCCCGCTATATGTAGGGAGTAACAGCGCGGAAGTCACGAGCCAATCCTTGGTAGGATTCGTCCGCTAATGCAGCCCAGCTCGTGGGATACTGCGCAATCAGCTAACCCTCATCCTCGATGTCAGTGTCCCCGTCTTCCTTACGAAGCGCTTGCACATGGAACACGCGGTGATTCGGAGTATGCTGATGTCTGCTGCATTTCCAAGTTAGGGCTACGTGCAGCTCACGGCTTAATCATTAGGCAGCACTGACACCTCCACCTTGTAGCCATGAAGGTGATACTTCGTGCTAAAAAGACAGCGATCTATCCTTCATGCGACCAGCAGGCATGCTAGATTGCTGAAACGTGGCGTCGGTCGCGTATTGAGGGTAGAACTAGTTCGTAAAGGCCTGCTCTCATAGCACCAGCTTTTTCATTGGGATCTTGTTGGGAGCGGAAGCGACCAAGCGTTCGGACAGGAACGGAGACATTACCATGGAAAACTTGGTCGCCTCTTCTGCAAGGACGGCACTTTTACGCGAAACACGTCTGCCATGGTATCCCACTAGCAACAGTTCTTCCGTACCGTCAATAGCATGGAGAGAACGTCCCCATCACCGTAGGAGAACTTCTTCCCACGTCCCGTGTTCCAATTCATAGCGACATGGTCGCGTGCCAGTGTCCACAGCCGGCCAAACCCCACCGGTTCAAAGTCTATCATGGCGAGCACTCTCTCGCTGACTGAGTTTTCCTATGAGTCGTAGGGGGACGGTGTGTCCACCTCGGCGTCGGGATCATTGCGGGGCAGGAGCAGCACGTTAGCACGATCGAAGAGACGGTCGTCGTTGATGCGGCGCATGGCGGCAATGCTCTGCATCGCATGCTCAGGGTAGTGTTGGGTGTAGAGGTGGCTCGGCGTCTGGTGGTTTGGGGTGCGACCATGGTTACTTCTCCGGGATTGGTGAATTTGGAAATGAGGCGCTCACTTGTAAAGCGCAGGGTTTTGACAGAAGACTAAGGCATAAACTAAAGCCAAATACATTGGCTCTCCCTACATCTTTAACCAAATACTGGTTTACTCAACAAGGTCAGGCTAGAAGCAAGAGCAACGCCGGGCAGTGAACGGCATGGGTGGGTTTCCGGTATAGATTGGAACTGCACCAAATTGTACAAACTGACCAGAATTTCTAGTAACCTGCGTGAGTTAGGAACGACTGATAGATAATGATGCAAGGTGTATAAGGTTATGACGGAAGCAACAGAGAGCAGATTGAGCGCATTGTAGTGACTTAGTTTAATGTATCAGGAACTTCAAGCTCGACTTTTTCATCAACCGGAGTAGTTCCAGCAGTGCTGAATTATCATAGCGCTATCTTTGACCACGCCGTCTCACACCACACTAGGGCTATGAGAAGATTGACTTTGGCCGGGAGGCTAAGTTCTGCCTTGGCCCGCTGTGCGATGCCGCGGTATTGAGGCGAGGCGGTGAAACCTTGATCGAACTAGGTGTACAGTGCATGTGTCTTCCGGTGGAGGTCGAAGTGTCCAGCGTCCAAGACGTAGAACACAGACGGTCAAAAGTACTCTTGAAACATCAGTTCCAGGGGTACACAAGGAGCACACACCACCCTGGAACATCAGTTCCAGGGGTAGCGTGTGCTCCTTGTGTCAATCACCTTTAGGTACGCTTATCTTTGCGGCTTCCGCCTACCTGTTCCTGGTTAGTTCAGTGAGAAATGTACGAGTGAGGTTAGTGCCGATACTCCCTTTCCGGCAGGAAAGGGAGTATCGGCATTAACCTCTGTATCAACGAGGTTAGATAACCACCAACCAAATATAACATCAAATAATATAGATAAGTCTATTACGGTTTATTCAATACCCAGAGACACGGGCAGAGAGTGCCAACGCGCGTGAGCGTTCGGTCCTAGGGCACTTGGCAAATTGTCCATAGGCGCTCAGACGTATTAAATCGCTCACCGCCCCTTAGAAGCAGGGGAACGTTGGAGTCACAACCACGTACAGCAGCCAATCGATCACAAAGACCCCAGGCAACGACTGAAGACAGTCGCTCAAATCTGTAACATGAAATGACACGCCAGACTAAACTTATGAGCCAACTATGCTATGGAATAAGGGGCTCACCCCAGAAGAACCGTTCCTGGTCCCCACTTAATTGGACTTGAGAGCGGATACACAACGACCGCTTGTCCTTAGCCGACGTGCCTCGACTGCTTGCAATTAGCCTGGGTTTCCCGCGATTCTTTCGTCAGGCACACTTGTCCAGGCCACTCGCGTGCTGGAGGGAAAAATAGACTGTTAACTGTGTATCTGTAGGTGGGTACACAAACAATTCGACGAATTTGACTTGGTTTCATTATTGGATCCAACGCAGAGGCTCAGCTACCTTGCGTCTCCCTGGATTTCGCTCACTTCGTTGACTTTGAGTTGGTTCCGCGCAGACGCTTAGCCACCTTGCGAGTCCTTGGATTTCGTGGCCTTTCAGGGAGTCCATGCAACGATATCGGGTGACCCCTCGTTCTGGTAGGGTTGTTCGTGGTGACTTTTTCAGGCAACTTGTTCTTGGTCATCCTCTTGCTGCAACATCAGACTTGGAAAATTTTGTGTGGCGCTTGTGTGGCTTCTTCACGCAGCTTCAATATGAGACTGCAGCTACTGATGGCCTTTCTCAGTGGGCTTCCTCCCAACAAATTGTCGGCCTGACCCATAGAAACTGAGAGGACTTGACTAAAGGGGGATCCGGCAGAAAACCCGTGTCAGTATGACATAGATCGAGCCCGCGCGGCCTTGCTAACGATGGTGACCTTTTCAACCCAGGTGAGACGGAGAGTGACATGGTGTCTTGCGGACGTTCTTGCATGTGGCAGTAAAAATCGCAAAATGCGCTCCATTTTCAAATTTGAGCTCGACTGCTGGATTTCTTACCACAATACCGTGCTCATCTTCATATCGTCATGTCGTCTTGACAAAAGTAAGGTATACGAAGCTATCATTTGTAGCCCCGTTCCTTAGTCACGCAGATTATTGTAACAACGGACACAGAATTGACGATTTAGGGGGGTGATTTCAGGACAACTAAATGCGGAATATGTAGTATGGAGCTGAAATTTGGCACGCCCGTAGAGTAAAAAAGAAAAATAAGACTGACAGAATTTGGCGCTTGGAACTGATTTGGTTGAGTAGCTTTTGACAGGGAACGAGTTCCTGGGTGCGTTTAAGCTCTTTGAGCTGATGGGGAGGACGTACTGTATGCACTCCAAAAATGACCTAAACATCAAATCATTCACCAAGACGGCAAAACCGCAGATAACACTTTAAATCATTGACAACCACCAATTGTTGCGATATCACCACAACACATGAATTCTCCACACTAACACTATGTATTTAGCCAAAACCTAGGTAGCATTCTAGCCACACCCACCACTGGCCTGCCTAACCAGCATCCCACGCCATCCAACCACCATGCCCCGTCAACATCCCTGGCAGACACTAGTTGTTTTTGCAATGCCTGAAAAAGAAGCGGAGAGGCTTCTGGCCAAGTTCAGGCACTACCGAATCCTTAAGAGCTCTCTAAGTCAATGACACGGCTGCCTCGTAGCCACCCCTCACGCGATGCGAACACTGCTTCTCTTCTGCACCTCATCGGCATGTGGTGATGTTAATTCACTCACGCCTTGTCCGTGGCGTACCTGAGTGCTTTCCTGTGAAGTGATGTAGTTGGTAACTACAGAGGGGGCCTATTCTCACGTCACTTCTCTGAGCTCGCCTCCAGAACCAATACTTATTCCAGCCATTAAGCAAGTTGTGTGCGAGTGGGCTGCTCAAATTCCTTAGTCAAAGCGCATCTCGAACGGCTTGCTACAGCGCCTCAAGTTGACGGAGGCCACCTTGCCTACCCTCGCGAAGGTGCAGCACGTCGCTCCTCCTCATCACGTTACGACACGTCTTGGCGTAGCGACCCTTTGGCTACCGCTACGCCTAAGCTTGAAGAAGCAGTGTTTGCCGGCGGAAACGAAGGCGTTAACATGGCGCTAACATTTACGTGGCGTAACGACGGAGAATGGAGACCAATTTCTGGCAACGGCAACAACCGCGATCCTTTTGTGGCTGGTATCAGCAGTGACAAACTTCTGCGGCAAGCTAATCGCGAGCCGGAGGCGATCATCCTGCACCTAGATGCAATCTACAAGCTCACACAAGCTGGGTATCCACTGGCAGTCGTCGGATTGTTCTGACATGGTCAGACACTTTCACCTAGTGGCCGTGTGATTGTGTTCCAGCAGCAACAGCCTCATTTCACGGAGATGCTTTTGATGCGACGCTGTAATTATGTTGCTGTTTTTTAGTGTTCAAGGTGAAATTTGTGATGGGGGACGCTGACGCAGCTCATTATAAAGCTATCGAGAAAGTGTTCGGACAGGACACCCGTTTACGTTCCTAATGTGCTACTTTCATGTGGCGAAGAAGGTGTATGAAAAGACACGTTCCCTTATACCGAGCGTTGCGGTATTTCTCATGGAGGACCGTCATCAGCTGCACTTGTCGACGAGCATTAAAAGGTTCAACGCTACCTAAAGGCGGTGAAGTATGAGTGGGCGAAGTGGCCGCAATTGAAGACGCTTTTGGCTTATTTATTAAAAGTGTGGTTGAACAAGACATTCTGCAGGTGCCAGTGCTACCACACCCTGAGCGGATTTGCCACGACCAACAATCCCTGCGTATCATACAGCGCTACTATTATGCGATATCACTTTGCATTGTAAGCTAAGCTTTGTAAGCTGCTTTGGAGCACTGATTGATCAGCTGCTAACGCTTTGTAGAAGTGCAAGCGTGCGAACGATTCCCTTCGTCACTGAAGCTTCGCCAGACACGCCTTACGCCGAGCGACAGCTACGCAGCGAAACAACCTTTTAGTTGACCGATCAGTGTCGCGGGGCAGCATATAATTCTTGCTGTGCTTCGATTGCACTCCAGAACCGGAGAATATTACTCATGTGGCGAGTTCTCCTGTTCGCGAGTCTTTGTCGAAGACCCGCGACAAGATCTGCCGGTTCCGCTCGTCTGGTCCAGCTAGCGGCTCGAATTGAGTGTTTGGATACACCTCAAAATTGGTGGGCCGTCAAGTCGACTCGAAATCGCACCCTGTCGATTATGCTTCAAACATGGATGCTGTGAACATGTCACTTTGACAACACGAGGAAGCATTGACTTGAGCGAGCGAGAAACTCTTGTCTATTCCGACCTCAAACGCCAGAAGAGCAGTGCAACAAACCAATCGTCTGGTCATTCCAACAACAACAGTGAAGTTCTATCAAAGAAGTAAGTCTCCAGGGTAACTTGCAGTGCTGAAGTATAGATATTTGAAATACATCATCATAATAAATTTCCCCTTGCAAAGTTACGCACTCCTGCCTCCGTCTCGCATAAAATTTACACCGATTCATAGTATGGATCGGTGTGATATGACGATATGGATTGGTGTCGGCTGTGTTCCTTGTGCGGGGAGCGAAGCGGAAGAGCGCAGCGGACAGAGCTGAGGAAAAGGTGTTTTCCAGTGGAAGAAGATATTCAGCGCAGGCTACAAGGGATAGCTTCTAAGACAACAGCACTCAAGACCAAGTCGCATAAACTGAGCAGCCGGGGTAGCCAGTCGTCCTGGACCTGAGCCCCGGCTTCCCGCTGTGGTTTATTTGGAGCACCATCGCCGCCAGAGACCGTGCATCAAAGCCACACTCGAGTCCAAGCGCGACCAGAGTAACGACGCCACACAAGCACAGCAGACGACCACCAGAGCTACGTCGGGTCCAAGCTTGCGGTACGCGATTTTTTTTACCCTTCTACCGTCCCGAGGGGTTGCCAGTCGGCACCTTGCTGCTCTAGCAAGGAACCTTTCTGTCTTTGGACTTAACCTAATGACCCACATTTTATACTATGCATGTATGCTTAATGGAAGATATGACAATATGGATCGATGTCATGTGACACAAGAAGTTATAGATTAAAATATTTCAAGCAAGCCTTTGATTGTATTTATATGTATCCCCTTCAGTGATGTGCCTGCTACAACGTCTTAACACAGGAACCCCCACACAGTATATTTCTGCGGTTGTACTGATAGTACGATTTGTCTTGTGAAGATACTTCTACCCCTTCGCAGTAGGCACCTTCTTCATCTGCCGAGGGTGGTTGTCTTGGGTTTTCATCGTCGCCACCACCACCATCATCGTTGCCGTCATGGTCCTCATCGTCGTTGTCAGATCCTTGCCGTCCACGTCGCCGTTGCGCTATCGACGGTGATTGCTTAGGTCTCTTCTCGAATTGCATAGCATCTGACAGTGTTGACACATGTACGAATTAACTACCGCTGCCTCGGTCAAATCTTCCTGCTGAGTGACACCCTTGACACGGATCGACAGTGAAGCCGGATGTTAAGTTCCGCGAACTCTGCTCCAGCGTGCACCAAGTCCCTTCTGAAAAATAGCACTTCACCCTTGTGGAGAGTAAGCGCTGCAGCATTCTCAGCGTTCATTGGACCGCCAACGCATCTCAGGAAACACGATAAATTGTATGTTTGGCATGAAGGCGACAAGTGTTAGCTTCGAGGAAAAAGGAGAAGTGCTATAGAATGTTTAGAGATCGCAAGAGCTAGTGAAAACCCTATAGATGGATACATGCCTCGGGTCATCAATCAGAAAGCCGACGAGTCGTACTGTCCGTAGTGACAACAAACACTGAAGCCTATGCGTACGTCTTAGAAATGATGACCTCTGCTGTTTCAAAAGATGGGAAACTTTTGTGAATTACTTGGCAAGAGCCTGCAGGTAGTGGTTTTTATGCACCCCACGACGTCGCTGTAAGCTCTCACGCATCATCCGTGTTGTTCACAACGGTTGGTATGACGTTGAGAATGGCAGCCATCCCAGCACCAAACTAAACAGTCGGCATTTGAAGCCGATCTGGATCCGGTTTCTTGTCGTACACGTCGCCAAATATTGGCGCAGATGTCAATGTCTCCACAGTTTCTAGTGCTCTGTCGAAGACACCATCTTCAACGGGAACATTGTCAACGACAACCCTCTCATTCCAAAACTCTGCATGCTGCGTTGAGTTCATTGCTTGCAACGCAATCGCCGGCGAGAGTTGACTGTGTTGGCCACGAAACTTGGTGCGCTGGCTGCCGAGAATTGACAGTGCCGACCACCAAAAACTGCACTGCTGTATAGATCTGATTTAATGCCTGAGGAGCGAGTCGCATCGTGGTTTTTGCGCATACAGATACTCCCGCAGTTTATGCACCGCTGCTATTGTCGTTTTTGCGGTGCCGTACCCAAACAATGCCTGTGTTTTGGTATTGCCGCTTCCACCACCAAGTCCCTCGCTCACACCTGTGGCCGTCATCGCCGTCGTTGTCTCCGCCGCCGAGTCTATAGGCTCCTCCCATGCCCGTGCTCGTGGCCCTCTCTCCACCAAGCCGTTGGGGGTTTGGATCGACGAGCGACACGTGCGAGCCGTCAATGAACTGCACGCCTGACTTTGTGCCATTGGTGTTGCCCTCTGAGATGAGGTCCTTCATGGGCTACCAGTCGATGTTGCCTTCTGAGATGAGATAATTCCTGGCCTCCACGGGATCAGCACGCAAGTAAGAACCTTAAGTGGATCAACGAGCAGTGCATGTCCTGCATCCTTCCGCACAATTTTACTATAGTGTGTCACGAAACAGATCCTCTGCTACTACGACACGGATCCCTTTGAGAGTGATGATGAGGATGAAAATAAAAGCGGGGAAGAAATTACAGGATTCGAAACGCGAGAAGGCCATGAACTTCGGTTACGAATGAAATTTGAAACGCGTAGTGGCGTTTGAACTGTGCCATTAACGAGCTTACTGCAGTGGAATAGATTGCACGACCAGTCACTCTTAGCGCTTCTTCTTCGCTGCAGCCACGTTCGATGAGCTGCATAAATATATATATCCGTGCAACCAGCTGCGCTTCTTGAAAGCGGCGCTTGCGTGCATGTCCTCGTTCTCGTCTCGGTACGTCTCGGTACGTCTCGATACTTGTAGTTCAGGTTGCTGGATAAGAAGGTGGTGGTGTGCTAAGGGCTCAGAGCGGGAGCTATTCGTCCAAAAATGAGAATTTGCAAAAGATCAAATCAACGATGACTCGGCAATGGCCCATCTTTGTCTACTTTTTCTCATTTTCTGGTATTGTGAAAACCGATCGGAATGTCCAGTACGAACTGGCAACAATCGGTGATTTGAAGTGCGTGTTATGAAAGCAAATCATACTCGGAAATTACTAAATAGGGGTATAAATAGAGCACGTTGGCATAATACGGAAATCATAGACAGGCTGACGAGCCTGAAATATTGATTTGAGCGTCTCACCAACATGGATATCCGTCTGCTAAGCTATAAAGTCACGGATGTCCTTCGCAGCTAACTGAGTATGACCACGGGTGGCCTGACGTCGTGTTAATTCGGTGGCTCTGCCTTCCTCAACCTCTTATATAAACAGCCCAAAGCATAATGCCGTCCGCTTTTCGTCGCCTTTGGTGATTAGCGCAAGCTTGATCCAGCACGTTGTGCCTCCGTCGATGCTACGAGATCCTTTGAGCTGCATCTAGCTAGGTTGACTAATCCCTCCTATCTTCACCGATGCGCGACCTAATACCTACATCACATGGGCTTGTGGTAGATTTATATGTGCACAGCAACCTTCGAAGTCGAACTCTTTACTAACCTCTGATTACTACAGCTTCTGATTCAGAGTTGAATTCGGTTTAAAATATATAAGTAGCACCCCGCCGTAAATAAAAAGGATTTGACAAGTCTTATTAAGCTTCTAAAACGAGCGATTTAGAGCTGAATTAGACGGTGTTCACAATAAAAGCCAGCATTTGTTTTGGCTACCCACGAAAGACTGAGAATTCTTCCATAGACAGTGCATGTACTCAATTAAACGCTCACTGCCTTTGACTGAGTTTTGTATGCCATTCCCAATTCCACTCTGCGCGAGGACGGTCGACAATGTATGCCTCCCGATCTGATGCTGACGATGATGTGGAGCTGAGCGCCATGGCCTCGTTCTTCCTGGGCCCGATCCGACACAGGAAAACCCGTCGCCGAATCATCAGATGGCTACATCCGTGGAGCCCACGGTGGTCAAGACCTCGCAAGTGGCTCCCAATGGGCCCGTCGCGCCCGACAAGCTCAAAAGTTGCGTCGCAATGAGCGCGATCGCCAACGCAGCTTTGCCAAAAGGGTATTGAATGAATAGTACAGTTAAACTACCTGTAGTCACCACAAAAAAGTATATCATTAACCACTTAATGTGTCAATGGTGGGGACCCTTACCAGGAGTCCATGAAGCAAATGCGCGAGGTCGTCCAGGACCTGGAGCAGCGCAAACAACGCCTTGTCGAACGCGTCGAAGGTGGTGGCGCGTCACCACAGAGCCAAGAGACCCGATCGCCGTCGACCCCGTCGACGTCCATGTATCCGTCGCCGTCGGTGCCCATCAAACGCGACAACTTTGTGCGCCTAACGGACGAGATCGAGGCGTTCCGACATCAAAATGCCATCATGAAGACGCAGCTGCGGGAACGCGACCTCACCACGAGCTACATGCAGAATTTGCTCATGGAGTTCAGCAAAACCGACTCGGACAGTGACAACGCGAACGGCAGCGACAGTGACTTGAAGCATGGCAAGAACAAGCAGCCTCTGGGTTCGGGACCCCGTCCGTTCAACGGAAACAGCAGTGTGCGCTTCACTCCGCTCACCACTGAGGAAGGCATGGCGTGTGTGCGCCAAACGCTACAGCTCGTCAGCAATGCACGACTGCTCTACGCAAGCGACGCGCACTTCGAGAACCGCTCCAAGTTCCTCGGCTGGAGCCAGTACACCCTGCGCCAGGGCCCCACCTTGACGTTCGCTGTGAAGAAGACGCTGCGCAACGTGACCCCGCAGCAACTCATGGCGACGACTTGGAGCATCGTGACGGATGCCAAAAAGTCAAGAAGCTCATTTCGGCCACGGTCAGTACGCACCTTCGCCCGTTGCAAAAGCTGTCGGATGACCTGCTCGTCATCGACCGACGCAGCGAAGACTCCATGGTCCCCGGTGTGAACGGCAAGACGCTGGCGCTGCGCACCGTGTACCTGCTGTTCCGTATCGCTGATGCCGACGGTGGGCAGACAATGGCCATGAAGACCATCGACCTGCCGCTGGTCAAGAAACTCCTGCGCGACGACGAGATGTGGTGCGATATCTTCTACTGGATCCGCTTCTCTCGCAGCGACCGCGTCACCTCAGTCGGCGGCAATGGCCAGACTCAGGACGTCGCGACGGTGGTTGAGTTCGGTGGCGTCAACACGTACACGCGCGACGAGATCGCATCGGTGTGGCTGCGCGAGCTCATGTTCCTCGCAATCCGCTGGGAGACGCTGGCCGTGGCGCCGACACTCCTGAAGATGTAGGGTCGAGGCAGGATGTGGATATGTGTAGTGCAGTTGAAAGCAGGCAATGACAAATGCGATGCGCACAACAAGTTCAAGTCCACTGCTCATCCATCGTACCCCAGTTGACATTGCGTCTCGCGTGGGGCGAGTAATCGACTATCGGATCGAGCGTCAGTTTGACGAACCATGCCCACAGTCTTCGTTTGTGCTCCTTGGTCAGCAATGGACGACGATGATCCGATGGTCGAGCGCGTAAGGTGTGTGGCAAAGACTGCTTTATCGGAGACCTGGCCGCACTTCACGCTCAATCCCGTCGAAATCAAAGCTGAGCCCAGTACGGAGCCAGCACCGTGCAATGCGGAGCTCCCAGCAAAGGTTTCAAATGCACAGCAGCACAACCGAGGGGAGCTGTCGGCGGAGCAGCTTAAAAGCACCGTCGAAATGAGCGAGACCGCAGACGAAGCTTTGCACAAAAGGTATGGTGTTGTCAGTGATGGCTGGCAGTATTGAGCTCAGCGACTGAATGAAATTCGTGCATGCGGGCAGGAATTAATGGAGCAAATGCGCAGGACTGTTGCTGTTCTGGAGCTGCGGAAGCAGAAGCTCATGGAGCAAATGGAGATGGACTCTACTCGGAGCAGCCCGTCTCAGTGTAGCTCTCCGTATGCTGGACCCGAGCTGGTGGTGACCACATCATCACGCTATCCGTCTCCATCAGCACCGATCAGCCGTGATGACTATGTGCAGCTGGCATCCGAGATCGAAGAGTTCCGGCGACAGAATGCTGCGTTGGTGAGAGAGTTAGCAAATCGAGACCTTTTCAACAACAGTCTCCGCTACCGATTGACGAGCTTTCTGCCGATGGACGGCAAGGGTGGCGTCAAGTTCAACATGTTCACGCACGACGAAGGTGTCGTCTGTATGGAACAAGTGATGGAAAAGATCCACGATGCTCGCCAGCTTTACGGGAGCGAAGAGCGATTCCGGAACCGCCCGACGTTCCTCGGCTGGAGTCAGTACGCCGAGCGCCAAGGCGAAGTAGTCGCGTTCGCCGTGAAGAAGTCGCTATGGAATGTCTCGCCCCAACGACTCATGGACAAGACGTGGGAGCTGCAGACGGACTCGCACAAGCTTACACGATTAGGTCCGTCGCACCTGAAAACCCACATCACGGTGCTGCAGAAGATTTCGGACAATGTCCTGGTTATCAACAGCCGCACAGAGGACCTGTCTCGAACCAGTGCGAGCGGTAGGCACCTCGTACTCCGGACCGTGTACATTCTTTCCGTGTCACCGATGACACCGACGGCACCCAGACGCTGGGCATCAAGACGCTGGACATCCCCGACGTCGACCGCGTCTTGCTCGACGACGAGGTCTGGTGGGATATCTTCTACTGGGTCCGCGTGTCCACCGCGAACGTCAAGGCCGAACCTGACAAGCTGGACGTCACGACCATCACGGAGTTGGGTGGCGCCAACACATGTGCGCATGAAGACCTGGTGTCGTCACGCCTCGCCGAGCTGGTCTTTTTAGCGATTCGCTGGGAGACCCACGCCGTGGCACCGTTCCTGCTGCAGGAGTAGTCTCGTAGATCGATAACATTGTAGTGCAGTGCTTCAGCTTACTTGCTTCAGCTTGGCAAGTCTACCGTTGCATGCAAGAGTCCAGTCACACCAGAGTGCGACTGCAACGGGGATGGTCTCCGCTACAGTGATGCCGCATTTCTGAAGTCGGCGAGAATTGCAGCGCCTCGGCGATCGACATGAGCAATCGATTGGTCTCCGATACGACGGAGACATTGCTGACCTCGCCCTGCTCTGCTGCTGCTGTCACCGAGACCATGATCGCCTCCGCTGACCAACTCAAGAAGATGCGTCGCAATGCTCGCGATCGCAACCGCACCGTCGCCAAGAAGGTACGGCTCGGCATGCCACGGCATACCAGTGAGGCTGTCCCCTATTTGGCAAGGTTTAGCTGATGAAGACTGCTCTCTTCGACGCTGTGTAGGAGGAGATAAAGAACTTGCGCACGATGATGAAAGACCTGGAGCAGCAGAAAAACCTGCTCCTGCAGCAGAGTCTCACCGTCTGTAAGGACTCCTGCTCGACTAATTTCCTATCAACGCAGGCAAGCCATCCTGGGAGTCAATGTCTCCATGCATCAATGATCGCAACTTCAAGCTCTGCGTTAGCACCTGCTGGCGTTGGCGACTACTTGAAGCTGGCAGCCGAAGTCGAGGCTTATCGGTGTCAGAACGCAAATCTGGCCAACCAACTTGTCAGGAGAGACCTGTTCTGCAGCATTCTGCAAACCGGAGTGCTCGAATTTCAACAGGATGCGTCCTGCTACCCCAGCATTGACTCTCGATATACCCCACTGACTCGGGAAGAGGCCATGAACGCGATGAGCCAGACACTGCAGTTCATCAACAATGCTCGGCTACTTTACGCGAACGAGTGAGTTTTCAAGGCCGGCCCAAGCTTTTCGGTTGGAGCCAATACTGTGAGCGCAGTGGAGGGGCCATGACCTTCGCGATAAAGAAGCTGATGCCAAATGTGACCCCACTACAACTCGCAGCGATGTCTTGGCGAGCGATTACAGAGACCGAGGTGATCAACATCTTGAGTCCGTCTCATTTCAAGCAAAAATCACTTTGTTGCAGAAAGTCACGGACGACATTGCAATTCTTGACCGCCGCACGGAAGATAGCATTCACAAGGCAGTGGACGGTAAGGCTTTGCATGTTCGAACGATCTACATTGCTTTCCGTAAGCAGGATGCCGACGGCTGCGTAACGTTGGCCATGAGGACGATCAATCTACCTCTCGTCAAGAAACTACTGCGTCACGATGAGGTATGGTGCAAAAACTTTTATTGGATGCACTATGAGCCGACGATCGACGCCGGGGAAGCCGGAGGTTAACGCTGAGTTTGGAGGCTCCAACACTTACGCACGTGAGGACTTTGCGACTTTGTGGCTTAAGGAGATCCTTTTCCTTGCTATTCGCTGGGAAACGTTGATCACGCCGACCTTGCTGATGTAGGATAACTGCTATAGTCCGATGATAAAAGGCTAGTACACGATTCCAAGGTAGCTTCGCATGAAAAATAAAACTTCTCACACGGATTGCATGTAGGAGGAATTAAACAACATGTGCATAGGACCAAGAGAGCTGCGGAAAAGTATACTCGTGATGCACGCTCTATCGAAGCCCAGTGGTTCACGATGGACTAGGTTCTTGTTGCCACACGGCGGAGCAGCAGTTCGCTGTCCTGGAAGTCAACCATTGGTGACTGCGTCGTGGTTCACTCTATTACCAGTCAAGCTCAACGACCACATGCAGTTGGCAGCTGAAGTCGAGGCCTATCGGTGCCAAAATGCCAATCTAACTGTTCGACTCGTCCGAAGATACCTGTTCTGCGGTACTGTGCAGACTGACCTACTCAAATCCAACAGGTTGCGTCCTACTACCGCAACAGTAATTCTCAATTTACACCACTAACCCGTGAAGAAGACATAAACTTATGAACCAGACGCTTCAGTGTATCCCAAATGCAAGACTGCTCTATGCGAACGACATGAGCTTTCAAGGCCGGCCCAAGCTTTTCGGTTGGAGTCAACACGGAGCGCAATGGAGATACCATCACTTTCGCTGTGAAGAAGTCCATGCCAGACGTGATCCCGCAGCAACTTTGACCTACGGTCTGGAAAATGATCACCAACAGCAAAGTGCTCAACACGTTGGGTCCGTCTCAGCTCCAGGCAAATATCATTATGCTGCAGAAGGTCACGGACGACGTACTGATTCTTGACCGCCGCAGGGAAGATAACGTTCACACGGGTGTGGACGGCAAGACTTTGTACGTTCGAATAATGTACATCGCTTTTCGTACGCAGGATGCCGACGACAGCATATCGGTGGCCTTGAAAACGCTTAATTCACCTCTCGTCAAAAAGTTGATGCGTGATGATGAAGGATGCGATATATTCTACTGGATGCAGTACGCATCCGTGGCCAGTACTAACACCAACAGAGAACCCGGTTGAGGCAGAGTTTGGCGGTTCCAACACGTACGCATGCGAGGGGTTCGCAAAATCATGGCTCGAAGAGCCCTATTCCTTGCCATTAGCTGGGAATCGCTCATCTCGCCATCCTTGCTAAAGCTGACTTAGCTGCATGCGTTGGATCTTCACAACTAGATACCGAGGGAAAACACTCAAGTGTTAGAAGCGTGAACTAAACATGTATAAAAAAGAGTTCAGAACCAAAAATCATCGAGTGAACTGCTACAGATGGACCCCGGTTATTTGAAGTTTAACCACTTCAGGCTTCATCAAAAGGCTGCACAAGCACAAAAGGGGCGACGTTGTGGGTTTCCCAGCGCAGCAGCATGAAAAAATCTCGCGCTGCCAGCGTCGCGCAAAGTCCTCGGAACGGCCATCCAACGACCCACCGAAGCGAACACGACAGCTGCCTTCACTACTATCCGTGGCATCGACCGATGAAAACCCGAACCAAAGAAACGACTCGAACCAGAGGTTGTTAGCGCATCCACAACGCCGCGTGAACGACGGATTCACGGACCGGAATACCACAAAGAGCCCTGCTGGCGTCGTCATTCGATACAGCAGATAAATACTGCGGTACTTGATCGAGGTCTGCTTTTCTCCCTCGGGACTACGATCCTGCTGCATGCGTCGAACGACGACAATGTCGTCATTCACTTGCTGCAGCACTTCAAGTTGCAGTGCGTGCACCACAGGCTGCAACATCTTGGCGAACGACCGCTGGTTGCGACAAAACGTCCACGTCTTGTTAAACATTTCCGACGAGGATTGTCCAAGGAAAATCTTGTCGAACGCGAATTCGACGCACGTGTCTTCATTCACAAGTTTCCGTCGGATTTGCCTCCACCCGATCAGATCGTCGGCATTTCCTCCACTTTCGTGGTCCTTTAAAGCTTTCGCGTAAAACTGCGCGATGTCGGTCACCGAGTCGTGAACCAGTTGCAGACAGTGACCGACTGTGGCAATATCCCACGTAACAAAGTCGCAGAGTGTTACGGGGTCTCGTCGTCCGACCTGTTTGGTCGTATCGCCATAAACGACGTAAAAGTCGTGGTCGGACCCGTCGTCTCGCTGGGCGAGTCCTTTCACACGAACGTCCACTTGAGTGGACTCAAAATTGTTCGGATGGGCGCGCGTGATCGCCAGCAAAGAGTCCACGAGTTGGGCGTGCAGAGCGTCGTTTTCGTTCATCAGCAGCTCTCTGCCGCTCCAAGTGCGCGACTTGAGACTGGATGCCGTTCCACGACCGTTGGTGCTGTTGTTGTATCGCGTCCGCCTTGAGCTGTTCCAACTCGTCGACCGTGCGGACCATGGCCGCCATCTGGTCGCGAAAGCGCTGCCTCGACCGCCGCATCGACTCGCGGTGTCTCGCTCGTCGCGCCGCCGCCTTCTCCTCGGGCGTGACGCTCGTTGTCTTCTTGTGAGTCTTGATACTCGGGCGAAGAGACACCCGCGAGACCGGCGAGTCCTCGTACGGAACGTCGGGCGCGTCCGACAGCAGCGAAGCCACGAAGTTCATCTCGTCCTCCGTCCACAACGGGGCCACCTCGAACAACACCGGCTCCTTCCTCATTATTGATTGTCTAAGAGTTTTTATGCGACGACCACGACCGCAGGAACTTATGTACCATAAATATGGTACACATAAGCACAGGCCAGCTGTACCACAGGTATGGTGCACCCAATCACAAGCATTCCCACTTCACTGGACCCCACTATGCCTGGCTAATGATTGCATCATCCGGTTTGTTGGTGTGTCTGTACACAACACTCGAATTGCTCAGCACCCGAGCCGATGGGCGACCTCTCTGCGCGGCGCGAGCTTCGAGTTCTGTGGGCTGGAGGCGGAGCGGCGGCGTGAGCTGGCGAGTCTGGTGCGGTCTCATGGCGGCGAGGTCTTTGACGCGGCGAGTGCTCCGGCCCCCAGCGTTGTTTACGTAGTCACGGACTACTGGGCAAATGATGCGTCGACACGGAGCGCGAGCGAGCGGCCCGTCACGCCATTTTGGCTGGCCGAAATGCTGCGATTACGTCGCTGGCTGCCGCGCGACGCCCACCCTTTCTTTGTGCCGCCACTGCGACCACCGAAACGTGTTGACGTTGCTGTGGATGATGATAGAGACGTCACCATGGACGGTGTCCCTCCGTACGAGATGCAGTTGCCGTGGACCTGTCGCTTTAAAAACCAAGTGCCGGTCTGGCCCTACTTTGCCACGTATCTGGCAAGACCCATGCAAACTGTGCACGAACTCACTGCAACACTGCAATTGTGAGCGTTTTAGATGAAATTTATAGCGGAAGGAGGATTTTTTTTTTTATTAACCGATTGATTGTTTTGCTGGTTAGAACCACGATGACGGACCCACGACGCAGATTCAATTGCTTGGAGCTCGCCGTGAACGAGGTTCGTTAAAAGATTTAGTTATTGTTGTTGAGAAGTTGATGGTATTTTTATTCATTCTGTTTTTTTATCTTGCAGCTGCTGACGGTGGACGAGCAGACTCAGTTTTTCCAAGACATTCTGCCGGAAATGGTGAAATTGGTGCTGGACATGCCGCAAATGTTTACAAAACCGCCAACACTGTTAACTCCATTGGAAGAAACCGAATCGACCACCGAGAAGTCTCGCGTGGTTACGCAAAGTTGCCGTCTCTCGGGACTGGAGGTGTTAACGCTGGTTTGTGGCTGCTTTTTTGGCATTTTTCCCGACCAAGATATTGAAAAACGCGAATCTTCGGGTGAAAGTTCTTTAGGCAATCGGAGAGGAAACTCCGACGACGTCATCCAGTTCCCGTATTTTACTGCTGTTAGGATGTTATGGGCACCACCTAACCAGGGCAGGGTGATTATGCTAAAGGCGCAGAAGCTCCGTTGTTTGTTGCAGTATTTCCTGCGAGTCGTCCCTCGTGCAATTCAAGATCCCGCTGGACTGTCAGCAGAAATAATTGATTTCACCCGTGTGAGTGTCCACCTACCACAAGGACATGATGATATTACGGACCAAAGTCCTCAAGAGTTGCTAAATATTTTAGCCACCCCAGTGGAGAATATTAATGACACGGAAAATTTACAAACTCAAGACGAAGCAATGCTGTATCCCGCGAGGTGTGTGTCGGACACTTTGATTGAAGATTTAGATCGACATTTGCAGATTGACTTTGCCAACAAGTTCGCCGGTGGTGGAGTGCTAAACTCCGGCTGTGTGCAAGAGGAAATTCGCTTTATGCTGTCTCCGGAACTTTTGGTGGCGTGTCTCGTGTTTGCCAAGTTGGAATCAAATGAATCCTTTGTGATTCATGGTACGGAACGGTTTAGCTCTTACCGTGGCTATGGTGGATCCTTTGAGTTCGGAGGTAATTTTGAGGATTCGACGCCACTGACGCCACTTCCAGATGGAAAACTGCGTCGGGAGTGTGTGATTGTGGGGATTGACGCAACTGACTATGGACAAACTCGGGTGGAACGCCAATACACAAGAAGTCATGTTTGTCGTGACCTGGTTAAGGCTTATGTCGGCTTTGCCTACCCTGAAGCGCAAGATGCAACGAAATGTTGGCCGGTGGCTACGGGAAATTGGGGCTGTGGCGTTTTCCGAGGTGACCCAGAACTTAAATTCTTGATTCAGCGGCTTGCAGCCTCGCTGCGTCGTCGAGAAATGGTGTATGTGGTGTTCGAACGGGATCAAGCACTGCAAAAAAGTAAGTCCGTTGCTGACATTAGTGGCAAGTATGAAGGCTCGTGAATGGGATCGTCAACACGCGGGATTAGTACGATGGTTGATGGCGTTTCTTGTCGAAGAGTTAAGTGCTGATCCCCGCGCGAGAGGTGAGAGCATCATCACTCGTGCTATTTCCTCATTGGAGCAAGTTTTGGCGGCGGTTCAACAGCAGAGCAATAAACAAGAGGAGCCAGAGAATAAGCAGAAGGATAGTTCACCACCCCAGCAGCAGATAATGGGCACGAAAGACGAGTCTCCGACCACACCGAAACGTGAAGGTGAATCTGTAGGAACCCCTGCCGGTCTAACAAAGAAGCCCAAGACGATGAAGAAAGAGCTGCAGCAAAAGAGCATCCAGGACTTTTTCGCGCCTAAGCAATGAGGAAGCGTGTTCTGAGTTATTGCGTTGACAAGACAATATCGAATCGAATGAAGTAGTGAGTGGCTTGTAGTGGTCTGTTCGCTTGAGTCGTTACGTGGGCAATTGAAGTGGCGGAGACAGATAGAAACCGGCAATGAGTACACCAAATTCAGCAAATAGACGGTCGAGGTTGCACGAAAATCAACTGATCGCCAGACAATTCACGCAATGACTCCCAGTACATTTTGCATTGGGCTGAGTCTACTTACACAAACAAAAAAGCAAATACCAAGTCGGGGCTACGCACGCTTGGTCCTCGGTCGTCTTGCCGTCCACCGATCTTTTGAAATTGTCGGGAGGACACTTTGTCTACCTGCGGGGCCGAGTCGTCTGTCTTTTTGATTCTTCGCTTAGTCTTCATCTTGAGTGTTTTTCACCGCTTGTGTTGCGTGTTGCGGCCTCCGTAACGGTGTCGATGGCCTGGCTAGATGTGTCCATGGCGACGTTGTTGGCGGCAGCAACGACGGCCATCGGGTCGGGAATGGCCTCAGCGGGCGAAAAACTCACAACGGCGAGAACGAGCAGCGAGGCGACGGCGACGAAGCGAACCATTGTGCAGTGTGATGGAGGAGTCTGAATCGATTCTAACTGAGAGACGGACGGGTGGGGAGAAATTCGACTGTGTTCATGTCTTGGTCTCACATGCTGCAGAGCTCGGGATGTGCTCGAGGATCGAACAGAAAAAGTCGGAAACATAATGAAACGACGAACGGGATGGTGGGGCTCCGATTTCTAAATCCCAGCTGGTATGCAGAGCAGGCACCTGACGCTTTTGTCGCTTTGCTCGTGCAAAGAGGCTTGAGGTTTCAGGTGTCTTAACGAATGGGTCGTGCGCTTCACTGTTTTCAACTTCTACGTAGTGGTGTTTTGAACGAGCTGCACTGTTCACCTTACTCCCGCGTGAGTCACGCGGCGTGACGAAATGCGTGACCATTTCGTGGCTCGTTCCACAAGTTCTTGGCACGTTGCCTTTACGTGAACTGTCCTGGTCTTCAATAGTATTTGAGATCAGGACAGGTCACGTAAAGGCAACTCCAGTGACGTGCCAAGAACTTGTGGACCGAGCCGCGAAATGGAATGGAGATCTACTTTAGGTATAATACTAGACTTCCCCGTTGGGTGTGACAGTAACGTAGCAAAAGGCCACAAGTTTTTCACGTCGAATTACAGTAAAACACAACCAACTGTTGCCAAAGCATGAATTAAATACCAGTTCAGCCTTATAAAGGCGAGTTGCTCTAAAGCCACCCAAAAGTATCTGACCTGCGGCAGTAACTTGGCGTTTTACGACTATTGATCATCATCCTGTTGCTCATGATGACGTCAAATAATGCCATCAAGACTCGGATCAGGAGATCAATTCGTCAAGTACATAGTGTGCATTCATCGTTAAAGGAAAACGCGGGTTGATAAAGAGGAAAAGCTAGATAAGCAGCAGCGTACGTGCGAGACGCCAGCCTTTAGGTCACATATGTCACTGCTTACATGAAGCCTGCGAGCAGACCGACAATCGTAAGCGCAGTGACGCACGCAGCGGAGAATCCTGGAGTGGAACCCATTGGCGCCGACGATGTGGTCGACACGCCTTCGGCGGATCCACTGGCCGAACTCCCTGTCGTGCTTGTGGTGGTAGACGGAGTGTTCGTCGTGCCAGCAGTAGTGCTGTCAGTCGTATTGCTGGTCGTGTTGGTGGTCGAAGACGCCTTGACAGTCGAGCAGTCGAACGAGCTGTCCGTTGCATTGTTGTAGCTGTAGCAAGCCTCCTCCGCAGCGCTGGCAGCGGCTTGGGCGCAGTCAAGAGAGCTGTCCGTCTCATTGTTGTAGCTGAGACAGGCTTCTTCAGCGGCACTCGCGGCTGCGTCTGCAGCGGCACTTGCCGTCTCACCGGTGCAGTCCAGTGACGCACTGTGCTCGGTGTTGTACTTCTTGCAGGCTTCTTCAGCCGCACTAGCCGCTGCGTCGTAGGCATTTTCAGCAGCACTGGCTGCTTCGTTGTAGAACTCCTCGACGTTGCTGGCCGCGTTGTCGATCCAGCTTCCGGCAGCACCTGCAGCGTCCTTGGCAGCGCTCGCAATTTCGTTGGCGGCGTCTTCGGCAGCGTTGGTCACATCGTCGATGATGTCGGCATTGGCCGGAGAGGTGGCAGCGAAGACAGCGAGCGCCGCGAGAGTCAGGTACGGGGTGAAGCGAGCCATGATAATAGTGGGGTGTCCTTGAGGGAGGTTGGTAGTTGTTACTCGAGAGCAAATTGAAGAATGAGTGACTTGGAAGGCCTCGAAAGTGCAGTTAGATCATCACGGCTCATGTGAGACCGAGCACCGGCCTGATATTCACGTGCCCATCGCGTGGCCCAGGACTGGTGGGAGTCATCAATATGTATCGCCTCTGTATTGGCCGCGGTAGAGTTTACTCGGAAGAGCGAAACACTACACCGGAGCTAATCAAGAAGCACTCGAACTCAGCTGCAAAAATGGATACTATTGATGATCTCAATGGGAATGTGCAGCAGTGAGCAGTAAACATGGGTTGCTGTCCAGTAATGAAAACACACGAGGGCCACACGAGGAGGTGTGACACATTTTAGTCGGGGCAGAGCGATCGGATTTTCCTGACCAACCTACACATTGAGTGAGTTTGCGTCGCATTCGTGGGGCCATAATCGTCTGCAATGGGAGCTGAGGCACAGAAGTCCAACGAGTGAACCTTTTGACAAGGGATCAAATCTCTGACTGCGGTGCTTTCAGCCGCGTTACGAGCGAGGCATGTAACTTGATCTTAGGCCGGATACAGCCGAATTGTTATATTTGTTCATAGTGCTTCAAGGACCTCCTTTTTCTGAGTGAACACTGTCCAACGAGACACGAATGCGACGAACTCAGTTGAACAAATCAAGTGCAGTATAATACAGACATTTGCCTCAATAGCGAACGGAATAACCCTGGAGATCGTGTCCTCGACGAGGTGAGCCCACATCAGCGAATTTGTACTGATGTAGTGCAACTAGATCTACCATTCCGCCAATCACAAGCGTCCCTTTGAATTCCGCCAATCACAGGCTCGAAACCGAACCCCAGGGGGAAACCAAACTTCCTGCTCATGGCGATCGCCCGACAGGAGCTTCCCGCTTGCTTTCACACCACTACCTAATATGCCGAGCCAGCGCCATCTACCATGAAGCCCTTTGTCAAGCGACTCCGACTGACCAAGCTCCAGGAACTGCAGATCTGCGACCACAGCCGCAACGTACCCAACGCTACCTACAACGAGCTGGCCATGTGGGCTCAAGCAAAGTTTCTCCTTTGCACGAAGCCCTCCAAGCAAATGATCGGAAGAAGCCTGAAATCGGAGGGCTCGCTCAGGGGATGACACTCGACGGCCTACGACGCAAAAAGATCCGGCCAAAGCACCAGCTTCAGCTCGACCAGTGCGTCGTCGAGTTTATCGCAGTCTGTGAGGCGTACCAGCTGTCGCTGTCGGGGTACATGCTTGTATCCCGAGGGCAGTCTATCGTCACTCAACTAAACCTCCCAAAAGCTTCCCAGCCTCGGTTTGGATCATCCTGACTGCGTCGATTGCAAGGTCGACATGGCATTCGATGGAGGCGGGCACACGGAGAGTCGGGTACCGTGGACCTAGAGGTCTTTTCAAGAGAAATTGAAGAGCTCCGGAGCATCATCAGCTCGTACGCCTACCAAAATGTTTATAATATGGATGAGACGGGGTATTTCTATAATAACGTACCCCGCGGATCCATCTGCGTCGACGCAGCACCGGCACGAAAACAGGAAAAGGCTCGTATCACCTTGGCGGTATGTACTAGCGCAACTGGTACCAGCAAGCTGCCACTCCTATTTATCGGCACGGCACTAAAACCACGCTGGATAAAGAGCAAACCAGCTGCTATTATCTATCCAGCCACGAGCAAGGCCTGGATGACAACAGACTTGGCTGCTCGACCTTGATGCGTCGATGCATGAGCAAGGCAGAAACATCTTGCTGCTAGTCGATAACGCGTCGTTTCATTGCGAAGACGGCATCACGCTTACTAATGTTCGCGTAGAAAAGCTACCACCCAACACAACGTCGAAGTTGCAGCCTCTCGACCAGGGGGTTATCTACTGCCTGAAGCGCGAGGTGCTGAACAAGAACATGAAATACGCGCTCGACCAGATGGACGAAGGCGATGAGAATCCGTACAAGATCGGCATGCTGAAGGGGATTCAGTGGTGCGCGGATGCTTGGGAAAAAATGCCTGCAAAGACGATCAAAAACTGTTGGTTGCACTCAGGACTGATCAAAAAGGCTGACTTGCGCTACATACTTCAATAATTACCGTAATTCAGTTTGCTGTGTTGTTGATGGCGTCTGCTTTGACCTCTACAGTTGAGTTTTACATGGCAATTTGATATGCCGCAGGCGTTCGCTATTGATGCAAATGACTGTACAGGTATTCATGCAAAAATCCTTTCTGCGTCCTTTTTTAAAAGAAATCGAGCAATCCACAGGCAGACCTTTAAAAGTTCAGACGAACCTCTCAATTGTCATAACGTCGGAAACGGCAACACTATTCCAATTTCAGTATTCCCATCTCAGGGGTGTACCCTTTGGTGGAACCGTAACTATTTGCTGTCAAAAGCGCTATCAGCCATTCATCCACATCAGCCCCCACAGAAATGTTGCGTGGAGTTCATCAGTGCCGCCACCAACTAAAACATCTTGAATATCGCTCAGCAACGCTTAAAAGCTGTAAATTTGTCAGCATTATATGCAACATTAATGGAAAACTCAACCTAACTATCGGGATATCTGTAACATAGTAGATGTACCTCAGACCTCAGCGACGAACACGCACACACCCACATGGCAGGCGATCAGGTGGCTCAGTGCCCGACTAGGCGTCTGGCATCAAACAGACCCTGCTCAGGCAGCAGGCCGCTCAAGCAGCGGGTCCATTCAGGCGATGGGTGTCCCTGATCCAGAGACGGCTACGTGTGAGGCGACGTCCGCACCCTGTTGGAGCGCTCCATGTCCGAGTCACACCACACACAATATAGATCGTGCTGACGATGTCCGCCTCGCCACACACACAGCCACGAGGCACGACAAACCCCGCCCCGTGACTCTGGTGGTCGCAAATCACTGTAGTAGTAGTAGGACCAGGCGCTGGTCGCCGGGCAGCAACGAACGCGGGAGGACTTGGAGCAGACGGTAATTGACTTGACCTCCGAGTAGCGAGGAGGGAGGCGGTGACGTGGAAGCCGCGCAGGACAAAGTTTCGCGGTAAAGCCACGCCAGTGGGCACGACAATGTACCCATTGAACATCGGGGCGAAGTGCCACGGCTGCCGAACATCGTGGGAGGAGTGACCCACCCAAAGGAGCATGAGGCGGAGTATGGGAGAGGACGAGCGACAGCAACGGTCGAGACGTGAGTCCGGGAGACCTCGAGAGCGGAGAGGAGCAGTAGGCAGTAAAGGACGTCATCGTGGGTAGATGAGTGAGAGGAAGGAGGACCGCAGGTGACGGATGGTCGCCCAGCCGCAGTTAAGATTGTGCCAGTTAAGACACAGTGGAGACTAAATACAGTGGAAGAAGGGGTGTGGCGCTGAATCGGGCTACCGAAAGTTTGGTGAGTCATAAATAATAATAATAATAATAAGTTGCGGTATATTGTGTTACTTGTTCTTTCGAATTGAACTCAAATATCCATTCCGACCTGGGTTAGTGCACCCCAGTCAGTTACCGCCTGCTGGCGGGCTTGAAGTTGTGTCTCGGTGCTAATGTAGTTGTTGTTGGTGTTGATGCTGTTGTTGTTGAGTGTCCCAATCCGTGAACCACTTCGTCACATCGCCGTCGGCATGCACTGCCACCCCTCGCTCGATCGCTTGCTCGCCTTGGTCCGTGTCGAAACTGGTTGTCTTGCTGGTCGAGAGATCCATGGCTAGATTAGCAAGCCAATCAGCCGTCTTATTGTGGCGCATGTAGTGGTGGGTCCAGCTTTGCACATGACACACATCCGCCAATCTTCTGGTGAGTCTGTACCAGTGTAGTAGCTCAGTCGATTTGAGCGGGACTCCCTGTCCATCATTCGCAGGATGAGAAGGCTTTTCCCGACAATGTGCAGCTCACGCCAGCCTTTCGCATGAGCGTGAGCCAACAATCGTTGTAAGCCGACGAACTCCGCCACGTTGTTGGTGGTGGATGGCCGGCCGAGTGCCGTCGCAGCAGCCCAGACCGGTGAGTACTCGCCGGTCCACTTGTCCAATTCAAAGACCACGCAGCCACTGCCTCCGGGTCCTGGGTTCCCGCGTGAGCCGCCGGCAAAGAAGCCCACTTTGATGCTGCTCTGTAGGGTGGCTGGCTCCACCATCGTCAGTCGTTGCGTCCATCGCTGCAATATCTGCGTCGCCGCCGCTAATTTAAGATATTCTGAAGGCGTCAGTGGATAATAGCTGGACCGGAACCGTAAGTAGGCCTCCATCACCGTTTTCCGGCACCCCGCCGCCAACCCCTGGGTCTGCAATATCCCGGCGTCACCGTGGAGCCTGTCAATGTTCCTGCGCCATAAGTACGTCACGACCACGGCGCAGCCTAAAGCCCACAGCGTGTTTGCCTCCTCGCGGAGTGATTCCCATTGTGCCGTCATATGTTGTTCGCCCCACGCGATGGGCCACTGCGGCGTACTGCCGATGTCCAAAGCGAAGAAAGCTCGTACGAGCGACCGCTCTCCTGTTTCCTCTGGCAGGCCCCATGCCTCTGCGTACGCCTTCCAGCAGATCTGCGTCTCTGGGCATGACCAGGTCAGGTGGGAGGTGCCACCTCCTCCTCGCGCCGCACATTCGGCAGCCCCGCATTGGAAGCCTCGATCAGGGCCTGCCCACAATCTCAGGCGGTTATGTTTGAGCCGAATCCATTTCAGTATCTGATATGCTGTGGCTCCTTCGATTCTGTGCACTGTCTTCCATGATGACTCTTGTATAGCGGCAACAAGCTGCGGGTGCGCAGCCGCCCACTTGGCCTGCTCCTCCTTCATCATCTTCGCCGCCACCCCGGCGGCTTTCTTGGTAATTTTTCTTTTGAAGGCGGCCCGCGTCTGCTTCCGCCTCCTTCGTCCCACCCACAGCAGCTTGGTTCTGGTAAACCACGCGTGCGATGCCACCTTGATGCCTCCTCAGGCACGCCCAGTAGTTCCGCTATCGCTTGCTCAGCTGCTCCGTTGATCGGGGCCAGGTGGATGTGATTGGTTGTGGAGCCCCACGAGTGCGTTATCGATCTTCTTCCACATCCTTCCGCCTGGAAGACGTGATGGCAGTCATTCAACGGGTGATGCACTGTCATGAAGCTTCGGGAAAGGCCGCAAAGACTAGTTCCGGATAGTTCGCTAGTACACTTAATGCAATCTCGCGAAAACCGTGGACTCCTTTGCTGGACATCGGCAGCTCTGCACCCACAGGTGAGAACAGTACTTTGCCGGTCCGTAGTGCTTGTATCTTCAGGAGGTCGTTCACCGTTTTGCCCTTTACCGACCCAACCACCTGTCGGTGTTCTGCCCACTTTACTTGGCCTCCTTGGGCATTCCACAGCCAGAGATCAGCCAGTGCGAGGCAGCCGATGGTGGACGGAATGCACCGACCATGCTCACACAGCCTCGTGTTTTTGGCTGTCCTGAGTGCGGCTTGCAGTAAACCTGTGACTGCGACCGTTAGTCCTTCCTGCGTCCACCGCGTCTCGAGGCCGTTGGCGTGCTTCATCAAGGCTCTCCGTACACCGCCAGCCGCCTTCTCCTCTTGCTCACTGACGTCGTCTTTGTGGAGTGCATACTCCGCCCAAGGATGGCCTGTCGCCTGTAGTGATGATCGAGTGATAGGGGTTGGTGTAGCTCGCGTCGGAACAACATGCGCTGCTCCAGCTCCATCCCGGGTCATCAGGATGTCCCCGGCTGCCAGCATCTGTGGGCTTTGAGCCACAGCCCAGTCACCGACTACCGTCGCGCTCATAGCTATGAGCTCTACTGAGAGGTCCGGAACGGCCAGATCACCGTCTTTGAGGGGCAGCGCCGCCGCTGTCGCGCTGACCCAGCCTTGGTGAGTCCGTTCCGGCACCGAGAAGGACGATTTCCACACGTAATTGCGTATACGTTGGGTTGCCTGCTTAATTAACTCAGTCGTCGGCCATGCATGGCGGGCGACGTACAGTAGCTTGGGCATTATGATGGCCGAGGTGATGGCTGCTCT
The DNA here is from genome assembly GCA_011947335.1 of Phytophthora constricta. Taxonomy (NCBI): domain Eukaryota; phylum Oomycota; class Peronosporomycetes; order Peronosporales; family Peronosporaceae; genus Phytophthora; species Phytophthora constricta. The sequence goes on along the minus strand of JAAVTI010000040.1, from coordinate 85,981 downwards.
CTGGTGTGTCGAATTGGTTTTGGTTTCGGCAAGTGCAAGTCGGATTCGGAGAGCCGCAAATGCTTTGTTCCAGGCTTCAGTTGTAGTGTCACCGCAGCCCGCTATGTGTCCCAGATACCGCGTGGTTGAGACCGTGGGCACCGGCGGGGGTCCGAATGCAAATGGTCAGAGGATGCCACACTCGCGTCCCGGCCCAGCTGAATAGCCGCTGACTTGTGCACGTTGAGCAGGAGGCCTGAGACCGCCGAGAAGCGGCCGACCGTCTCAACCGCATGAATCCGCATCTCCTCTGTCTCGATGTATATGGCTGAGTCGTCAGCAAAGCCGGCCACTTTGAGCTCAATCGCGTCCGCTGCTGACCCAATGGGAAGACCACGTTGTCACCTCGTTGCAGCATGCATCTACGCTGGTATCCAATTGCCAGGCGCTGGCGACACCTCTAGACAATTTGTTCATCCTAGGCGCCGAGCGGTGCGTGCTAAAGAAGATGAAGAGCATGAGGCGAGTGCTGTTCAGGCAGAAGTTCCAGCTAGCAGTACAGCTTTACACAGGTCGTCCGACACAGATACTAATGTTGTAAGCATGCAAGACGTAGCTATCCTACCCACCGAAAACTCCAACGATGCGCCGCTGGAAACAACAGATGATGCAGTAGGTGCCTACAGCGGCAATACTAATGCTAGCAATGTGGAGGTGCAGAGTGAACAAATCACCTCTCACAGATCCGCAATGAACGGCAAGCAGCACAAAGTCGGGGATATGACAGCAGCTGACCAGATCTTTGTGATGTGCAGCGTGGCCCTGCATCAGCTTCAAACGTTCCCCAAACAAGTATTCGACGTTCGCGTCGTCCCCACAAGCTGACAAAACGAGCACTAGAGTCCCGCCTTCAGAATGTTAAGCGCTCAAGAAATTGAAGAAGAGCACTGCGCTGCGATGATCCACATCGCATATCGATCAATATATGACCTTACATTTTACTATATTACTGTATTCTATCGATGAGTGCGAGCCGACCATATCGGTTTGACTTGTACTGATGTACCGCGGAATCATATTTTTACTTATGTGCAGAAACTCTTTTTGTGTGTACTGTTTACACGCCGTTAGTGGCGTTCTATTCTCGTCTGGGTGGACAGTCCACTTGATTTTGTGTATAGCCTCCTATTACGCAGGTGGATGTTCGTGCTAGTGTCGGTGCTGGTATTTATTCGGTGTCAAAACACCCCTCGCGCAGTGAGCGTGTAAAGTTTATAGATAGGGTGATGGATTTCATCCTTTATTAGCAACGTTATTCAAGTGCAAGGGAAATTGCTATTGAATACTCCCTTAATTGCATGTTTTTACTATGTGCCCGTTACTTTCCTACAACGGACCAAACAAATTAACCTGGGTATTTTTTTAGGTATTTTTAGAAGGGTTTTAGACCAGTTTTAGGTGAGAATCGCACCCATCCTAAAATGATGGTCGACCTTGTGCCGCTGCCTCCCTCTCTTACAAGTCGTTTACAAAACCTTATATAAGCTGTATGGACCGTAATCGTCTGTTGAACCATTGCTACTGTGCCAGGTGCAAGCCTGAAATGTACGCATTCCTACCGACAGCAGTGCGATGTACTCCGACATGGGAAACAGGAGTCCGCAGAGGTTCGGATTAACGAAAACAATCATATCAGTATCCGTATTATTGATACTTATGCCGAGGTCAAGATTAATATGTCATAATATTTAAACCTTTTAAGCGAGCATTAGTATTAATACGAAAGGATTCATCCTTTTGATAATACTTTTCAGAAACACTCTATAGAAGAGCAAACTGACGTCTTCCTCGGTTGGCGACGTAATCGGCGCTGGGGTCGAGTCTGTATGATGTGCAGTCGTTGATCTGTCAATCGCTGCCGGAGTTGCTTGCGCGAGAGACGGGCACGCGTTTCGGCACTTCCGTTGCTGTTGTCGGGGCAGACTTCGACGGTGTGGTGTGATCAGTACCGGCGGCACCGTGTCGGTCTGATTACGGAAGTATGGATTTCGCTCACCATTGCGTTGGCTGTGACGACAGTGAATGTCAGAGACTAAGTAGTTGCTTCATCCGCACTGGGGTGATCGTCTTGACCAACAAATTCGTGTCGATGAGCGTAGTGTTCGCTTTCGTGGCGGGCTGGTCCACCGATGTCTACTTTGGTCACGCACGCGACGCCCGAGGTACCGCCGAAGTTCGTAGGCCCCATTGCTAATGTTTTCAATCGCATATTTAGTTTGAAAACATAAAAATCTAATAAAATTGGAAGAGGATACGCTGGAGCACTATTGCGCTGAAGGAGATCTATCCAATAACGGATATCCGGCGGAATTGTCGTTGGATACGATCCCGGTTGAAGTGAGAGAGAGCTGGGCTGAATCATCGCAGACTGACGGAATTGTTTTCACTATATCGACAACAACCTCCGGTGTCCCAAAGTATTAAGACGTAGTACATCTCATACAAATCCTAAACTTCATATTAATACACGTAATACAAAATAAGCTTTCAAGAAAAATGTATTATTGTGGCTTGCTGAAATTTTGGTAAAACAGAGAGTCCGAAATCGAAATGACAGCTTTGAAATGAGCAACAGCTCAGATTTGAATTTTCAATTGCCCCGATATCACAGAGTCTAAAAGCTAGAACCGGTCAGATTTATCTAAGAAAGTCAGTTTTGCTGATTTACTTCGGTAAAAACGGCTGACTTTGCGTGATAAAATACCGTTTTGTCCATTAGAATTAATTTAATGACGTACGCAGACGAATTTCGATGGAGAGCTGTTGCTCTCATTTACGTGTACGACATTCCAGTTGCTCATATTTCGGAGTTGTAGGGCTCCAAACTACGCTCTATTCGACGATAGTACACCCTTTGCCTACGCGACGGCATCGTCAACGACAAGAACGAGCGGAAAAAGCATGTTCGATGGCCTCACAAAGTTCTTCAGGCAGTCCTTGCGTACGTTGACGTGCATCCGACATTTATATTGAAGAGCTGCAAGTGTACATTACAAGCCACTTCTTCGACATCGACAATTTTCCGCGTGCTCAATGTCGATCTTAATCTGAGTCGAAAGGTGTTGTCAAAACATGTTCGGGAAGCAGTTCCCGCAGAGATTAAGGTATATCATGAAACGTTACTGCCGTTGCATTCTTATGCGGAACAACTCGTGTTCATCGATGAAACCGCCAACGATGGTCATCGTGCGTCCAGGAGATATGGTTGGTCGAAGCGAAACACCCGTGCCGTATTACAACTACCGTTCCGTCGTGGAAAGCGTCTCTTCATGTGACTGCATTGGATATGGGGGATGGGAATGAACAGAAGGTACAATTACTCGGGCGAAGTTCCACGCTGCTTTCGTCAAGCACGTCGTGCCCCACCTAAATCCATGGCAACTTCCTCGCTTAATCGTGATTATGGATAATGCAAAAATGCACGCTTATCCCGAGCTACAAGGCGTGGTTCTCGCGTGCTCAACTTAATCCCATCGCGTCATGTTTCGATTTACTGAAACGATGGATTCAGCTCCATGCTAACTTGGTTTGTCCTCTCTGTCATGAAGTGGTATTGGACGTAGCAATGCGACACTGCACTAAACGGGATCAAAACGGATACTTTGTAACTTTTCAGCCGGGACATCACTCCGCGATGATACGTTCGACGACTTAATCAACACGAGTAACTGAACATCGCGAAATAACTTTGCGTTCAATTCAAACACCCATTTTAACGTCAGATTGGACTCCTCGACATGATGTGGGGTAACAACACCCAAACTGCAGAATCACACACAATTGTCCCAACTCACACACACAAGCACAGCACACAAAAGGAAGGAGAGGCAACCGAATAGCTGGAGCAGCACACTGGGTTACAGATTAAACGCCCAATTTTGCGCAGTTGGTATCAAATCACTTTGCCGACCAATCAGGAAGCTGTACGTCGGTATATGCTAGCGTCATACCTAGTTGCAGTCTTGATCGAAAGAGAGGAGGTGAAGAGAGATCATGCAGCGACCGGGATGGAACGAGGTCGCAATCTCCGTGTCCAAGGAGGATGGCGAGGCATTTTGGGGCACGTTTAAGCGGTTCATAATGACCAGAAGCAATCTGGTGCCACGCAGAGTATGCCGTTTGTTGAGTCTCAAACCATGCGCTACCGAATTTTGGCGTGCGGCTCGGACAAGTGCAAGGACGTCATTTTGCATGGTGCAAAGTGTCCGTGGAGCGGTCTAAGCGCCTGTCAGAATCTGCCAAATATCGCGTGACTAGAGACATCTACGATCTTCACTTTAGTTGCGGTGTAGACGAGTTTATTTTTGCGGCGTCATGAGATGGGCACGAAGCAGTGGCTTTTTGTCGAGGAGACGAAGGCGTTCGTGGAGTACTTCATTGGTCAGTGGCTCGACGGGCGGTTCTATCGATGGTAGTGTTTGCACATGCCAATCGGACCGCGGCGACCAACAATCCTGCCGAACAGTACAACAAGGTTTTGAAGCGCGATTGTACGCTTCGGGTTCGTCTCAAAATGGGTATTGTCCTGCACCAATTGCTGGTGTGTTGCTGTCACGATTCTGAAATTGAGCGTCCTTTTCGTGATCTCGTAGAGCCTAGTGCCTCTGTGAAGACTTGCGCTGCAGAACTGAAGAAGGCAAACAAAAAATATCTAGGAAGTTGTTCAGGGTCCTGGATCTGGCTTAGAGGCATTTGTACATTCGGGATGAAGTTCGTGGTGACTACGAAGACGGATCGGATCTTCGTCCCCTGGAATAATCGCAATGAAGAAGGAATAGCAGTCTCAGCGCAGTTCGATGCCAGATATGCTCGCACGGAAGTTGAAGGCAAATCGGAGTGGGGTTGGCACGTTGACCTTCTACGTCGCACATGTGCATGTCGGTACTTCTTCAAGTGTGGTCAGTGTGTGCACTTGTTGCTAATTATGCACAATTACGGAGAGTACCCATCACGGGCAAGCGCACAATGATGTATCGAGGTGTATCCAAGAGGCGTCGCACTAAGGAAGCAGCTTGAGCATCTGCTACAGAAGCGCTGCAGCCAGCAGTACCATCAGGTATACCTCCTGTAAACGGACACGCGTTGTTGTTCTAGTAGCTTGCAATGACATACCGGTTAATACTCAACTACACGACAAATGTTCAATGTAGTCTCTCAGCTTCAATATGCGTACCTTATCACGACATGTGCGATCCTCACCTAGAGCAGGAGCTTAGCACCATGTACTACCGCTTATGTCGTATTTCAATGTACTAGTGCTTCTGTCCACAGAGTTCGACCTAGGCATCGCACAGCACTCAAATCTGTCTCTCAGCAAAACATGGTGTCATATCAAACACAACAGGTTGATACGCATTAAAATCATCGAGCCGCAGCATACCAACTGCCGCTTTGTCTCGAACTCGAATGCTGTATTTCTGCTATGCCTCGATTCACGTTTGACAATCAATTTCCCTTCTATCACTGTCAATACTTCGAACTTTTCAACTTCCAACCATCAACATGTTCACACGTTACCGATCTAGCACGCCAACTACCGCTTTTCATGCACAGCAATATCCTTGGCGCAGCTGTCAAGTGCTGCTAGATATATCACGTCCTCTCAGCGTCAAATCTTCACTTCTGGTAACAAGCGAGTTACGAAAAGAATCAGCGGTGACTGCAGTCAACACTGACGGCTTTTCCTCGGCGGGCCAACGTTTGGTGCGGTGCACACAGTTCGGAGCTCCACACTTGCACGTGAACCACAGGTCGCAATTGTAGTCGACCGTCACATCCTCTCCCGCGGCAATTGGGCGCTTCGCCACCACCACGACTCGAAATTGCCTGCGGTTTTGCAGCTCCACAAAGAGGCACGTAGCATCACACGAGTGGTTCATCATTCGAGTAATGTGACCGCATGGCTCAGCATCAATGAAGACCTTCTTGCGTCGGTTGCTTCTCAGCTCCAATACTCGGTCTTTGGTCCGTTATCGTTGTCGAAGTCGTGGGTTGTGAATCGACCAGTATACTCACCGGCAAAGTAGCCGACGTAAATCTTAGACGTTGCCACCACACCAATACCAGCAACCCCACGGTCAATTAGCTCGAGATCATTGCACACACCAATGCCGTTTGAGCAGCGACCATCAAGAGGACAGTTCTTATCAGTACAGAAACACTTAGCTTTGCGTTCTTGCACGTGTCCCGGAAGCAATCGCGCTCGCAATCGCACGGTCCCAGGTCGCCTAGGTCAGAAAAAACAATCCCTTCTTCATTTTCGCAGTCTTCAATGATGTCGACGCCCGTCGGCCACTCGGCCGTTTCCGTATCATCAATTACGATAATCTCGAGAGGCTACTGGGGTCCTGCTGGGCTCAGCTGCTGAGCGCAGTACTCCTCCAACACAGCCATCACGCTTGGAAGGCGACGGTATGCATTTTCGAAAAGTCCCCTCATTTTCGGGCGTTGTTCATACGCCAGAGTCTTGAACGGGCTTGCGCAGCTTCGTGTGCTTACTTTTGCGGGACTTGGGGGCCCCAAGCGGTCCTTCAGCTTCTTGGTGCGCGTCGCGCGCTCAGCATAGGTGAGGATATCGTCGAGCTGCTGGACGGTCTTGTCCTGCGACTCCTCCTTCACACGAACGGTTTCCTTCTGGAGGGAGGGGGCTTCATCAGAGCTCATTCTCCCTGTCGACCTGCGCACTCTCTGTTTCGACTGCGGTTCTGATCTGATCTGAAGCGCCATCAACCCCTTTTCTTGCGCTGCTCCCACCTGCCTTTGACACGCTGCACGGTGCCTGGCGCGCCTGGCGCCTGCAATCCCGTTCGCCGCCCCTTTCTCGCATCATTTTGGATTTGAATGTTGCCAGCTGCCGATGTTTGTGTGTTTTTCCAATCTCGTCGGGGATTTCTAATATGTTCTCTATTAAAATAGGCAAAGCAAGAACAAGTCACAATAGTATTAACCCTTTCGCGAGCCACCTCGCTAACCTATACCATACATATAAAGGATGCTTGCTCGCAAGAGGAGTCAAAATGACTGGTGATAGTCCACTCCTACTAAATATGACTCGGGACGACACCACAACGCTGTTACGTTTTACGGTAGGTCCTTCGTAAAAGGGGGCAAAATGCCTCCTTCTACAACGCTACGGTACTACTCGCATCGATCACAGAGTGAATGATAAACAACCTAGTTTGTGATTGGCCATTGTAAACCAATCAAATGCCCCAAAACTTGACGTGAGTTTTCCATCCTTCAGGCATCCTGTCATTGGAGATAAGGTGTCAGGCGTGTATGCATAGACACGGCAACCAACTTGCGCGTGCGATCTCGCGCCATTAGGTGGTAATGGCGCGAAAGCGCGCGCACAAGTCCATGTTAACGAGTGGGGAGGAGAAGAGGCTGTTGCGGGGCCTTTGGTGAACACAGATTGCGTTGTGAAAGTAGTTGCGATAATGACCCAAGCTTGGGCACAGGGGTGTTCAGATGCAAGCGAAGAGTTGCTGGCTTTAGTAAGTATATTCGAATCCATGGATTTGTGTTGTTTTCAATATACTCGCCATCTCAGATGGGCAACAGGCTTTGATTCACTATGCTATATAGTAACTATATGCGATGATGCACAAATGAATATCGAGCGTAATCATATTTTTATAGAGTGTACTATTCGAGTTGGTTTTATTTGTTTCGATATTTCCAGACTTTATACGACTGCTGGACGCTCCCGAAGCCGTTCAATTCCTGATATCCCGCCCTCCGTGAATGCCGCCAAAGCCCCAGCTTCAGCTCGCAACCTCGACAGCGGAAGCGTCGACAAACCCTGTAAGGCCCTGACACGGTATATCGAAGCAACTTAACTCGTTTGACAGCTTCCCTCGACTTGTTGGGCGTGTGGAAGGAACTGAAAGCGGCAGGATGGACCTCGCGTCGCCTCCAAGTCGTAGTCTTGATACTAGGTATTGATACGTTTTTTTCCGAGTGGTGATGCTAAAGGAAGGATGGTAAAGACTTCGTCCTCGGCAAGGAAGCTGTATTAGCACACTACGTACAGCACGGTGCGTGGTTATTCTCACGTCAATTCACCTAATCCCCACACATTTGTATGAAGTAACGAGCTTTTCTGGGTGTCTCTTGCGTTAGTAAAAACTTCCAGGGCGAGCACCAAGCCCGGTCTCGACAGCAGCACAATTGGCGTGGGCTGTCGCGCTAGTGGTCTCCACGGCGCTGTCAGTGAGGTTGATGGTGGTGGCAGCGGCCTCGAAGGCGAAGCTGTCATTACAGGTGCTGGCAGTGGTCTAGACGATGCAGCTGACGTTGGTAGTGGTGGCAGTGCTGTTCGTTGCAGGTCATCGATACTGGCGAAAATGATGCTAGTGGCAAGAGCGCTTAAGATGCGGGCAACACGCAAAATCGAGAGGCAATCTTGCTGACGCTGCCGAGCTACCATCAACATCGCCCCTTTGATAGCATTGCCAGTCACCAGTGATTCATTGGTTCGTCAAAGTAGAGTAGCGCGAGAGATACATTTTACGAACCAGAACGCGCTTTGATCACTGATACCCTAAGTTCTTTGTAAGTGCAGTAATGCTGATTTCACTATGGTTTATTGTTTACGCAGGCTGCATCAAGTCCAAGTGCTGAGTGCGACAGCTCACGAGTGCGCTAGCGCTGACCTTGCCCATGGCCATGTCACATTCATGCCGAGGGTTGAGAGGATAAAGCGCGTTGGCCCAACTGCGTGAGGTGCGTCCGCGTTGTAGTGAGAGAAATGCATCAATGCTGATTTTCATACGGTGAATTAATGGGGAACAGATAAGAGTAAGCGGAAGTTTGAGGGAGGTAACGTGGACATTAGCCGGCTAATAACAAATTCTGCGTCTACGTGTTCGTTAATTATGTGGCGCGGAGGCTCTGCTGTTTGTGGCACACCTTTATTTCGTGCTACTTTGCAGCAATCCAGTATTCGTTCTCGAGGAAATCAGTTTCACCTCGTCTGAAAGCGAGCCCGTTATCTTGTTTTGTACACATAAATTGAGAGAGGAGCTGCCTTCGAAATTCCTCGGCCAAATGTTGTAGTTATGTGTGTCGATTTCAGACAGAAAACGTTGCGACACGATATCCGCTGGCGAGGACAGTAATTAGACGTAGAAATAATCACTCGAGCTCGTTGCATACGGCTGCGTTCCTCCTGCACGACTACCTTGGCGGTCTCGACAACACGAATTCGTTGAGAACAATTACGGGCGCGTCCGGAAATGGTGGGCACGCAGAGAGCGGCGTGTATATGACATCCCCACGAATTAGGCGCACCTTTGGAGTAGTAATAGTCGTGGCGCATTCGATTGTAAGCACTGAGAGCCTCTAAGACAGAGCTCGATTCCTCTATTCAATGCCAAGACACCGGCCTACCCGTGTCTGTAGCGATAACTGCGCTGCCACATTTCCGAGACAGCTCCCACGTCAAGAAATACGTCGCATGTGTTCACCCCTCTAATGGCATTGATGATGCCCGACATCGCGGACAGAAGCACTTCTCCTGCATTCTCCTATGCCTTTCCCTTTCTCTGTCGGACGTGCACTGCCAATACACTCCCGTACATAGCTTGAAGCGCCCCATTAATTCTGAAGAAGTCATCAGACGGAGTCGGCCAACGCAAGTGGGACGGCGTCGATCGTCACTAGTGATCCGTGGGGTTGCTGAGAAGCCAAAATGGAGGCACTTGCTAAAATTCTGCCATGCGTCCGCTTGAGTGCACGTAGTCTGTTATCCAGTTCTTGAGGCGACTGCTTACGCCGCATTTTCCGTGCTAGATCCTTCCAAACGATGCGCTTTCCTTGGCACTCGAACTCGTGGGCGAGCACCACGAGCTTTCTGTCCTCTGCGTCTGCAAATGCGGTACGCATATTCGGCGAGAACAAACCGAAGCTGGTGTGAATGAAGGTTTTGTATGGACTCATCGTCCATACAAAGATCCACTTTCATACCTGCTTTCATTGAGTGGTGATAGCGAGGGCTCATGATAGCTTGGGATTTGATCGTCTAGTTTTTGCCGCCGTTTGACCGTATTTTGGTCCGCGTATCCACCATCGGACCTTGCGTTTCCCATTATTTCCACGTGTTTCACTGAAATTCAGCAAATTTTCTGGTTTTAGTTTCACAAATCGTGACAAAATCTCACCTAGCCCCGTTACACCCGTCGATATAATTGGCTATTCTAAAACACGGTGCAATGGAATTCACTAAACATGTAAAAGGAGCAAAATGCTCTCTTCTGGGGGTCATTTTACACACCCCTTTGTGAAAACAGCTAAACGGCGCAAAATGCTTCCTTGTGTCGCGAAAGGGTTAATACAATATATACTAATACGTAAAAAGTAGTAAGTAATACAATACTTTGGATAATCCTAACCTAGTTCGCCTCTTGATCGATGGGAGCGCGATTCGCTCGGCTCGTCGTTTTTGGCATGTCAATCTCGTATTTGCTTCTCACACTTACATACAACCAAATCTCGAAGACACCCAAGCAATATGGTTTGCGTTACCGCCTATCTAGCGTTCATGGTGCTCGCTGGTCTTGCCGTCACTTCGCCGACGTGATCGACGACACAGCCGACGCTGTCGGAGACGCCTACGAACCCACCGCCAGCTGGGTTGATGGGGTTGCAGACACCGTAACCGATGCGAATGAAGATGCCTACAATACTACATCCAGCTGAGTCGACGACGACGCCGACACGGTTGGAAGCACGACCAAAGACGCGTACGACGCAGCTGAAAGCGCGGCGTTGTCGGCGCAGATTCTCGCTGCGACCTCAGCTGCCGTTTTCGCCGTCGTCCGACTCATCGTCAACTTTGTTTATCTCGGGACTCTTTGCCGCCGTTTTAAACTCTGCTTGATTTTAATCGACTTGTGCTTTGGTCCAGATGAATGACCGCCGCACCACGTGCGAGTGGATGCATTTCAATGACAACGCGGCTTGTGCCACCAAGTGACCAAGTGGATACTACCGGTACACTAACGCGATATTAGGCGTCTTACTGTTTTGTTCAGGTGGTATTATGCACTGGGTAGCTTGTCTGCCCTAGCTCTCTGCTGCTTAGATGCGTTTACTGTAAGCATGCCGTGTTGGCGACTTCTCCTGCAACGAAATATGACAATCAGCGCGCGTGTGTCCCAAGTTGCGATGCCAATATCAATTACTTCTTCGGTCCAGAAAAGAATTAACACTTCTCAATATCTCCGGTTTGAAGCACCAGAAAGACACGCGGAGTGTCGCTTTAGCAAACGGTTAGCTAGGCTTCTTCTTTAGCCTTAAATCAAACAAATCACAATGCTTCTGCGCTATATAACCTTACGTGTTTGTTGATATTTTCGGGGCCACGATGCTGTCACACACTGCCACCGCGAGTACGCGGTGGCCAATCAGAGTTCGATATAGGAATAATGGTTGGGACGGCTCGAGAGTCGAGGACGTCTCGACAATCAATGCCAGAGTCAATTTTGTCAAGCCTCCGCATACCATCGTGTATGCCAAGTAACGCTGTCGTCTAAGCCCGTTACACCTGGTAGCACTTTGTAGTCCGTCCAACAACCAAGCCCAAGATGAACGACACGTCCATGAACGACGCGTCCCGGACGCCCAGCACCTCACCCGAGCACGTCAGCTTCCCTCACCTGTCGTCTATCGAATAGGATTCACTGCACCACCTCGCGGCGGTGTCTGTCGATGCTGTCATCATGACGCTGCTGACCATGGGTTTGAAATTGGATTAACGACTGGCTGCCCAAGCGTTAATAGTGCATGGACACACTGACCTCCGTCAGCGTGTGTCGACTCCCACGCCAACCAAGAACAAATTGACACCGTGAAGATCGATGTCTCCACCTACAGTGGTGAAGGCAAGGACCGCATCCACCTAATCGCTGGTTATGTGAGGTGGGCGTCGCGATTGAAGCTTGACAGCTGTCTTCCGAGCTTGCGCAGACGCGGGTTTTCTCTGTAAAGTGATGGGGAAGGCAAAGGAGTGGAAGCTTGGCAAAGTCGCCGGGGACACCTTCTGCTTTCCGACTCTGGAGACTTTGAAGACCAACCTGAGGCACGCATTCGAGCTGCCCCATGATGAGAGCGTCCAGCACTCGGCGCTCCTGTCGCTGAAGCAGAGGCGCCTGCCCACACTCGAGTACATTCAGCAGCCAAGCCGCCTCGTTTTGTACATCACAACGCAACCAGTGGACATGGCGACTCAGGTACATGTCTTCGTCTCCGGTATGAATGCTGGGTACCAGCGCTTCTACCTGATACGGAAGCCTCCGTCCACCCTGGAAGAAGCCTTCGCGGTCGCACTACGCGAAGAGTATAGTGACGGTGTCGCAAGCGCTCGACGTCTGTCGCGTTTAGGCACCTGATTCGGAACAAATGGAGGTGGACGCAATCCAGCACTACGGCGGACGTCGGGAACGTCATCCACAAGAGCGACTCGGCATTCACATCGACGCGCGGACCGCGCACGATGCGGTGCTTCCGGTGTGGCAAGCCTAGGCATCGCACGGTAATGTGCCGCGCGCCGTCACCCATGGTGGCGAGCGTCACAACTACTAACGACGTCACCGCTCAAAAACGGCGACAACCAGTAGATACGGGTGCGTGCCACTGGCCGCATACGGACGGATGGTTCCCTGGTGGCGGAACTTTCTCCTAGCACTCCCGGGCTCCATGCGCACGATCAGTTTCCACGTTGACGGAGCGAAGCGCCGCTTCGCGCGCTGTTGGATTCGGGAGCGAAGCGCCGCTTCGCGCGCTGTTGGATTCGGGCGCGAAGAGCAACTTCGTTCGTACCGAGAGCTTGTCGGTGTTGTCGGCGGACACCAGCATTCGTGGTGACATGATTTTCAAGTACTGTAGCCAAACAGTCCCGTTACGTAAGCTTTCGCTTGGAGGTTGAAGCGTCCATTCTTGGGGTTTAAGACTAAGACTCGTTGGTTTAGAAGCAAAATTAACTCTTGAGTGTTATTAAGTTCGGTCGCAAAAACGCACTTAATCCTAGGTTAGCTGCCAGCCTCCAATTGAGGTGCTGCTCAGTAATTGGCTAATATGTACCTAAATCGGCGACTTTTGTCTAATGACATAGCGCCATGTCACAGCCAATCAGACTATGGTGTGTACCTACTTTTGCAACGGGGAACGCCCCGTTACAAGTACGCCGATGGGAAAGCCGCGGCGCTCGGTCAATTTCGCATATAAGTTCGACGGCTTTCACAGCTCCGAGGAGTTTTTAGTGAACGAGCTAAGCGGCTCGTTCGACTGCGTCTTCGGCATCCCGTGGCCTGCTCGCCACCAGCCTGACATCGACTGGCTGACTGGCACATTCCACATCCGAGACATCGACGTGAATGCAGTGCTGGCGTTCCTGAGTGGAATGCCGAACCAGTGGCCGCATGTTGCAGTCAGGGTCCCCGACTCCATGGTCCATGCTGCACGCGAAGTGACTGATGGCCCTTCGTGTGTGGCATGCGAGCAAACTACCTCGCCAGTCTTGATCAATCGCCTCAAGACGTGGCTAACGTGGACGAGCAGGGGTTCCCAAGCGGCTCGGAAACCGACAGCGACATGGCTCGAGCATGGGTTCCCACTTCAGGATGGGCAGTGGCTCCCCACTAAACTTCCTCAAAAGCGGTGCAGTAAGCTGACGTCAACTGATGCGTGCACTTGTTCAACTTGTCGTTTAGAACGTCGTAGTTCTTTCGATCGTACATGGCCTTGAAGTTGAAATGAAAGTTGGAGCGCTCAAGGCACTTCCACACCAGCGTAATAAAGTCACCAAACTCGTGCACTGTGCGGGCCCTCCAGGACTTATCACGTGTCACTACAGCATCTATTTGCTCTCGAAGCCCCACGACCCCTTGCCATAGTCGGAATACGGAGTGTCGTTCGGGATTTTCTCCCCTTGATAAGTCCAAGCACTCGAACCCCTCTCTTCACATCCACATTAAGATTAAAAGAGGCATCGCTCACAGAGATCGAATCCCCACAGAGTTCCCCTTCGTGATCGCCACACTCCAGATGATCACCTCGATAGATTGCTTTTGCCTCCATCGAACTCTTGCTGAGCTGCAGCATGAGCGAGTCTACGACAGTATCCAGCTTGGAACCTTCCTTTGTGTCAATGCGATTAAATGCAAACAGCAACTTGGATGGAATTTGGTCGCCCTTCTCGTGAGCGATCTCTGTATCCCAATACGCCGACAAAACAATTGGAAGTATCTCGTTGATCGTGATTGTGTCTTCACTTTGAATCAAGACGATCGTCGCGTCAGCAGGTAGGATGGCCAGGAGGCCATGCGATTGTCTTTCCACGTGCTGTCCTTAGTTCCACTAAACTCTGACGCGCGAATGCCTTCCGTGTCCAATAGCACGATGTAGTCATAGTGTTCATTACGCCCCTCACATTCAAGAACTTGGAGAGTCACACCACGCGTGCAACGAGACACACTAGTGCGCAGACGTACCCCGAACATGTAGTTCAGTAATGTCGACTTGCCCGACGATTGCCCGATTGTTTTCCCATGATCGAGAGAACCAGCATCCGTGCATTACCAAGTTCGTTGCGAAGAGCTTCCAGCACAACTCGAATCCACTCGAGGTTGATCATGCTAGCGTCACCATCCATGAGCTCGAGAGAAAATCCGTCGAGTAAATGCTTGGCGGCGAGCTTCGGTATCTGCGCATATTGCGTCGGGTCGGCCACGAACAAGTGCGACAACTCTCGCCAAAGGTGTTCTAATCCGATGGTTTGCATTCCCCATTCCTTTATGCTTTGTGTTAGCTTCTCCTGATAGCGCGTCTCTCTGTTGTTATTGTTCCAGGCATCCCGAGCCACTCGATATTTTTGCCGAGCCAAAGTTTCCTGAGGTATAGTTTTCTCCATGAGCCATCTCTCTAGATCAAGAACTGCCAATACGCGGTCAGATGGCATAGATATTTGGAGGATGGCGGCAAACCGCTGGATTAAATCATTCTTAGCAACTGCCGCCGCCACCTTGACTCTTTCCCTCGCAAACCTTTTGCTTGTGGTCGGCAAGGCGGACGTACGCATCGCATTGTTGGTCTGTTGACATGCGATACGTTCCTTAGACTCATCGGCAAATATGAGCTGCATACATAGCTCCTTTCTCACGGTAGAAAAATCGACACGGTCTGTAAGCGACTCAAAATCAGCTCGAAGAACGGTAGCAACGTCAACCTCGTCGGATCTCATCCCAACCAACGCAACACGCCCCACTGATGTCGTAAAGAACCTCCACTGCTCCAACAGTAACGCGGTAATTCGATCAGTCGATTCGGTAAATTTGCACCTGAGCGACTCCACGTAAAATAGGGCGTCTGGAGGTGTTTCAGCGGTGTTTTCTTGATCTGGGTTACCATGTGCCCACTTGACAAGCAATCCTTGATCAAGCTTGATGTCGCAAGTTCCCAGCCACAACGACATCTCAGTAGGACTCTATGAAGCCTTTCAATAACTGATACTTTCCGATCACGTGTAGTAGCACAACAGGGACAATGACTTCTTCGGATTCGACAAGGAATCCCCATCCAATTTCAACTGCCGTTTCTGTTGTTAGGAAAGCATTTTTCCTCTGGCAATCCATGACATGGAAAGAATCCACGTTGAATAACGACTTGTCCCAATACTTCGCCTCGCTGTCTTTAATCGACCTCTCCGAGATTATCGCGACACGTAAATGCGCCGTGTCTGAGACTAGATTAGCCTGAATTGTATCTTTTCCTTCTTGGCCAATGACCGTGTTCACTAATCCAGCGCTGGAATGTTGCAGCAAAATGCTTTATCCTTGCGAGCATCGGGCTGCACTGGAGTAATCCAGGGCGCAAGAAAACGACGATCCAGTATAAGTCGATACACCTCGGACTGGGCCGCGACGTCGAGTGATGAAAGCAGCCCAACGGCGGTTGCAAATGCGCTGAGATATGGCTTTGAGTCATAAGATCCCGAGGAAGTAGCGACATCGGAGCGAATCGTTGCTCGTTTCCATCTAGCTTGCACCACCTTTAAACGAGAGTCGTGGGAATCGTCGTTGACATTTTTGTCAGCTGCACCATACAACATGGAATTAATGTCGAGACGGTGGATCAGGGTGTACAGCAGCAGTTTTTGCGAGTTGTTATTGCAATCTGTCGCGCGTCGGTCCACCCGAACGTAGCGATACCCGTTCTTTCCATTTCTGCACTCTACTGCAAAATCCGGCAAATCAATAGGTGCTCCATAAATGTTGCCTGGTTTAAGATCAGCTCGAGGGTCCGAGTGAGTTGGAACTGCAGGACCTTTTGGCACCGGAGGCATTTTTATTGCCTCCGGTGCCAAAAGGTCCTGCATTTCCTCAATCAGTGGGTCGATGAAAGCTACTGAGAGTGGAAAGCTGAATCCATCAGGAGTGCAGTAAAACCGCAGTGCCAATTCACAAAAGGCATCGTGCAGATCGGTTCGACGCTCAGTTCCCCACAAATTAGCCGATAAGAGTGCACCGACCCTATTTGTCAAGAGATCGCTGTGGTTTCGTCCGTTCTTATGAATGCTGTCAGCAATAGTCCGAATTGTCGCGGGAAGTTCGTCAAGTGAGACAGCAGGCGGATACCAGATATTCTCCAGGACAGCCATCGTGCGGACCTCGTCGAGAGCTATCCGAAATTCAGCTCCAAGATTACCCGGCAGTTCTGCGTTCTGCAACTCGATTAAAGTGACCTCGTCAAACTTTGAGGCTAGAAACGATAGGCTGGGGTTTGCTTGGTCTTTCGATGTGCCGCGAGTTTCTTCAAAAACTCAGGAAGCTTTTCGCCTCCCAGCAACTTCCCTAGTAAAAGGAATCAGATCGTTTGTCAAACCGATCTATCAGCCCAAACACTCGTCGTATCTCATCTCGTAGTGACTGCTTATCCATACATTCGATTTCCGAAATACAAAGTCGTTCCACATCCTTCATGATATCTTTCTCGTCATAATCGAAATCGTCAGGTCCTGGGATGACATCTGCAATATAGTCCGAACTCTCCAGTCGCGCGCGGTACACCAAATGTCCAAGTTGCGCGAAGGAAGCTACACGACGAGCTTGCTTGATCCACTCCTCGCGCAAGAGATTACCAGCCGCGCTTAGAGCTTTGCCGCCTGAGTTCTTAAGAAGATCCCACACCGGCACCAATCCATTCAGGTCACCACGATCGATGAGATACCACGACTCAATTTTCTCTAGGATCACCCTGCGAAACACTTCGTAGCAGCTAATGGAAGGACCATTAGCAGTGAAAATACAACTGGAGGTTTGGAGAGAACTTACAGGCTCACAGGTTGTGAGCCTGTAAGTTCTCTCCAAACCTCCAGTTGTATTTTCACTTGCCTCTAGGTAACCTTTGCGAACAGAAACACCTCCTGAGATGCCAAGCGCATCCACTCCCGCAGAGCGAACTGT
Source organism: Phytophthora constricta (assembly GCA_011947335.1). Taxonomy (NCBI): domain Eukaryota; phylum Oomycota; class Peronosporomycetes; order Peronosporales; family Peronosporaceae; genus Phytophthora; species Phytophthora constricta. The sequence continues at coordinate 68,480 of JAAVTI010000040.1, read as the reverse complement.
CAGTGCTATCATCGAGAGCCTTGTTTAGTGTGCTTAGACTTGCTTCTTCATCAGCCCGTAGTTCGGTAATTTTCCAATAGATGCCACCAAGGTGTTGGATTCCTGACGGAACATGGGATCCATAATCCAGCAAGAAACATCGCGCCTGAGCCCGGTTTGAGACAGCCAGAGCTGCATTCGTTGCCTCCACCGTTAAATTCATATCATCAACCGATATCCGGAAGGACTTCGTCGGTACAACCCCGGGCACCATTTTAACAGCCGATGGTGAGGTATCGTCAGGCGTAGCTTGTGCTTTCCATTTCGACTCTTGAATGGCAGCTGATATCGTGGCGCCGCATGAAGCCACCGAAGTTCGAAACTGGTCCGCAGCGGAGATACTGTGACAAACTACTGTCTTGCTAGAAGTGACGAGGGAAGGACTCAATAGCGGACAAAATTCAAGGGGGCGAAGTAGAGGCTTTGCTGGCTTCTTCACAACCTCTCCCCGATCCAATCCCAAAGTGAGTCCATACATGGCCAAGCCCCCACTCGCATTCGCAACCACCTTTTCATCCGTGTCTAATGTTTCATCCGTCACAGACTCAACCTGCACTTCTGCGTCCTCCAATAGATCCGTGATAATTGCAAGGGCTTGTGCGATCTCGGTGGGTTCGCTCTGATCTCTTAGTTTTGGCATCTAGTCGTCCAAGCCCACCTCATCAGCGATTATCTCCAATCTCTGCTGAAAAGGAGTCATTGCATTCTTGTCCTCAGTGTCAAGAGCGCTCTTCATCGAGGTAACTAGTTCGGCCGCTTCTTGAAGCTTCTCTTTCAGACGCTCGCTCTTCATTTTCTGACGAGTCGACACTTCCTTGCCTGCGTCACTCTCGCAGCGCCACATCCGCATCAGCTTCGCCTTGTCAGCGTTACTTCTCCCTCTCTAAATTTCACTGAGGTCCGCCTTCGCCATAGGTCCGACCGCTGGGAAGCCGGCCGCCTCATTCACATCCGCGAACTCCGGTGAAAGCGCGTAAGGTGCACCATTTCACGCAGCTCGTGTCCATGACTCCAGACCTTCCACACCGCCTGTTCCTGCTCGAAAGTTGCTCGACGAACCTCATCTCGTTCTTCAGCACTAAGTAGTTCCTCCACTGTAGACCATCTTGCTCCTTGCACAGCTCTCTCCGTAGGCAACGTCTTACAAAACTCACCAAACCACGTGCTCGATTTTGAAGCAGGGACCCCTTGAAGCAGGATCCTGCCACGTGCTTCCAGTCTCGACGTCAGCGACTCCTTCACCAACTGTGGAAGCTCATCCAGCGCGTTCCCAACACCAACGCCACTTTGTTCACGTCGCACGCGTACTTGGCCACCAGTATGGGAGCCACTTCCTTCGCTCGCAGGTCTTCCAGCAATGTCACCACTTCAGCATCCAGTGCCGCACATGCCGCCGCTGTGAGCAGCTCCTCTGCTCTGTCGAAATCGCCTCTTGACTGACCTTGAGCTGGATAGCTCGAACGAGCGATGCCAGTTGGTCCGGAGACTCACCAGCATTGAGAGCGTCCTTGAGCTTCACCCAGAGCGCGTAGAGAGGCCCCACTGCCATAATCAGACAACGTCGTCTTCAAAGTTCTGCCACCTGTGCCCCGGAGCCGAAAAGCGAGAATGAGAAAAACAGCGGCGAGTGTTTCCTTGCTCGTTCTAACAGTGAGATCGATAGCCATCGGACAGTTTGGTCCGCTAACATCAATCTTCGCCACTTCAACTTTCGGCATAGTCAAATCAAGTTCAAACAGTCAAGTCAACTTCAATCCGCGGCTTAGTTAGATGTTCGAACCGACATGGAACACGCTAAATTATGGAATCAAACTGCCGCACTAGGCTGGAGGTAAACTATCACTCTCCTGCACGCAGGTTGGCATCCATCCACAGACGAACTGTACTGGGTCATGGTCAGAGCGAGATATTTCAAGTGCATTCGCCTCTCCGCGAACTGGCATTGCTTTTATCGGGACAATTTATCGGGGTGGTGGGCTGAATCAATGCTGCAACTGCGACTGATGCAGGATCCAATTTTTATATTTTAGTTGTTGTGTGGATCTTGCCGTTGACGAATAGAACGAAATAAATGGAGAAGTAATCCGAGGAAGCACACTTCTGAGCTTCTGCTCCAATTTTCTTCGAAACAGCTCACTGCTTAGCTGCTCTTCTCGCAGAGCTCATTAATCCTGCCCCGACGTCACGGAGCGCGTGATTGTAGCTGCTCGGAATATCAGTGCATGGTACAGTGCCTGTGGTGGAGGCCACCAGAACATCTTGAAAGTTGTAAAAGATGTACTCGCGCAGAGGTAGTGGGAACTTCTCCGTTGGCTGGCACCAGTCTGGAAATACTTCGCCGAGCTTCGTGTACGAATACCATTTCCCGTCTGTGTGGAGAAAGCAATAGCGCTCATTGCAACATGTGTGCCACGCAAGTTCCTTGCTGTTAATCATCGAACAACCAGCAAGCCCAACTGGCTGACGATGCGTGTCATGGCGCTTATCATGTGGATCAGCGCTGTACGTGTGACCTCGTGTGCGTGTCCACGGACAGCGACATCTAGGGCATGGCTTTCCACATCGTGGTCGTACACCTTTATTTGCGCCGTACGCGAGCTCGGAAAAAGGTCGAGGACACGTGCGTGCACATTGACGGAAAGGATTCCCACAGTCTGCACAGCCTCCGTGAGCATCTCCAACATCGGCTGGCACACATAATCCGTGTTGTTGGCCTGGAAAATGTCAGGTTGGTCGTCGCAGTTGAAGGCAGTGTCACTGGCGTCCGGCATTTTTGATACCAGGAACGAAACAGCAGCACTAGTGAGAACGGCGAGTAACTCTCTTCTGAGGCTTTCGAGAAAGTGACTCGATCGATCGTACATTGCCTTGTCTGCACTCCGGGCTGATGCCTTCACGCAGGTGCGAAGTTTGTTGAGGAAATCAATACGACACTCTTTCATGCAGTTCTCGATCTGTTTATCCACCAAGTTCCGAATTATTTTATCCACGTGTGCTGTTGGGTCGCGAATCTTATCAATCACTATGCGCACTCGGCCCTCTTTCAGAAGCTTTATAAGGTCTCTGTCGATAAACGCCTGCATCACTTCGCCACTTGAGACCCAGTTTTCTTCTTTCAGCGCCCGGAAAATGATTGAGGAAAACTCCTCCTCGAAGACAGACTGCAAATTCTGGGTCAACCAGGTACCCACCGTCGCTCGAAGCAATTTAGCTCCTTGAAAGCCTTTGCCCACGAGTTCAAAATAATGCTTCATAGCTTCGTGCGACGACTCACAGCGAGATGACACACTGTTCTCTTTATCCCACGCGTACTGAATTTCGCGCAATCTTGTCTGCAAATCCAGTTTGACAAGCAGGAACACCTCACGTTTGAACTGCACACTAATGCTCTCACGACTGCTGGTAAATCCAGCATTTGTCAGCTTAATGCACTTCAGCACAATATCATCGTCGTACCGCTTGACATCAAGTAATAAAGTTTTAATGTCCTTTTCGACGTTGCGAAAAACTCCTGTTGCTTAAGCGAGGAGCCACCACTTGACGTTAACGCTTCCCATAGAGGTGAGAGCGCGGCCTTGCCGGTGTTGAACAACTTTACAATGCCTTGTAATGTAGGCGGCTCAGTTATCACAGATAATGTCAAAGGTGATCTCAAGAAAATTTTGTCTACCTTTGCCGAAACATCATTGTGGGCAGAAGGGTGCTCTGCTTCCGCTAACTGGACAATGCGGTTAAAAATCTCTGTGAACTTCTGATCCTTCGTATCTTCGGGCATTTCCATCCAACTTTTATCACGGAAGAGGTCGTTCGCTTCAGTACGAAGCTGTTTCTTGTACTTGTTCACGTAGACATCATATCGAAACACTTGTCAACTTTGTCGCGCACAAGCCTCTCCCAGTACTACTTCTGATCAGACTTGTAAAATTCCATCTACTGCGCTGGTCGCTCGCCCAGTTTCCGAAGCGGGTGTCATTCAAAATGTCTTCGATTTCCTCCTGAAGCTCGCCTTCCCGCTGTAATATCATCAGCGAAAGTTGGGTACAAAATGCAGTCGACTTGTTGTCGATATTCCCATGCTTGCCTTTGTCTTGTTCAAAGCTCTCGGTGATGCGTGGCGAAATCTCCTCAAGGGCGGCACAGTAAACTGACGTCAAATGATGCGCACACTTATTCACTTTGTTGTTGAGAATGTCGTAGTTCATTCGATCGTATGTAGCTTTGAAGTTGAATGGAAATTGGATCGCTCGAGACACTTCCACACCAGCGAAATATAAGCATCGAGCTCTTGGACAGTGCGAGCCTTCCAACCTTTATCTTCAGTTGCAATCATGTGCACCTGATCTCGAAGTTCCACCACTCCCTTTCCATACTCGGGGTAAGGAGCGTCATTTGGAATATTTTCTCCTTTGAGGAGCCCGAGCACTCGAACACCTTTCCTGACATCCACATTGAGATGAAACGCAGCCTGACTGACAGATGTCGACCTCTTGTCGTGTTCTTCACCATCAAGGTGATCACCTTGGTATATCGCTTTGGCCTCTCAAGAACTATCATTGAGTTGCAGCATGAGAGAGTCTATCACGCTATCGAGTTTAGATGCCTCTTTCATGTCAATGCGATTAAACGCAAACAGCAACTTGGACGGAATTTGATCCGCATTCCGTGAGCGATCTCTGTATCCCAATACGCCGACAAAACAATTGGAAGTATCTCGTTGATCGTGATGGTGTCTTCACTTTGAATCAGGACGATCGTCGCATCAGCAGGCAGGATGGCCAAGGAGGCCATGCGATTGTCTTTCCACGTGCTGTCCTTAGTTCCACTAAACTCAGACGCGCGAATACCTTCCGTGTCCAATAGCACGATGTAGTCATAGTGTTCGTTACGTCCCTCACATTCAAGCACTTGCATCGTTACACCACGCGTGCAACGAGACACACTGGTTCGCAACCGCACACCGAACATGTAGTTCAGTAATGTGGACTTGTCCGATGATTGCTTCCCATAATCGAAAGTACCAGCATCCGGGCACTACCAAGCTCGTTGCGCAGGACTTTCAGTACGTTTCGAATCCATTCGTGGTTGATCATGCTAGCGTCACCATCCATGAGTTCGAGAGAAAACCCGTCGAGTAAGTGCCTTGCTGCGAGTTTCGGCAGTTGCGAGTAATGTGTCGGATCAGTCACGAACAAATGTGACAGCTCTCTCCAAAGGTGTTCCAAGGCGATAGTCTTCATGCCCCATTCATGTATACTTCTCGTGAGCTCCTCTTGATAATGGTTGTTTTTGTTGTTGTCATTCCAGTCATCCCGAGCCGCTCGATACTTTTGACGAGCCAAAGCTTCCTGAGGTATAGTTTTCTCGATGAGCCATCTCTCCAGGTCAAGAACTGCCAATACGCGGTCAGTCGACTGAGGTATCTCTAGAAGGGCGGTAAACCGCTGAATTAAATCATGCTTAGCAACTACCGCCGCCATCTTGGTTCTCGCTATGGCAAACCTTTTGCTTGTCGTTGGCAAGGCTGAAATGCCCATCGCATTGTTGCTCTGTTGGCACGCAATCCGTTCTTTAGATTCATCTGCAAATAATAACTCCAAACATAGCTCCTTTCTCACTGTAGAGAAGTCAACGTGATCGGTGAGAGAGTTAAAATCAACGCGGAGAACTGAAGTGACATCTATCCCACTGAATGTTGCATCTGTCAATGCCACACGACCCACTGGCGCCTTAAAAGAATTCCACTGCTCCAACAGTAACGTAGTAATCTGTCTGATCGATTCCGTGAACTTGCACTTCAGTAACTCCACGTAAAATGACGCATCTGGAGATGTCTCAGCTTTGTTTTCCTGATCTGGGGCTAGCATGGGTCCACTTCACTAGCAGCCCTTCATCCAGATCAATGTTACAAGACTCATTCGAGCCTACATCAGCGACAACGGCGTCGCAGTAGGACTCAATAAGCTTTTTAAAGCACTGATGTTTTCCAATCACGTGCAATAACACCACTGGGATAATTGTTTCATTCGACTTGATGTACCCCATCCAATTTCAATCGCTGTCTCTGTATTTGTCGAGATCGCCCTCTGCTCTCAATCCATAGCATAAAAAGATTCAACGTTGAATATTGTCTTGACCCAATGTTTGCCTCATTTTCCTCAATAGATCGCTCGCAACTCGAAAATGCGCCGTATCAGTTGCCAGATTAGCTCGAATTACATCCTCTCCTTCCTGGCCAATAACAGTTTTCACCAAGTCCAGCGCTGCGATGTTGCAGCAGAACTCTTTGCCATTCTTTGCGTCTGGTAATGCAGGAGTGATCCAAGGCACACAAGCATTCGACGATCAAGTATTAGCCGATACAGTTCGGACTGCGCCGCCACGTCGAGCGACGAAAGGAGTCCAATAGCGGTTGTAAATATGCTTACAACTGAAGTTTCAGTGGCGATAGATCGAGCTATTGCTCGCTCTCTTCGAGCCTGCACTGCCGCCGAACGAGCGTCACGGGTTCCATCGCTGTTGGAATTCAGAGTTCCACCGCACAGCATGGTAGCAATGTCCAGACGATGAATCAGAGTATACAGAAGCAGCTTTTGCGGGTCGCTAACGCAATCTGCCTGGCGTCTGTCTACACGAACATAGCAATACCCATTTAAGGTCTGCGTGGAGAAAGCTGGTAAATCTACTGATGGTCCACGATGGTCGCTGGTTCAAGATCTGGTTCAGTATCATCTTCAGAGTTCATTGACAGTGATCGTGACAAGTGGATATCTGGCGATACAAGTTGCTGCATGTCCTCTATCAATGGCTCCACGAAATCTTCCGTCAATGTGAAGCTGAACCCATCATGAAAAGAATGATATCGAAACGCTAACTCGCAAAAAGCGTCGAGCAACTTGGTCCGATGCTTAACTCCCCATACATTTGTCGATAAAAGTGCACCAACCCTTTTCGTCAAGAGCTCGCTGTGGTTCCGACCGTCCTCACGGATGTTATCTGCAACCGCCCGGATTGTTGCGGGAAGCATCTCCAGAGATACAACAGGAGGGTACCAAATGCTTTCATGGACAGCCATCGCGCGAACATCATCGAAGACCATTCGAATGTCTGCTCCACGCTGGACTGGTAGTTCAGCGTTCTGCAACTCGATTTGGGTGATCTCATCAAACTTTGCGGCAAGAAACGACACTGTAGGCTTGACATTGTCCTCGGACGCGTTGTCTGGGCGAGTTTTTAGAAACTCAGGAAGTTGGCTATCCCTTAGCAACTTCGCCAATAGAAAGAAATCCGATTGACAATCAAACTGATCAATCATTGTAAACACCCGTTGGACGTCATCCCGTAGTGACTGTTTATCCATGAGTTTAAGTTCCAGGGAGCATAGGCGTTCCACATTCTGAACAACGCTGCTCTCATCGACAAGGAAACCATCGGAACACTCTTATGGCAAAACGACATTTCCAACATAGCCCGAACTTTCCAGTCGAGCACGATATACTAAGTGCCCAATTTGGGCATATGTTGCCACACGGCGAGCTTGCTCAATCCACTCTTCGCGTAAGAGGTCTCCTGTTGCGACAAGAGCTTTGTCACCAGAGTTCTTCAGGAGATGCCACACCGGCACAAGCCCATCTAGACCACCTCGATCGATCAGATACCATGATTTCTTTTTCTCTAGTAGCACTTTCTAAAACACATCGTAGCTACTGATGGGAGGCCCCGTGTACACTGTTTTGGTGACGAGGCTGTAAGCTGTCGCAGTCGTGGATTCAGCGTTTTCATCGAAAAATCCCTCGCATATAGATCCACCAGAGAATCCCAACGTGCTCACGCCTGATGAAACCGAGTCGTGGGTGGTATCATCTAGCACTTTCGTGAGCGTCGACAAACTTGTTTTCTTATCCACCTTGACTTCGACGATTTTCCAATAGATTCCGCCAAGGTGCTGGTTCCCTGACGGAATATGAGACCCATAATCTTGCAAAAAGCATCGAGCTTGTGCTCGGTTCGAGACAGCCAGTGCAGCATTTGAGGCCTCCACCGTTAACTTCATATCCTCAGAGCAAATTCGGAACGCCTTGGCTGGCACAACTCTGTACACCATGTGAACGGCAGAAGTCAAGCTTTCATCAGTCGTACTGTGGGGCAATCTCCATCCTGACTCTTGAATGTCGGCTGAGATACTCGTGCCACACGATGCCACCAATGCTCGGAACTTGTTCGCGGAGGTAACACTATTGCAAACTACTGTCTTGCTACTGTTGATCAGGGATGGACCTAGCAGTGGACAACATTCTGGGGGACGAAGCAGAAGCTTAGCTGGTTTCTTCGCGATTTCCGTTCGATCCAAACCCAAACTGAGCCCGTACATTGCCAAGCCCCCACTCGCATTCACGATCACTCTTTCATCCGTGTCAAACTCTTCGTCTTCGTCCACACATTCAAATTGCCCTTTTACATCCTCCAACACACGATGTAGATTCGCGAGAGTTTGTGCGAATTCAGTAGTATCACCTCGATTATTCAATTCTTGCATCCATTCTTCCAAGCCCACGTCAACAGCAAGATGCTCCAATCTCTCCTGGGTAGCACCAACATCTTCCGAGTTCCCATTGTCAAGGTCATACTTCATGGAGGCAACTATTGTGTACGCTTCTTTCGCCTTCTCTTTCAGACGCTCGCTCTTCATCTTCTGACGAGTCACTGCTTCCTTGCCTGCGTCACTCTCACAACGCCACATCCGCATCAGCTTCGCCTTGTCAGCGTTGCTCCTTCCTCTCTGAACTTCACCGAGGTCGTCTTTAGTCATTGCCCCAACTGCTATGACTCCAGCCGCCTCAATCACATCAGCGAAGTCCGGTGAAAGCGCGTAACGGTGCACCATTTCACGCAGCTCGTGTCCTTGACTCCAGACCTTCCACACCGCCTGCTCCTGCTCGTATGTCGCCTGACTAACCTCTCCATTTTTAAAAAGCTCTTCCAGCGTAGCCCAGCTTGCTCCTTGCACAGATCTCTCCGTAGGCAACTTGCTGCAAAATTCATCAAACGACGTGCTCGATTTTGAAACAGGGACCCCTTGCTGCAGGATCCTGCCACGTGCTTCCAGTCTCGACATTAGCGACTCTTTCACCAACTGTGGGAGCTCATCCAGCGCGTTGCCAACAACTGCCAGCGCCACTTTGTTCACGTCGCACGCGTACGTGGCCACCAGTATGGGCGCCACTTCCTTCGCTCGCAGGTCTTCCAGCAACTTCACCCAGAGCGCGTAGAGAGGCCCCACCGCCATGACCGGACGGTGAAGTCTTTTGTCGCTTGAGCCCTTGCGCGCAAATTGGCGAATGAGTGGAAACCGAGGGGGCGGGATCTTCGTTTCGATGGGATGAGCAAGTCTGGCGGCATCGGCGTTGAACCGAACTTCAACAAGCGACATACTTTGTTTAAGTCAAATGTTTCGGGGTCAACGTCTCTTGAGTCACATGCAAGATGCCCAGGATTGGTGGAACGGTGCTTGGACACACAAATGTGCTAGCCATGTCTTACACTTAAGTTTACGCCGGGCCTTCTGGAATTCGTTGCCCAAAGAACCGACCCATCGGGATCGACAAGCTTGTGCCGGAGCTTTTGTCCCCTACCGACGACAATTAACTCTTGGAGTGGACGCTTCACGTAAAGAGAGCTTAATTTTCACGTTAAAGTTTGAGAACGAAATACATGTATTCATGATGACTAGAGGATTTGATAATGTCTTGCATTAATGGTTGGTTCTTTGCAAACAACGTGCATACTGTCGTGTTGGCGTAACGCTACTAGTCCTAGTAGAGGCCGGAATCACGCCGCCCTTCAATATATCCCCACAACCACGCAACCACGTACAACGTGAGACCGTCCTTCGATCTCTCGAAATCCTCCACGTAGCATTCCACATCTCGGCCTTCGACCCTCTCAACAGCCTGGTCGCAAGCGACGTAGAGCTCACGCCACGTGGTCTTATCGCCGATGAAGACGCGCGAGAAACCCTCCTTCGTACTTTTCATATTGCAACCACTGGCTCCCTTGGTAGGCGTGCTTTTGTGAAAAGTCCGTGCCGTTGATGTCCCAGACCACGAACAACCCAAGTGCGTATCTAAGACGGGTGTATCTGTCCATCATTTCAAAATCTGCTGGTTCTTCATTCGGTCCCGGTTTCTCATCCGGAAGAACTGCCACACACGTTTCGTCTTGTAAATCGGTCGGTCCTGAATTCTCAACTGGGTGAACAGCCACACACGAACTTGCTATCACGGACGTCACGGACGTCGACACTTTCTCTGCTACCACATGCACCACACCCGAATCACAATCGGGGGTGTCCGAAGAAGTATTGTCGAACACGGTGAGTGGGGAGCAAGCGAGGCACAGACAGAGGGTCCTGAATGTCTTCCATGCAGCCACTCTCATTGAGTCTCGCCCACCCTTCTGGAAACTGCTGCGTCGAGTAGACGTTCAATCATCGTGGCAGTAACATTTTGTAGCTCAATGGCGTTCTCCTCAACGACCTTTTTCTTTAGCTCGTGGATTGTAGAGTCGGCACTGATTGTGACAGTGAAGACGCGGCCCTGGATGCCTCGGACGACGCACACCAGCGTTCGCTCTTCTTGAAGGGACATATTGCGCTTAAATTCTGGACCCCCGACCGGGCTACTTGAAGAATACGAATAGAACTCGGGAAAAGGATTGCAGAACTCGTAAAGAAGCAGAAAACATCAATCAACAACCACTAACTGACCAAGTCAGCTGCACTTCAACTTGAATGCAGCCATCTGTCACTTCGAGCAACACGCTCTCGTGTATGTTGCTCGAATGTTCCGCCATTTTGGGCCAGTATTTTGCTGGCGACCAGGACATCGATCCACCGCCGATGAGCTCCCCGAACGAGGCCGCCGAGGCGCAGAAGACGTGCGTGCACGACCCCTCCACGTTAACCAATAGACGCACCATGTTGCTAACACGCGTGTTCTGCTAATCTCGCCGGTACGGCCTCGAACCGCCCCCTGCAGGCTCGGCAATGAGGAATTCAACCTGAAAAACTTCGCCAAGGCCGTCGAGTGCTACTCCGAGGTGCGAATTGCTGCTAAACTCGCGGAAACTTCACAGAAAAATGCTGCTACAATGGAGAAATATACTAAAGTTTATGATTGTGGTATTTGCTACTGCTGTAGGCCATCCGTCTGGACCCTGAGAACTACGTCTACTACTCAAACCGAAGGTGAACGAACGGTCATCTGATGGCTGTCATGGAGTGCAATGGAATTGCAGACTGATATGCTGCTGGTTGTGTGCGCTGCAGTGCGGCGTACGGCGCGCTGGACAAGTGGGACCTGGCGGAGACCGACGCCAAGACGTGTGTGCAGCGCAACCCCAAGTTCGCCAAGGGCTACCACCGTCTCGCCAATGCGCAGCAGATGCTGGGCCGCAAGACGGAGGCCATTGCCACGCTCAAGACGGCGCAGAGCACGGCGACGGAGCCTGAGAAGGTGCCAGGTATCAAGAAGCTGTTGCGCCAGCTGAACCAGGAGGTGGCCCCGAAGCCGACTGCTGCTCAGGGCGGCGGTCGTCAGGTGCCGGCCCACATTGCCAAGGAGCTGCAGGAGCTGCAGCCGCAGTTCCTGAAGATCAAGCGCGAGGTAGAGCAGATCGAGTCGAAGTTGGCCGCTTATGCGCGGCAGAAGAAGCGACTGGCGCTCGTGGAGCGGAGGTGGCCGACCTGCCTCAGAGCAGCAAGACATTCCGCAGCATCGGCAAAATGTTCGTGCAGACGGACGCGGAGGAAAACGCTTCAAGCATGAAAAGCGAGGAGAAGAAGGTGGACGAGCAGGTGTCGTCGCTCGAGGCGCGCAAGACCTACCTGATCCGCCAGAAGGTGTCTCTGGAGGAGAGCATCACGGAGCTTCTGGCGCAGTGCACGTAAGATCTCGGATGGATGTGAGTAGCCAGCCACAAGCGTTTGAGCTTGCAGTCAGAATGCAATGCAGATGGATTGATTGGATGAGCATCGAGCAATTGGTGTCACGCTGCAGTCGTTCACTGCAGGTGACACGACTATTAGATACGAATCGCGCTTGGCAGTCATCCAACGAGCCTCCTCAGCGTGTCCTAGGCCTCCTCCTCTTCCTCCTCCGTCGTCAACTATCCACCAAAACGTCAGTAAAAGACTCTCTCACCCTCCAAACAAAAGCGTCGTCACCCTCACCCTCTTATTGAGCTCTTCGATCGTCTTGATGAGCTCCGTGTTCTTCTTCTTGAGCTCCTCGTTCTCGGCCCTCAGCGCGTCCACGTCGATGCCAGTGGGGGCGCCCATGAAGCGCTTCACATAGTCCACCGCGTTCGGGGCTTGTCCGCCTCCTCATAGAGCCCCACCAACACTTTGGTCAGCGCGTCCACCACGCCACTCTTCTCCAGGTACTTGCGGAATTCCTCCTTCTTCGAGTCGGGCGTCTACAGTTGATGATACATCACAAGTATGAGGCCCATTGGCATTGCATAGTAACTTAACATCCTCGCCTTCACACCCTCTACCTGGTACGTGGCAGTGCTCATGCTTCTTGGTGGCTCGTTTCTGCCCAAAACAGCAGCAGCGCGGGGCAAGTGGACACGTCAGCGGCGGGTTCACTCGATGGGGCGAGAGCAGGAGCAGCGATAATGAGCCCAAAAGTATCCTGGCTCACAACGCGACGCTTCGGAGGTCGTGGTATACAAAGGCCAAGTAGGTCGGGTGCTGTCCGTTAAGTGTCCAACCTGTCGCTTGGTTGTTCTACCACGTTAGGTTCGTAACGCGGCGGTTGACGCGGGACGGGGGTGCGTCATCCGGCTTCCCTCTGGCCTCATCGACTGTCTGTCTGTCTGTGCACGTGGCAGCAATTGAGTGACCCTGCAGTTTTGGAGCTCCTCACTCCGCCTCTTTCACCCCTCGCGTTAGAACCGGTTAAAGGCTCTGGACGACTCGGGCGACCAGGACGCGAGCGTGCGCGACACCACGAAGGACCCGAGCAACCGAACCGCCAGCGCCCACGGCGTCGAGGCGGCAGCCCGCGAGCGCAAGCGAGACCGCGCCATGCAGGCGCTCCAAGACGCGCAGCAGCGCTTTAACGACCTGGTTAACAATGACGTACGTGCTAGAGGGCTGTTCTTAACCGTTAGGAACCCTGTCGCTATGTATAGCTACCGTGTTACAGTTGCTTACTAATCTGTGACGTGTGACGGGTATTGATATGTTGTTAATTCATGTAGTGGCCGGAGCGAGTGCCCGTGGAGTCCATGGCGGACTACGACCCGAGCTACATGAAGGAGGGTTTTCTGCAGAAGAAGGGCCAGCGACTCAAAGGGTGGAAGCGCCGCTGGTTCGTGTGCGACGGCCGCACGCTGTCCTACTACATTTCGCGCAAGGACCGCAAGCCCAACGCTGTCATCCCGCTGGAAGGCTGCACGGTGCAGGACGGCGGGCTCAGTGAGACGTGGAACTCGCCCCGCATCTACCTGACGGACCCAGCCACGGGCATCATGTACTGCTTGTCGGCGGAGGAGGGGATTGTGGTCACGCAGTGGCTGGATGTGCTGCGTGTGGCAGTGGCGAGAGTCAATGGCGCGGCGACATCGGAGGCGCCCGCTTCGAGCTCGCAGGCGTCGAGGAGTAACAGGAGCCACAACCATCCGAGCAGAGCCACGCAGCGCCTGCAGTCGTCCTCGGACGACGAAGACAGTCGCGCGCACGTCAAGCGCACTGCGTCCATGGGACCGACTCAGGCGAGAACTGTCACGTTGAAGTCTGCAGCCTCGGCTCTGGGCGGGTCAGGCGCTACGCTGAGCTCGAACGCGACTGCTAACGGCGAACTTAAGCGTGCAGATCGAATCGTGTCTGCGCCCTCGGCGGTTGGAGGATCGAATGGTACATCTTCAGCGGCTGCTGCTAATGCAATGCACCATCACCGCGCTCCCCGTGTGAAGGCACAGCACCTCCCTACGACGGTATCGCTTGAAAACGAGCTGTCTCATGGCCTGGATGTGTTGGAGGCGCTTCTGTGCGGCCACCATGCCACAAACTCGTCGTCTTCGATCCGCAACAATGTGATGTTCCGACCAATTGGAGCATTGAACGGTGTGCTCCGTAGTATTGGCACAGACGCGGCTTCGGGTAAGCAATACGCTCGGGCCAGTGTGGTGCTACCCGTTTCTTCAGAGGTGGCAGCAATTTTGCTTGCAGACCACGCGCGTCGTGCCGAATGGGATGTTCATTTTCCACAGTCATCTCATGTAGCAAACTTTGATGACGCTACGGACCTCGTGCATTTGTCAAGTGGTAGCTTTGCACAGATCCAGCGCACGAAGCCGTTTCTCGCGCCGCATGTTGCAGCCGCGGCTTGTGCGTTATGTGCAGCGCTGTTCTCGGGCGCTTCATCGTGGGAAGCGCTATTGACTGCCATGGTGTACGCTGCAGCGATTGGCGGAGTTGCTAGTAGCATCGATTACAGTTCAATGACAGTCCCCCGCGACTTGCTGCTTTTGCGCCATGTGCGCGAATCGGCTGCGCCCGATCAGCAAGATTCCAACGACGACAAGTCTGTTGATGAGATGGGCCAATCTGTAGTGCTTATTCTTGAGAAGTCGGTGGTCAACGAGCTCAAGCCGAACACTCCTGGTACGGTGCGGGCACATGTGGGCTTGAGCGGCTGGCTGCTGGAGCCGGTTGATGCAGGTCACGCGACGCTGGCGACTTACGTGACAGACTTGGACATGAAGGGCTGGCTGTCACCCGCAACAAGGCATAACTTTTTGTTGTCGCGACTGGACTGCGTGTCCGTTCTGAGTGAGTATGTGAACCAGGCACAGCTGTGTGGCGCAGAGCTTGGATTCGGAGGTGGTGTTCTTGACGAGGATGGCGATGGCGAATACGAAACGCACAGCGTCGGGTATGAAGATACCAGCGAATGTAGCCTTGGCGACGGCGCAGATGGCGACTCGTCCGCGATTTTCCACCCGAAGTCGTACATGCGAGGTATGCTGCCATTGCCCAGCGGTGGTTTAAAGTTGATTGATAAGGAGGTGGCAAAGAAGCAGAGCGGCGTGGTGAAGGATGTGATTAAGTCTGCAGGAGCTAAGATCTTGGAGGGCAAGTCAGCAGTGAGTCTTTCGCTGCCTGTTCGTATCTTTGAGCCACGGACAAACCTGGAGCGAGTCTGCGATTTGATGATGTACGCGCCGACGTTCCTGAACGTCGCATATGCGCAGAATGACGCTCTGGAGCGTTTCAAGTACGTTATGACGTTCGCTGTGGCTGGTTTGCATCTCAGTATCGGCCAGCTCAAGCCGTTTAACCCGATTGTGGGTGAAACGTATCAATCCACACTCAACGATGGCACGGACGTGAGCTGTGAACACACAAGCCACCACCCGCCTATCAGTAACTTCCAGTTCACTGGTGATAAGTACTCGATTGCTGGCTTTGTTCTGTGGGCTGCTAGCCTCAGCGTCAAGTCGAACGCCATGCTGAACACGAACAAGGGTCCCGTGCGCGTGAGCTTTCCCGAGTCTGAGGGACTTCCCTCAACGACCATCGAGTACAATCTCCCGTACCTGCAGATCGGCGGCCTTCTGTGGGGTGACCGCACGGTCGACATCATGGGCAATATGATATTCGAGGACAAGCGCAACCACCTTCAGTGTGAGCTGCGTCTCAACCCGGATGAGAAGAAGGGTATGGGAGGTATGTTCTCCAGCTCCAAGACACCTACGGATTCCCTGCGTGGTGTTATTCTTGACACATCAGTGGCACCTCCACGCGAAATTTGTGAAGTATCCGGCTCATGGCTGCAGAACCTTGTCTTCGGTGACAAGACTTACTGGAGCTTGAACAAGCAGCAGAGCGGTCACATGGTGCCGTACCCGGAGGACAAGATCTTGTTGTCAGACTCACGATACAGAGAGGATCTCCGCTACCTGGCGGCAGGCGACCTGGATGAAGCGCAGGAATGGAAGGTAAAGCTAGAGGTACTCCAGCGTGCTGACCGTAAGGCGCGGCTGGATGGCCGCCGCCCCAACCATTGGTCTTTCAAAGAATCAGGCGGCGGTCATTAAAGGTGAAGCAGCAAACTAGTTGCGTAGAGATCCTTCGTTAGCGACATTTATCGTAGCAACCGCTAGCTTCCGAATCAACAAGAAGTTACCATCGTACCAAGTTTCTTGAGGCTCAGTGTCTACATTTGTCGCTGAACTCACGTTCTTTTCTCTACTGGCAGGCAATGCGACGCAATAGACGCTGCCTGTTGATACTGCCTACTTCCAGGCCGCCTGGAGCGCCTTTCGGTTGGCGAGGGCCTTCGTGACGAAGGTAGCCACGAGGAAAGCCAGGCACAACAGGATCAGCATCTCATGGTTGAAGTCGGACGGCAGCAGATCGAAGGACTTCGCGGGAGTCATGCGCACGTAGAACATGTCGAGCCCGTGCGCGAACACGAGCGTGGTCGACTCAAGCTCCGCGGAGGCTGTGCTAATGGAGTTCGGGTTCTCCACCGTCTGGTTGTACGTCAGCATGGCCTGCGGGCGGTTGTACACAGGCACCAGTGGCGAGTACATCATCAGTCCCTCCGCCTGCTCTTCAGGCGTCAAAGGCTTCTCCGGCTGGCGCGGGTCGATGAAGTTGCGCACCAGCTTAAAGATCTGGCCAGTCTCCATGCCAACCAGGATGGACTGGGGTGTGATACCGTGCGACGTCACCGTCACTCCCAGAGACTGTATCAGGCAACATCAGACAAAACATTAGTCGTGAAACCACAACAAGAGAATTAACGCTGCAGCATGCACTTACCGTAATCTTCGTGGGGTAAATGAAGCTCTTCTGCAGCACAAACGGCGCCTTCGCATCGAAGGATGAGCGTGAAGACGTCCAAGACGGACGCTTCCACGGGTTCAGGGAGTGCATTCCCACTGCGCCATCGAACAGAGACAGCGACACCATTTCGGTGCGCTTCTCCTTGGTGTTCCAGAACGAGTACACGAGCCAGTTCTCGCTTTGCACAATTCGGACAGGACCCGCGGCGTGTGCGTGACGCACACGGTGAACGATACGCCCCGCCACCGTGTCGAGCAGACTCACCTGAAGCACAGGGGTCGTATCGCTGCCACTATCGAGCGGCTCCGTAGCAAGCGTTGCGAAGCTAATAAGGTTGGGGTTTAAGTACTTAATCAACAGCGAGTCATCACCAGTGATAGTCACAGCTGAGTCCACAGCTGAGTGGTCATGGTGATGAGAGGTAGCGATCAGCTCCTGTTCGCGAGGTAGCACCACAGACCACACTTCCCGGGCACGATAGTCCGCCGTCGTAGCATCACCCTCGTTTTCGATCGCGTAGCCACGAAGCACCTTGCTGGCCTCATCAAAACGGTAGAAGTAGAAGTGCTCAAGCTCTGGATGAGCAGCGTCCGCCGTCTCCTTCGGGTAAAGCGATACCTTCAGTGACGCCTCCGAAACCACAGCCACCGTACGACGCGCAGTTGGTTCTTCATCCGTCGCAAGGTGCTTCCGTCTAGGAA
Source organism: Phytophthora constricta (assembly GCA_011947335.1). Taxonomy (NCBI): domain Eukaryota; phylum Oomycota; class Peronosporomycetes; order Peronosporales; family Peronosporaceae; genus Phytophthora; species Phytophthora constricta. Next base: position 50,882 of record JAAVTI010000040.1, on the reverse strand, counting down.
GCACAACAACCCACGAAGCTCCAGATGCCGCGTCAGCACTGATCGTGTCCACTTGGTGACCATCATCGCCATCCAGCCATACAAGTTCCGTCGAGTTTGAAGCCAACAGCAGTTCGGCACCAGATCCCAACGCAGGGTGGTCGCGAGTCACGAATAACTGGTACTCAGGGCCGACAAAAGAGGACCATGCCACTGTACTAGCCTCAGCACGGATAGCAAACAGCTTTCCGCTTTCCGTGAGTACCAGTATGTACTTGGAGAAACCGAACAAGTGAGCATTCGGCGGTTCCTTACGAGCCGCACGAGATCTATCCGCACTGTGCTGACGAATGCCCTCATCCAGCAGCGACGAAGACAACGACATGATCTTTCCAACAAGCTGCTGGAGACGCTTCATCTCAAGCTCCACCTCCTCGAAAAAAGAAGGGATACGCTTCAGGGCCTGCTTCTCGATCTCTGTCTCCGCCGGTGTAATCCAGCGCACGCGCTTAATGTTAGCAAGAGCCTCCTCACGCACCCACTCGACTTTGCCATTGTTGTTGGATGCTTCGGCATCCTCCTCGTTAGCGGTCATGACCAGCGCGTCGTCTTTTAGCACCAGCACAGCACGGCAGTTCGGCGAGTCCTTTTTCGGGTTGGGGCATCCAACAAACGCGCTAGAAACATCGCCACCAAACGCAGCCATCTCAAGCTCGGCTTCCCACGAGACAGGGGCCAAGTCGTTGCCAAGAGAGTACGACTTGACACCCACATGCTTTCTATCGGCTTGTGCTGCGGCATGGAACAACACCGAATCGTCCGTGACAGACTCTTTCAAAGTACCTTCGCCAGCGACCACCGCAGCAACCTCCACCTGTAGGGCACGCGTGACCTTTAAAATTGCGCGCTTGCCAGAGGCCAACAGCACCACCAGCGAGTTCGAGATGCTCGAATCGATGGCAACAACCTTGTCTCCATCCAGAGCGAGCGAGCTCAGAGCGATCTCCGTGGCGTCCTTCGCGTTCTCCAGTCCCTGCAGCAGCAGCTGGTCCTTGGTGAGCGTCACGGCAACCGCTTTGCCCGATTCAGTGTCACGACGCAGCACAGTTGCCGCCTCGACGCCACTCTTATCACTATCGTCAAACTCCGGGCGAGTGTAGTGGTTCACCGCACGGCCCGACGACAGGTCGTACTGCAGCATGTGGCGACCGGCGATCACAAACAGCATCTTGTTATCGCTGCCCACCTGCCACGACATGCTGCCAGCCTCCACAGCCGCCTTAGTGAACTCCTCGGGCAGCACCTGCGACTTCACCTGGCCGTCCTTGGCCGTCACCAGAGCCACACTCGAGGACGTCAGCACCACCGAGTGGTCTCCGTCCAGCGAGAAAACACCTCCAAACACGGCGTCCGACTGCGCCAGTCCCGAGTACGTCACCTCGTCCCATAGCAACACACCCGAGTTCAGGTCCCAAAGACGGACATTGCGTCCCAATCTACAATAAAAAAGTAGTAGTAAAAATGAGTAAGCAATTTATATCAACCAATAACAACTACAATGACCACATACCCAGACACCGACAGCAGACCGTAGTTGGTCAACTGGATGTCGTCAATAGCATCCCCTGTAGTAATCGCACCCCGATAGCATTCCATCCCATAATTAATACATCTATAAATACTATTTTCGTTTAGACACTGCTATGTCTAACCCACTTCAGGTTCACCTTACCTTCGGGGAACACGCGACGCCACTGAATGTCGCCCGTCTTCGTGTCCAATTTCGCCAGCGCCCGCGACCGCGCGTCCGTGGCTACGTACACCGCCCGGGTGGTGCCTCTAGACACGACCGAGTGCGGTCCGCGGCTGACGGAGCCGCCGAAGGCTACAGCCGAGACGCGGCCCAAGTTCTGCGCGCTCCAGTCGAACTCGCCCGCCTGGTCCTCGAACAGCGCGCTGGCCGCCCCCAGAGCGAGCACCAGCACCAGCACCAGCCGCAGTGTCTTGGCCATCGTGAGATTCCCTTCCCCTAAAAGCTCGTTTGATTTCCTCCCTTGGTGAGGCGAGTGACGTGGGGAGAGGTCGCGCGAAGGTACGTCTATTTTTACCTTACCTTCGCGCAACATGGATGCAAATGGGTACATTTAGTTGCTGTTGCAAGTCGAAGTGACTAATCTCGTTAGGAAAATAAAGTTGAGATATGCAAACAAACTATGCACTAGGAGCGGCAAGTGAGCACTTGTCAATACCATGTTTGCCTACAGAGTGTCCATCTGCATCTCCCGCACATTTCCCTGGATGAACTCGTGGTTGGAGCCGCCAACTGGTGCTCCGCACTCGGGACACCGAGTCTGCTCCATGGCCATTCCACATTCCCCGATCGAGTACGAGTGACCGTTGATACATCGGTACCAGTGGCCTGAGCCTTTGAACTCGGAGTACATCGCTGTTTTGATCGCCCGCATCTCATCCATCGACACCCTTTGATAAAACGTAGCGCTTCTCGCCCGCTGCACAATGCTAAGCAACTTTTTGCGGAGTTCCCTAATATCCTGCACGTGCACTGAACGGACGGACCGTGCTCTCTCTTCCAACTGCTCAAGCACATTGCTCGCTTTGTCAGTAAAATCTTCCACCGTTATCTCGCGCTTCTTTCGCTCGGCTTCAGTCTTCACTGACCCGTTCAATTTTTCCTCGGCGCGTCCAAGAAGAATCTGCACCAGCAACAGTTGAGCCTCACACTCCTGTTTGGAATACGATCCTTGCGCGAAAATGTTCACAGCTTCACGAGCGCACTGTTCTGCTCTGTTGGCGGTTTGTGCGGTAATGTTCAGCAGTGCAAGCTGTGCAGAAAGAAGGTAGAGGTAACCGACGTAGGGGAATGAAGAGTTTGGCATCGGGAGAGCACCCGCATCGATAGTCACATCACCGCCACCTTGACCACCCTTCGCTTTTGTCAGCAACGCCACGCATGCTTCATATACTTTCTGACACGGTGGTCGTTTTACAACGGCTCCAAATGCTCGGAGATCGTGGCGTAAGGACCTATCCAGTTCGAGGTGCCCGTGATCAATGGCAGCATTCGCACGGTCCTGTAATTCAGCGAGCTTTCGCTGTGCGTGTGTGATAAATTTCTTCTCAGCAGCATCAATCGCAGCTCGCTTTGTAACGCGTCCGTAGCGCCGGAGACCCCGAACCGGCTGCTTACAATTCGGGCATTGAGGCATGTCAATGTACTCCCAGGCAACGCCCCACGTGGCTTGCCATTTTTGTCATAGTACATGCTCATCTGGAGTGTGCCGTCAAGTGTTGTCATGGTGTAGACCATCGAGCAACACGGAAGAACCAATACGGGGTCCTCAGAAGGATCAATCTCGCCGTACGTCTGGAAGAGAATAACATCTGCGACTCTTTCCTTCACGTCGTCATCGCCACACACATGACAAAACTGTTGCGATGGGCAGTCTTCTCCACATACGCTCGGGCATTGATGGCCACAGTTAAGTGATTTCGTGCATCGCCGATCACAGAGGCGACGAGTACAAGGAGCGCCGCACGGTAGCGAGCATCCTCCATAGTGCTCACAGCTCCAGTCGCATAGCTCCGTGCATGCGGCGCATGGATCACTGCATGGGTGACTGCAAGATCCATGTGCGCATCGGAACACATCACAAATGTGTGACATGGAGGACACGGTGTTTTGCCATGACAAATACCGCGGCATCGGTGGCAACACGGTAGCAGACGTTCACACTTTTGGCATGTGCCGTGCTCAGTGGGTGTGATTGGGAAATCTGGCTCTGGTTCCCCTTCGAGGGCTTTTATCGTACTTTCAACGCAATCACAACATTTGCGCGAGCAAGCGTGACCGCAAGGCAGTGGTTCACCACATGTCCGAGTGCACTTGATAATCTTGGCACTGCAGGTAACGCGCTGCATGTGCCCGCACCAAGGCACAAATTTCTCGACCAGAGCTTTGCATTTCAACTTGCCTCGTGTCTTGGACTCGAAGCATCGGGCGTTCTTATACTCGTGACCACAAGCGAGAGTAATTGTGCCGATTTCAACTTGGCATGGGCCACAGGGATCGCCGCAAACACCTGGGCATACGTGTCCGCATCCGTCCTGCAGTCGCGGGCATGGTTGTGTGCAGTACACGGCAGTGTGAGATGGCAAATCTGTATGACACAACTTAGGACAAGCGTGTCCACAACGAGGCAGACGTCTTCCGCAGGGACGTAGACAACCCCCATCAGGTGCAACCAACGCAAAAGATTCAGGATCTGTGGCAATCCTACGGTCGTCTGGATGGTGTTGACAGTGCAGCGGTAATCCATTACCGTAGCAGCCATCGGTCTGAAGGCGTTCCAGCACTCGCTGCCACAGCGGTGACTTCTTCCATAGCAAATGTCCATGGCCTACAAGGACTAGTCCATGCTTAGCTCGTGAAAGAAGCACATTTATCCGATTCGGTGTCTTCAAAAGCCGATTGATCCCCGACCATGAACGTTCGTACTGCTGCGAACCAGGCTAACTAAAATGATAGTTGCCTCCTCTCCTTGGAAATTATCGACTGTAGCGGCTCGAATTGAACCAGACAGTTCCCTCTTGGTAGCCCCCAACGAAGCCGAACTGTCATGTCGGATCTCATCTAGCAGCGTTGAGTATTCATCACTACTTCGTTTTCATCATCGAACGTACGCTCAATTTCCGTTCTATCGAGCTCATTTAACTCCAACACGTATTGCCCGCGAAGCGCTGATCGTAGCTTGAGCAGTTGGCCCACGTAAGGAGTAATAATCGCGATGTCACTAGTACGGTAGCCCTGCTGCAGAAGATATTTCAGAGTAGCGATGAGGTACGCTACTTCATACGCATTGGAATGGGAGCGAGATGATGCTCCCAGGCTTCCGGATGCTCCGTCCTCTGGATGATTATGGTTTACAAAGAATACGTTCTTATCAACGCCAAGAAGCGGTGGGTATCCCTTTGTTTCACTCGCATCACGGACTTCAGGGTAGAACAGCATGCGTAGCAACTGTGAGATTTGCGGACGCATGCGGTACTGTTCCGTAAGCATCCAGAACGGTAGGCCGGACTTTGGGCCTACGAGTCGCTCGAACAGAGAGACATCCAGTGCAAATCGCTGTCCAATAGCGCTTTCCACGCTGAGGTTATACTCAGCTATGTGGGGACGAAGCTGTTGTGGTCGCCAATCAGCACGAGCTGTTGACACGCCGGTGACAGGCAAGCCATGAGCTGTGCTTCAAGTACTTCACCGGCTTCCTCACAAATCACGACTCGAGGTGCCACAGCAGCAATTTTCTGCTGGTTTTTCGCCACCCCTGTCGTTGTCATGCCTATGATCTGCACACGTTGAAGCATCGCCACGTCAGCTTGTTCTTTTACCGTTTCGAGCTTCTTAAGTGTGTCGCTGTATGCTTCCTGAGCGGTAACAAGTTCATTGACTCGATCAGCTCGAACGTTCCCGATCCATTCAGCTAAAGCAGCACGACGATCATTAAGACTCCAAGCCCAAACTTTAGGACTCATGTGTCTTGAACCACGGTTTTGAGGCGCTTTGCCGTCTTGACCCTGAATCCAGTAGTCAATGATGTCGTTAGAACCAGCAACCTCCCAGTCGTCTTCAAACAATTGGTCACTCCGCTCCGCAAAATAATCATATTCGTCGGGGTGGTGCGTCTCCAAAAACCATTTTAGAGACTCCCACGTAGGATGACGGGCATCTTCATCCAGGTTCCGCAATGCAACCTTGATGGCGTCCGCATTTTCATCCAACTCATTGTACAGCAATTTCAGCTCAAAACGTGGAAATGACTTTGGCAATTTATTCAGGTTGTACTTCTCAAGGCGTGGTTCCTTGCATTGGCCTCCGATACGCACGAGACTGGTAATACCGACGTCGAGCAAAGCAAATGACATAAGAACTGGTCCAGCGCATGATTTGTGAAGCAGACGATCAACACAGGCGAAACCTTCGCCTCGACGATAATTCGTGTGAGCAGTGCACCGATAAAAGATTTTCCGGTTCCAGGGAGTCCCTGGATGCATGCCACTCGGCTGCTCAATGCCTGCACTAATGCCTTGGCCTGGTCACGTTCGAGGGTGGAGTGGCGAATCAACGCTGTTTCACAAGCATCTCGAGAAGTCTCTTCAAGTGCATGTAGCTGTAGCCGTTCATGCAAAACACGCGCTTCTCTAGGATGACTGGCAATGACCGAACTCAGATTAAACGTAAACCCTCGAGCTAAACAGTACAGAGGAGCATCCATACGTAAAGCGCCCCGTACTGGTGGAACTTCTGGTGCCAAATACTCCAAAAACGGCATTGCAGCTGGCTGGAGCGATTGAAGAGCACGAAGCACAGGCTCATACGCGATAAAGAAAACTTTGTTGAACTCCAACAGCAGCATCACAGGAGCGTGCTGGTTGTGATCTTGCCGTATAAGCGCTGAACGCTGCCACCGCTCTAGAGTTTTAATATCGCGGGCCTCAAATGGCTGCAGAGTCACCCCCGCCATATCCTTCACAAGTCGATCTAGGTCGCGCTTGACAATCTGACAAAATACAACTTGTAGCGCAGTCTCAGCGTACGTCACCAGAGCAACCATGCCATTGAACGGCAGCCGACCTGTCTTTTCCCACAGTTCGCGACGAGCTTTAGCGTCATCTTTCTTTTTCTTTGCCTCCTTTTCTTCTTACCAGCCATCTCCGCTTTAGATGGCTGTGGAAGCTCACATCGATACAAAGGCCATGGCGCTCCACACGACGCTCTCGATCCCGCTCACCTCGGCTGAATGTGTGATTCAGTGGCATATCCGTCTCAATAACTGGATATACATTATAATCCACATCTGAATCCCGCAAGCGACCACCAGCAAAATTCCCATTAGACTCACTTAGCCGACGCTCGAGATCCTGCAAGCACATGCGAATTGTACCACACAAATCTTCACGCAACACGCGAAAGTGCGTGTCCACCCAACGCTCTGGTCCTGATGGCAGCCAATGAGCATTTTCATGAAACGGGAAATTGCCAGGTAGTAGTGGTGGTTCGTATGACAAGCACTCCTCTGTCGTCGGAAGGAGCTGAATTTCTCGAATATCACGATGGTCGTTGTCGTGCCTTGGCCCAACACTCCCGTCGGAAAAGACCGTCTCCTCAGGAATGCCCACCTCGATCACATCCCAAGGTTCGGCAGCTGCCTGCACCAGTCAGATCCCCGCCGTATCGTCTCGACTGTTGTGTCTTCCTTTTCAGCGCAGCAGCTCTCTGTATGCTGCGCTCACTGCGACGAACCATCTTGTGTAACCGCATCACCTCTTCCCTCATGAACTTGAAGCACAACTCGGAATCTAACAGGGAACCATCTCGTAGTGTGCCATTCATCGTTTCTTGTTCGATCCACTCGGTAATCAACGCATCCACATAATCCACCATTTCTTGGAACGAGTTATCGTAGATTATGTCTTGAAACTTGTTTCCCAGTAAGTACAGCAGTCGAAGGAAGGGAAGACACACTTGCGAGAAGCACAACGGCGCATACTTCCGACCCTGGGAATCCTTGAGGAAGCTGTCATGCGATAAAACATGGTCCTCAATACTGTGGCGCTCCACAATCTGCTCCAACTCTTCCAGATACCGTCCAAAAAGCTGCGCGTGCGCTGTGCGCACAAACGAATACACGTGATTCGCTTCCGTCATGTGCTGACTCACTATTTCCATCTGCCGCATTGTGAACATCGTCACCAACGGGACAAGTCCTCTCTGGAACGACATCACACCGCGTTGTCTGCCCGCGTCGTTCGAGTACTCCATGTCCAGAAGCTCCTGTAGCAGCACCAATCCTCGTCCGTCCGTCTTCCCGAGCTCCCTTACAAATTGAGGAGCTACATTATCTTTGCTTAGAGCATGCAGCGCCGAGTTCACAAAGTTCAAAACTTGTGTCTGGCTGTTCAAAAGCCACGGCTGACTGTCCTTGGGAGCCAAAAACCCTTTCCAGAGCATCTCCACATTGTTCGCACCTGGCCAGAAGCACACCAGTGCATCCGAGTGGCCTGAGAAAATTGCACCTGACATCAACTTGTCCCTCAACTGCAGTCGAAGTGCATCCACTGAATAAGGCGTCGTCACGATTTCGTCGTTCTCGCTTCGACGGCGTTCATTGTTGGGCTTAACTTTTGGATGGTCCCTATGCTCATTAACTTTACTATTAACGTCGCTGGAGTGCGTGAACTTGCACGAAGCGCCGAAGCGGCAATTGCCAGTGCGCTGAAAGTTAAAGCAGACCCTCTGGGCCATGCTTCACGACACCTAATGCGCTTGAGAGGGAAGATCTTGAACTGGGACTCTTTCCGAAGAAGGTCATCGTGAGGATATTGTCCACCGTCCTGGTCCATCATCGGAGAATGACGCACGGGTACAAATGTACGGTACACTACCGCCTGAAAGTCGATGACCATTCATTGATTCTCGGGTGAGTCGCACAAATGTTGCATTCATTAAATCAATAGGAATACCTATGCAGACAATCCTCTTTTCAGTGGTATCCCATATACAGGTACATGTGATATCCATTAAAACTTGCCGACCCCTCGAACCATGCGTGTCATATTCTTCGCGGCTGCAGTTTAGTGCTGAGAGACCCCACTCCCGATGACTGTGACATAAAAACTAATGCCGTGCGTTGCCCGGAAAGCTCTGGATATTTTTGCTCTGAATGATCACGAAGCGAACTTTTCGCAAACTTTGTGCGTCTCAACTCAATTTGGACTCCTTGAAAAGTCAGTCGGCGTTCAGTGCCTGCTTGTGGAACCGTACTTAAGAGAAAACAATTCACGCTACATAAGCCTCCATCCGCTCAAGCCTCGAACTTTCTTGCAGTGCGTCTTCATGAGGAACACAATATTCCAGAAAATGTTTCGGGAGCAGCGCCACCAGCTGGTTCAATGTTTTTACTCTCGTGACTGCAAAGCAAAAGGATGATCGTTGCGGAGCCTTTGAGGTTTAATGCTAATGGTGGGAGCGGATTAATCGATTTCCACAACTGAGTCTACTCCGCAGTTGTCGTCGCCAGGCATGCCCAAAATTCGATAAGTATCTATTTGAGCAAGAAGAACAAAATGAATATCTGCTATCGTAGCTTGTTGAACGCAAGAAGCTAACTCCAACAACGTTTTAGAACAGTAAATTACTACAATCATGTTCATGAAGTAGTGTTCCTACAGGCACTGCTCCACAGTCGCAACATCCCAGTACGAACCGTTTATCTTGAAGAAGATAATCATTTCTAGCATCGTGGGGGCGAGGCGGTGGTGCTCATGACGCAAAACGGCACGAGCCACGCTGAAGAGCCTCTCCACCATGTTGGACGTTGGCGGAATCGCCCGCAACAGCATATAGGGTCACGCTCAGATGAAACCTTCCGGTGTTTTAAAATGCGCTCCGCAAACCCATCCTTCGTCGACGGCGCGGGAACCGAGACGCTCGCGTCTCCAGATTGGTGCCGGAACGGCTCTAACACAGCGACTTCGTCTACTGTTAAGGAGAGTCGTTTGACCCACGAGCACCTTCACCACTGCCTGCTTAAATTCTGGGCAGTGCACAATATCAGCGTCGGGTGCTAATACATGGGTAAAAATCAACATTAATAGGGGAGTCGAACATGGCAAAAACGGTGCTTATTTCTTGTGAATTCTTGTGCTCATTTCTGGGATGTTTTCTGCTTGTTAGAGAAACAAGCGCTCATTTGAACGCCATGCGTTCCCTCGTTCCCTTTACTTGTTCCCTCGTTCCCTTCGCTTCCTGATTCACCGCCACGAGCTCAGAGGCAAAATGAGAGCCTTGGCGAGGCTCCGCCGTACTAGAAGAGGATGAGACGAGGAATTTAAACCGGCAACTACTGGAGGGGCAGGCTACAGCTACAAACGTGCAGGCACTTGAGCTGTTCGCCCGCGATGACTTTGCGGAGAGAGATAATGATGAAGAGGATGAGGAAAGGACAACAAGGAACGCTCACCTAGCTACGGACGATTATCGTATTATTGTGAGCTGGATGGAGCCATCCACGGTACCGGTGACAAGCGATCGAGAGCAACAGCAAGTTGCAGCCATGCAGGCACTTGAGGGCAGCATGAATTATTGTGAAATACCGGATTGTCCTTGATCTCATTGGCGACGCGCTCAAAGCTATTGTAGCGGCAATAAGTCATGATACACGTTTTTGTCAGCCGTGGAGCTCTTTTTCTACTGCGAATTTCGAGCTGAAATCTTTACATAGGGCAGAATTATGTGTGTTTTTGACGGTTGTGGCATCTGTTTGTTTTCAATCTGCGTAGTTTCTACCGAAAATGGCCATAATCGGAGGTTCATGCCTACTCGCATATTTCACGGGCACAACAGCGCTTATTAGTGCTTGGTGATTGGTCAATTTTGGCATCTTTGCAATTTCATAAAAAGGTCACTATTGGGAAACACATCAGCAGCAAGATTATATTAAAATGTAGAGGTCCTCATCGTCGCTGTCGTCGTCCTCTTCTTCTCCACTATCATCCGCAAGCTCACAGTCGTCCAGGCTTTCGCTGTAGCTGTTCTCGAATTGTTGTGCGTGTCGATATGCATTCGTCCAGTTCTTTGACGTAACTGCACGCAGTCCTTCACCAACCTTAGCGTTCAGATCGGTGATACTGATGGCAGGGTCGCGGGCAATTCGGTTTTTAGAATCCCCCATATCAGCTCAATTGGCTGGAGCTCTGGGTGATACGGCGGGGTGTAAAGAATCTCATGACCGTACTTTATAGAAATCTCAAACGCGGCGAGTTTGACAGGGGGCGGAAGGCACGGACGAGCTGTAGCAACTGAGCTTTCACAAAACACTCTTCATAGGAAATTTCTGCAGTATGAAAAACCAATTGTTAGAAGAAAAATAAAATCAAAAACAAAAGTAAAAATACCATTGTCTTCCAGCCACTCTTGTATAAAACCTTTTGTAGTTGATGTCGTTGGTGCTGGATTAAGTTGACGATTGTGATACGAGGCGCCATCAAGATGAATGATGCACGGGCCGTATTGTTCTGATAACGTTTTGCACAGCTCCGTAAACCATGCCTCAAAAAGTTTAGCGTTAAAATTTCCGTGATAGTCACTTTTAGGAGAAGCGCGCTTTTTAGTGGCTGGCCAATGCTGTATAGATCCTTGTACAAACTATCCTCGTAATATACAGCCTTGGCTGCGCACGATGCCTGCTCCCACAATACATATTCTACAAAAATATGAATTTAAAATCTCTGATCAATAAAAAAATCGCTTACCTATTGCCTTTTCCACTCTTGGAAAACCGAATTTTGTCTTCCGGCAGCCACGTTTTCTCTGTGACGTGATGTACATTGCAGTATGACTCATCCAGGAACACCTCCGGTTTGCGCGGCAGCTGACATTCGTCATCACGCCGATTGGCAAGTTTTTTTGCAGGTAGTTGGCGCGCAACGACACCGATCCTGCCTTTTCAGCAAGGATATTTCGCTTTTTCCTCTCAAATGGGAGAATCCCATTTTTTTAAGTAGGTAGCGCATTGTTCTGACAGGTATAACTGCTTCATCTTCTTGCTGGATGTGTGCCGCGATTGCCGCTGCAGTCACCGGCATACATGCACGGTTTTGCTCGTTAATAAATTCACGAACCTTCGGTGTCAGCTCTGCCAGATCGTGTTGGGCTGGGCGCCCTCTTGAACTTTTTTCCCTGTATAAAAAATAAAGGGATGAGACAAAAGATTTGATGTGCATGAGACAGGCACTACAACTTGACCTGCCTCGGTGAGTGAGGCTTCCTTTTCCTTGCTGCCGCCACCACGCGCCCCACAGATGCGGGCGACACCCCCAGGCAGGTAGCGACTCGGTCTCGCACCCCAGTGCCATGATTACGCTGTCCTGGCGGTCGCGCTTTTCGCTCGGCGAGGAAATATTCATGCGCATTGATAATCATTTGCTTTTCTTCAGCGGTTAGCTCGTGGCGCGAGCTCATGTTTGCCAGCAATGGTAATATCGGAAATTCACACAGCATTCCTCTTATGGAGATCTATCTGTGTGACTATTTTGGGCTCAATCGGCCAAGAACTGAAGAAGCTACACGCTTCATATAGTCCAGTTTCTTAAAACGTGTATCATGACTTATTGCCGCTACAATAGTTTTATCCATTCGTGCCTCTGACGGAAGCGGGGGTTAGGAGTAGACTCTCGGAATATATCTACCAAAACCTGTGTACTGCTGGCGTATGCGTTACCTCTCAACAAGATACGAGAGGGCTGAACAAGTTGCAGCAATTCAGGCACATCGTCCACCTGCGAAGAGATAAGCTGGTCTTCGTCCACCATGCTGCGGTTGAGCAACAGGCCGTCCTCGTTGTCCTCGTCGTCCTCCTCCAAGATAGCGGTAGCCATGACATCTACAATATCTCGATGAAGACGCTGGCGTTCGCTAGCTGGGGCATTCTCCCTCTGTGGCTACTCTGGTATTGGATCCCTCTTTTCGGTGCGAAAGTGAGCAAAAATGACTACCCCGTTTTGTTTTGGCTAATCTTGATGGTGTTTTCTGCTCACGATTTCGTATTTTTCTTGCTCATTATTCTTGGCTCATTTGCCATGTTCGACCCCCAATACAGTCAGTTTGATAAATTATCATACAACACAAAATCGTAACGCTTACTTACCGAGATAATTTGCGAACGAAGGACGTATCTCCAGCAAGCCGTCGAGTAGGTCGCGCGCTTCGAGCAAGGTAAGGTCCACAGCCTGAAGGCGCTTGGAAACAGACTCTACGTCGTACAGGCTCGAGAGCAGCGTCGCTAGCTTTCGGACGTGACGGGAGGAAGTCGGCCAGCTCGTCGTCATCGGCCGAAATGAAGCCACGGAGCCGGAAGTAACGCTTGAGCATAGAGAAAGTCGATGACCAGCGCGTGCCCTGGCGGAGTACCGCGGCCAGTGGCGTTTTGGTTCTAAATTAGGAATACCCAAAAAAATAACAGCACAAAATTAGAAGATTGAATCAATAGTACTAGCCAATAACTGAAAGTAGCAAATAGAAGGAACACAACGCACCGCAATTTAAACGCGTGCTGTATCGTTCGCAGTTTTCGAATCAGGTGTTGCACCTCTTCAAGATTACTGTTGTGAGGACCCAAATACTTGCACACGGCCAAGTTCAGTCGGTGACTTGCACACCAACCAGCGAAACGCCAAACAGATTAGCAAGCCGCTTGTTGACTGCGTCCACCGCCGCTAACCGTTTGCTCTACAGTCGTTCCAAAAACGCCACAGCCTTCCACTCACTTTAAACAAGCAACCAACATCGCAAGCCTTTCTCAGCTCGACTGGACACGGAAGGGGACGCTACTGGGTACTACTCCTGCAAGTCTTGTGGGAAGTGCCGCAAGCACACACCGAAGACGGGGTACACCAACCTGGTGTCCCACATTCGGACATCGCATCCGAACTACGAGACGGACATGCGCGACGCGAGCGTCGCCGCGACGGGGACGCTGTTACCGTGGGAGAGCCAGAAGGCACCCAACAGTTACGCCTGGTTGCGGTGGGTTGTCATGGACAACCTGCCCTTTCGTTTTGCGAGTCGAAGGAAACCCGCCAGTAAGTATTTTGATTATTTTGTGTGCTATTGACTATCACTTATATTATTCCGTTTCTATTTTATGCACTAGTTACACCAAGCTGAACCCTATTTCTGCCGCTACCCTGACTTCCATCATGGAATCCGTGACGAAGGCTGTCGAGAACGCTATCGCTGGTGAAATGCCCGACTCCTACGGCCTCATCATGGATGGTTGGACGCATGGCACGGAACACTACTTGGCTGTCTACTGGTGTTATATATATTCGGTCCGCCGTCATCAAACGCTGCTCCATACCTCGATATATATGAAGCGGCAGATGGGCCAAAATACCCGCTTCTGTCACTGGCACCCGTGATGGACGAGCCTGATAACCAGCTTAACGCTGGCTCTGAGAAGTAAACACCCAAAATTTATAGTCTAAAACATAAATTACGATTTGTGGCACGGAAAATTGCTAAATAGATAATTGGTCATGCCAAAATATGAATTTATTGTCGGATGTATCTATTTTTGGGGATGCCTAGTCGTCGCCAGAGATAATCTCGACGTGAAATTTTTCCGCACGACGATCCGGCAGGGATGGCCGGTGTCCCGTTTGACCAATCGCCATTCGCCACTAGCGATTGTTTTGCCACTATAGAAAGCATGATGCGCCCGTGGCAAAAAATGTCGATTGGTGGCGCTATCCGTAAAAAGAGTATATACGCGTCGTAAAGGGGACGACGAGTGTGCCCAAAATCCCGCCAATCAGAGGGCAGCTCGCGAACCCAAGTGGAAGATCGCGATCCACGTCCTATCGATCACAGTGAACACCGCCTCCTGTGAGCGTCTCTTCAGCGAGCTCGGCGCAATTCACACGAAAGTGCGCAACCGCCTCGACTCGGAGAAAGTTCGTCGCATCCAGTAGATTCGTAAGAAGGTCCGCGAGGAGGATCGTAAGTTGACTGGCCCTACTTACGTGAATAAGATCGTCTATCCAACTCACCGTCCGCGCATTGTGAACAACGACGACACCGCCGACTCGCAAGAATCGACTGCCACGGACCTCGCTGTCGATTCGGACTCGGATTCGGATGCTGAGGGTGCTGCTGGAGAGGCCAACTGGGTAGTGGTGGACGACGCTGACGACGACGACGACGCGGATGCCGCAGAAACCTTGAACTTCTGGGAGGAGCTTCTCGCCGAAGTGTTCTACGATGACATGGAGGGCGAGTACCAAGATGCGGCGGCAGAGAGCGCTCGCCGTGCTGACGATAGTGAGCGAGTGCGCCATGCGTAACGCTAGCAACCCAGAAGAGCCCATCCCTGAGCCAGCAACGCGTGAACTCCCGGACGTGAACCACCCGAACTTCCCTCAGTACCGTCCAACGGGTATTCGGGCGTGGTCCATTAGTCTCCGTGAGCTGTTCTCTACGGCTCCTGCCCCATGAGGCTTAGCTTTGATCTTCGTCGTCTTTTACATGTCGTTCTTTAGGTGTGTTTGGGATTCTGCATGTGCCCCGGTTTTTTGATCTCAGAAATGAATTGCGTCAGTCAATCGTCTCGTGTGTATTCTCTTGTATCAGTGGATTGGAGTCATTTTATTATGTCCACACGGTTGTATCCATTCGTCACCAATGCGCTGAATGGTTTTATCAATCGCCAGTGGCGAAAAAGAGTTTAACCAATAAATCCCTGGCTTTGCCATCCCTGGATCCAGTATCACCTAGGCAAATCACACAGAGGCAGCCCCTAGGAAATAGTGTGGCGGGTGTGAAAGTTAAACGCTCTAAGTCGAGGAGTTCGAATTGGGAGAGTTTGTTTCTTGGCGCTGCCTCTACCACAATGGTGGGATCCACCAATCGTGAACATGGCTTTCATTCCGACCTGAAATACACGTTTCCTGAGGTCGATTGATTGACGATGTAGTACGAATGCCGTTCTTCACCGGTTCGGTCAACATTCACCTACTTTGGAATAAACTTTGCAGCTAATTAAGTTTGCACTACAAAAACATTCGATTGTAACAACTACAGTTTTACGACATTACAAATATAATTAAATATGTAATTTCACAGGATTCACGAGGGTTCACGAACCCGCCTAAAACTCTGGACTAAAACTCTAGATATAAATATCCAGAGAACAAGTCAAAACTTGGCCTGCACCAAGCAGTTGTGTATTATCAACGCACAGCTGAAAGCATCCACATTAATCAAGATCTTCTACGGGTACGCACCGTTGTCATGGTTATTCTGCAGTCTACGAGTAACACACGGTATGTTGGTAGTTTTAAACTTGATCTTGCATGGCAAGAAGTTCAACAGCAAGCACCCCAGAAACGCTGACAAATATATTTATTTGCTGTGTCAGGGCACTTAAGCATACATACCGTTCGGTAGGTGGTCACGGCATATTCCACGTAGAATAGGTATTTCTGATGCCCTGGGTCGTACTTCGAGTAGAGCCTGTGACCACCGGACAGTGTGTATTGAACGCCGATCTTGTCGAGGATCGTGTTCGGCTCCTTGCCTTTCAGGATCCCGCGCAAAATCTTAATGTGTATGAACGAGATTCGCAAGGCTGTCGTGAGATCCTCCGAAGAAGCAATTGCCCTCTCCTACTCGTTTGTGGTGGGTTGTTTGTTCGATATGCCGTCCACGACGTCTATGTCGACAGCTCGAAGATGCCTATTGCCAGTACCTTCGATGCAAGCCTCAGAGAGTGTGTGAGGCGAGTAAACGGCAGTCTTTGGAGAGTCATTGTCGATCGAGTTCAACTCTGAGGCTGGGGAGACAGTGCTGACCCTTGCAAGTAGAAAGACTTCAGCCGCGAGAAGAAAGCACGCATGGTTAACTTGATACGAGAAATCAAGCTTAGGAGGAGCTGATTCTGGGGTCACTTGCACTGCAGTGTAGTACAGTATGTGATGAGGCCTGTGTAGATTGTGTTTCGCGTGGACTGCAACTGAGATGACGGATGCGCTGGCTGGTTGCAGAGGTAACACTGCCTGAGCTATCGTTCGCTGGCTACCGGCTGGAAGGATGGCGCAATGAATACCAGTCGTACGTACGACCTACGGTCATCAAGAGGTAGTTGTAGTTCAAGGAGATTTTGTTGCCCAAGGCTTTCCTTCATAGTTCACCGTCACAGGAGCTCAATACATCGATCACCACTCGGTTGATCACTTTGCAATTTCCTTTGCCTCACACACTTCATCATCTTGCCAACGCTGCGCTCCTAAGTGCATAAGAGCTCTCCGCGACGCGGCAGAACGGAAACACTCTTAGGTTAGGAACCTAACGACTTCGAGACTGGTGAAGGATGAGCAACACTGGCGGCGGCAACACGGCACCAACAACGGCAAACGCACCGGTGACGAATTCAGATGGCGGCAACCCGGCGACATCAACGGCAAACAGTTCGGTGGCAAACACACCGACGAGAACGTTTCACTTTGGCAGCAACAAACCTCCGAAATACGATGAGGAGGGCGGCTTCGACCTGTACAAGGCAATGCTGCATTCGTTCCTGACGCAGCGGGGCTGCTGGGGCGTACTAGACGGCACAGACGTGCTGGACGCCACCCCGTCGGACGCTGATACACGGTAGTTCGAGGAGAAGAACGCTCTTGCTCGAGACGCCTTGCTTCGTGAAGTGCTCGTGAAGGACGCGACAAAGATCTGCATGCTGCCAGCGGCAAGGGAGATGTGGATAGCGTTTGAGCAAGAGAAGATCAAGCGGGACTACTCGAACGCGTTGTACGTGCGCAAGAAATTCTACTCGTACAACTTCATGGCCGATATGGACTTGGACCAGTATCTTGACGGTATGGAGGCTATGCAACGTCAGCTGCGCAACATGAACGACATCATCACGGATGAAGAGATGAGAAAGGAGACTCTTCAGAGTGTGGCCTACGAGTATCTTGGTGGGGTTAGAGTGTTCGACAAAGAAGTACATGACGGTAACTCACCACTGCTGATGGATGTTCTGAACACGCTTGAGCGAAGCGGAGCTCGACAAGCAACGTCGCAGCACTTCGAAGAAGATCGGAAAGCCTGCGGATGCTGCTAAAATTCTTCAGATGCAGCAGCAACGTCCGGCTGGTGGAAGTAGCAGTGATGGTAACGCAAGCGGAAGCAGAACACTCGTTACAATAAAAGAAGTTCAAAGGAAACAACACTTCGGCAGGAAAGGAAACGAGAACATGCCTCTTTGTAGCCAACCTGGCCATTAAAGCGGGATTGTGCTGAATACCTCGAGAAGCAAATGCAGAAAAAGTCGCATAACGAGTCTGCGAATGCTGAAAAGTCGGATGGAAAGCACAAGTCTACTTCGATGTCGTTGATGCGCTGGTGTGGAGACGGTGGTGGTAAATCATCTTCGATTGGCGTGGTGGTGGCACGTGATGATGATATTGCAGGACATGATGAGCGGATGATTGACAGTAGTGCTGGAGTTCATGTTTGTACTGACTGGGAAGCCTTCACTAGCCTAAAGGAAGACACACTGACGTTTATGGGCTGGAAAGGTGACATCAGTAAAAGTGAAGCCTGTGGACAAGTCCATGTTTGCGCGGCGGACGCAATTTCAGGTGAGAACGTGACTCTGAGGCTCGAGGACACTCGTTACATCAGCAAAGGCGCCACGAATTTGCTTAGTCTTGAGCGATTTGAGCGACCAGGATGGATTCCTTGGTACTCATAGACAACGAATCCAGACGACAAAGTGATATACCTGGATCGTGGTGGTGTGCAACTGGAATTGACTAAACGCAATGGTCACTACTGGTTGCGAACGGAACGTTCAGTGGCAGATGCAGATATTTGCATGGTGATGACTACTCGGAAGCAGTCCTCGCTGATGAGATGGCACATGACATTTGCTCACCTGAATGCCCAGGCATTAAAGTAACTGGTGCTACAAAATATGGCGGACGGCATGGAGTCACTGAAACTCAAGGATTTTCAGGAGCCAGTTGATTGCATCGCCTCCACGACTGCAAAGAAAATAAGGATGTCGTACAAGCATCATAATAAGCACAGCAAGACGTGTTACGAGTGGTTGATATCGGATGTGTGCTACATTGGAGTGGAGACTATAGATGGCAACATCTACTTCCAGCTAATCCAAGATGAGGCATCGAGATACAAGTGGCGCTACCTGCTACACCACAAATCGGAGGACAATGGGAACTCAATGAGGCTGCTTCGCAAGCTGGAGAAGAGGCACGACATTCAGAGGTTTTCCTCTGATCAAGGCGGGGAATTTGTCAACAACGAGATGAAACAATTTTTGATTGATTACGGTATCGATCCGCTGACAAGTAACTCGTACACGCCGGAAGAGAACTATTTGGTGGAGAAACTGAACAGCACCTTGGTGAACAACGTGCGAGCCATTCGTGAAGGCACAGGATTACCGGAGTCGCTGGTGGGGAATCTCATGTACGTTGTTGAGGTGGATAATTTATGAGCCCAACGAAGGCTCTGACGGGAATGACACCATACCAAAAGCTCACAGGAAACAAGCCGAAACGTCGGGAACTTATTTGTGTGCGACTGTGTTGCCTTCGCGCACATCCCCAAGAAGAAACGAGCGATCAAGTTAAGCCCCAAGGCGGCGCCGACTCTGTTTCTGGGTTATGCGAAGACCTCACTGGGATATAGACTGCTTGATCTGCGTACTGGTGATCTTATTGAGCGACGAGATGTTTCTTTTCGGGAGGATATCACCGTGGACAGCTCGTACGTAAAGAACCTACTTGCGCGTCGCTACAATGGTAGTTAAGTTGAATTACCTGAGAGAGTATCATTTGTTCGACTACCGGTGGATGCTGTACTCGATACTGTGCGCGAACCTGAAAATAACTCGGCGAATACGTCTCAATCTGGAGGCGAAGATGTTGTTTCGAATGTAGTGCATCCACGACGAAAAAGAGACGTCGTGAAGACTCTAGTGACAAAAGTAGTGATGATTTGGAGGACTTTGACTTCAGTGGGAGTTTGGCGGACGTTGGTGACAGTGGGAGTTAAGGACATGTGCTCCTGCTAGTCCTGGTGTGAATTCAAGTGTTTTACAAGTTCCCTTTCTACTGATGGTACACCGTCGGCACCGACATCACCAAATCGTACTTCTCGCACGACTCGTACTGGTCGTATGGTGACAGCAACCAGACCACCGGTGCAGCCAACACGTCGTTCCACTAGAATTCGGCGGCCGAATTCACGTTATGATCCCTCAGCCTGGCTGATGACATGATCCTTGATGCAACGCATGCTCATTGGGATCGTAAGTGAGCTGATAAATCCGACGACGGTAAGACAAGCTCTTTCTTCAGAACAAGCACCGCAGTGGCGTGCAGCAATGAATTTGAAGTACGAGAGCTTAATGCGGAACATTACTTGGGAACTGGTACCTCGGCCAAAGTCAACAAAGAAGAAGCGTGTGAACATCCTCACTTCCGTGTGGGTTCTGGTAATCAAGCGCAACGAGAAAGGAGAAATTGACAGATTCAAGGCTCGACTAGCCATACGAGACTTTCTTCAAAAGTTTGGCATCGATTACCTGCATATATATTCACATGTTGTGCGGATTGAATCGGTTAGACTTGCCATGATTATCGTCATAATGCAAGGCCTGGACTGCATACACGTTGACTTCGTGACGGCGTTTCTCAATGGTGATCTCGTGGACGTAGACATCTACATGGAGCAGCCCGAGAGCTACCAAGATGGAACTGACCGTGTGTGTCGACTACTGAAAGGTCTTTATGGCCTTAAGCAAGCTTCGAGGATTTGGAACGACACTCTTCACGCATATCTGGTACAGCTCAAGTTTCAACAATGTGCGTTTGATTCTGGAGTTTACTGTCGAGATGGTGCTAGCGGCAGGATTTACCTGACGGTGTATGTTGATAATATCATTATTGCTGCCAAACCATCGGACATTGCCATTGTGGTCCACGAACTGAGTGCTAAGTTCGAAGTTAAGGACCTCGGACGGGTCAAGCCATTGCTCGGCGTGAAGATTAATTTCGAGTCCGGTGTGGTCACAAACCGCTTATGTGGAGCGAATGACAGCAAGATTTTGGATGGAGCAGGCGAAAACTGTAAGATCGCCACAAATGCACAAGGAGCGCATGCCTGAAATCGAGAAGGACAAGTCCAAAATCAACGATGCAGCACTGGCGTATAGAGAGATGATTGGGTCTCTTCAGCACGTGGTGGCGTGCACTCGACCTGATATGGCGAACGTCGTTCGGTGTTTGGGCAAGTATTGTGGATCTTTTACACAAGAGAATTTCACCATGGCCACGCGTGCAATTCGATATTTGATTGGCACTAAGCATCTCGGTCTAGTGTATCGACCACTTAATGCACTACCACGGCTAAATGCATTTACGGATGCAGATCACGCGATGTATAGGGACACAAGTAGATCCACCACAGGGTTCGTGCTACAATTGAATGAGTGCACGTGGATGTCGAGAAGCAAACAGCAAAGACGTGTCACTACAAACACGTGCGCATCGGATCTCGTGGCAGCGAGTGATTGTGTGGATAGTTTGGTGTGGGCGCGACAATTTTTGAGCGAGCTGAAACTGGATCAAGAAGTTTCGACTGTATTTTGTGACCATCAGAGCACCATACGAGTCATTGCGAACAGGGGCAACAGTAAAAGGTCCAGCGATTTGCTGAAGAAGCAAGGATGATCGCAGAGCTCGTGGAAGAAGGTGCTGTAATGGTGGAATACGTGCTGACTACTAAAAATGTAGCAGACATATTCACTAAAGCCCTTGGACCACAGCGTTTCGAATATCTCCGGCATAAACTCAGCATGGAGAATGTTCATACAACGTGGGGAGCCACGCAAGGAGTTGGAGAGGGTCGAGTAAGTGGGGGCTAGTTTGTCTTCAGACGTGGAGTCGGGTAGTGACTATTGGCTTTCGGCAGCTCTTGTGGCGTGTGCTGTGGAGGCGGAAACATTTCATGGAGTTCACACGGCAACGTGCGATGTTTGACGGGTTGTCTTACATTTGTGTGGTGTGAATTAATGATTTGGTCTTGGATGAGCTATCGTGGACACACATTAGTGGAGGTCAATGTTGTCACGGGTTGGTGTTGTAGCTCATCACTTTGATAAAGCTTGGCACTAAAGCAGCCCTGGATTGTTTGCGGTTGTTGCACCGGTTGGCAGCGGTTTACTATGGTATTCTATGATTATTATTGTACTCGCAGGGCGACGTGAAGTGGGAGTACGAGAAATCAAGCTTGGGAGGAGCTGATTCTGGGGTCACTTGCACTGCAGTGTAGTACAGTATGTGACGAGGCCTGTGTAGATTGTGTTTCGCGTGGACTGCAACTGAGATGACGGATGCGCTGGCTGGTTGCAGAGGTAACACTGCCTGAGCTATCGTTCGCTGGCTACCGGCTAGAAGGATGGCGCAATGAATACCAGTCGTACGTACGACCTACGGTCATCAAGAGGTAGTTGTAGTTCAAGGAGATTTTGTTGCCCAAGGCTTTCCTTCATAGTTCACCGTCACAGGAGCTCAATACATCGATCACCACTCGGTTGATCACTTTGCAATTTCCTTTGCCTCACACACTTCATCATCTTGCCAACGCTGCGCTCCTAAGTACACAAGAGCTCTCCGCGACGCGGCGGAACTAAAACGCTCTGATTTGTTTCGTGGGTTACCTTTTACGGGTCGGTAGCGGACTTGATCGGGGTCAGGGATCCGAATTTTTAATAGTCTCGTTTGTGATATGCGTACAGCTTAGCCCCCAACACTTACGGTGGTATAATACAGCGTCGTTTTTGTATCTTTTCGTAACATGTTGTATAATACAACATGTTAAGGCCAACGCATTTTGTGCTGGTTTTGTTATTTTGCACGCGGTTAAGCTCCAATATGACAGAGAAAGACTAAGGATGAGCGGCAAAAGGTGCAGAAGAAGAGCGTGATTTTCCCGCCCAGATTGCTGGATTCATTGGTTCCCGAGTCAAGTTGGCTCAGTTGAGAACAAGAACGAACGCGCAAAAATGGTGGGGCGACGCGAAACGCGGCGCGAGTCGGAAGCATTCGTGGCAAGATTGGAGGGAGAAGTGCCGAGGAGCACCAGCGGCTTGTAGCAGAGCACCGTGCATTTATAGCTGGTGAGCGCGCAACCGACGCAGACTTTGGAACTGAAGAGCTGAGGGCAACCAGCACCGTGCACGATGGACCTGGACGTGTCCCTCGGCCAGTAGGGGCACCACGTCGGCCGCCGATGGGGAAAATCGCGGCCTACATCACTGCGCTGAAGAACCGCGGACAGGGGATGCGGAAAGTGCGGCGACAGCGAGTTCAAGTGATATACAAGGCCACGCAGCTGGACAACGCACGGCCGACAATGCCGGCAGCGACGCGGCCCCTGCAAAAAAGATAACGCGATAGGAGCAGGCACGTTTGGCGAGAGAAGAGAAGATAGCGAGAGAGGCAATTGCTGTTTCCCGAGCTACAGCTGCAGCCACCAAGAAGAAGCTGGTCCAGATGAAGGAGAGACGTAGGCTTGAAAAGGAGGCGACTCGTGGAGCAGCTGCTAGGAATGCTGCGCTTGAACGCTTGGAACGTGGTGATACTAGTGGCAAGAAGAAGGCGGAAGTCGCGAAGTCGGCATCTAAGATCGTCGCGGCTGGCAAGAAAAAGCGCAAGACCAGTCCGCATGTACAAGACGAGGAAAACGACGTGGATGAAGCTGCAGTCAATGACGCGGATGACGAGGGAGTATCTCTGCCTACTGCCGGGTACGCTATTTTATGGAGGGTACGTTGTTGTTATCGATACTAATTACGGCTCTTGTTTTACGAGCAGAGAGATACAAGCACCCGATCCACCGTCTGCTGCAAATAATGAAGCCACAGATGACAACACCTCGCCACCAATACCGCGGACAACGGCGAGGTAAGTTGTCTGGAGCATGGTGTATTATACAACATGTTTATCAAATCTGATGTTGTATATTACCTCATGTGTGCTTCTCTACAGAGCGTTAGACTTGGATAACTCACACGAGGTTGACGCACCGTCTGGTGGATGCGTGAGATCACCACCGGTATACGCGACTGACGGAATGAACTCAGATGTTGAAGGAGACAGTTCTGACTCGGAGAGCTGGTTTATTGACGCCCATGGCGTCGCCGAAGAAGAAGAATATGACGAAGCTCAAATACCTATCGAGATGGAGGTCGATGATAGGAGGACAGCAGCGGGGACAGCGGAGACGAAATGGATGGTGCCGCAATTGCAGAGCGCCAGAGGAAGGCCGCGTACAAGCGGCTAGCTGCAAAGCGGTTGAAGGCTGCGGTGGTGACGTTGCCACGGGACTGGACAGAAACGACGAAGAGCTGGGAGAACATGACGCATAAAGAAATGGCGGTGCTTGCACAGGACACCAAAGCGCTCAAGCAAATGCGTGCAGATGGCTGGAACTTGGGTACGTTGACCACATTCCTACATTTAGTATATACGGCATGTTCTAACCTTGTTCATGTTGTATATGAAAACATTAGAACCTGATACGTTTCCGGAAGACATCGAGTATCCTGATCGCTATGCTGGCGAGTACGGACCCACGGACGAAGTGTTTGCAAAGGCAGAGTCGCCACTGGATCTGTTTTTTTATGCCTAGAAGCTTGTGGAGCAAAATTGCATACGAAAGCAATCGATATTACAACCAACATCTGAATGAGCGTGTAGACCGCATGTTCCGTAATCAGCGTGATAATGGCAAGGAAGTTACTCGCGTTGAAGTCATGGAGAGTGAAACAAAGACCCACAAGCCGATCAAGGCTCACGAAATAGTACGATGCATTGGTCTACTGGTGGCACGCATGTTGTGCCATCACTCGCGAGGCTTAGAGTGCCAACTTATTTCTGTGTGCTAAGACTGACAGTATTGTTTGTGCGAGCAGATTGTACCTTTGCGACCGCGTGCGGCCCAATCACTACCCCGGTAACAACTTGAGGTGCTTTCAGATTTGGCACCTGAAGTGGAAGAATGGGGCTGAGCGGCCTCGACCACTCGTCGGTCGCGATATCCAGATGCGTGGTCTAGGGAAGAAGTGGCGCCGCCCAAGTGCTAGTGATGGGGAGGATGAGGAGGACGAGGACGAGGAAGAAGACGAGGCGGATTAGGCTAGCTTCGGAGGGAGATTGTTTCTTTTATAGCGTAAGCACAATACATTCATTGCGTGTCGTCAACACAGTGAAACGTAGCATGGCGACACGTCTAGCTTTTGCTCTGCGATCTTCCACAGAACAGCCATATCGGATAGAAAGGTCCCTGCAACATGTACGATATACAGCATGTTTGATCTTCGGGTCGTAGCGACGATGTCTTTAACAACATGTATGAACAGCGTCGTGCGACTTGGCCGTCCATGTAATGATGTCCGTTTCTCAATGTCAAAAAAGGAGCCCGTACTTAAGTGCGACATACTAAAATCAAGTACAGGCTTTCTTTAACATGCTGTATTATACAACATGTTTGCGCCTTTACAGAACGACAAATATGGCGCGAGTGTTGGGGTTAAAGAATGTCCCATCTGGTCCGGATCCTGACCACAGAAATCCGGACCAGATGGGACATTCTTCAGGGTACCCAGCGCCTACGTTTAGATGAACCTTGCTACAATTTAGTATTTAAAAGGACATGGTAAATAACAAAAGTGACTTTAAAGCATTTCAAACCAAGCGTTATAAAATTGAAACACGCTGGAGAGAGGGCAACATCAACAGACGAAAAATGAATCGCGACAGAAGGTGGTGCTAAATACAGAAAGTGTCTTGAGTTTGTATGGGAGGACGACCTAGTAGGTTACCAACCGCGCTGCGCTTGGCTGGGCGTCCCTTTGGCGCCTCGGCACATCGCCTCGCTCGGCTGAATTGATAGACCTACTGCCTTGTGTTTGGCCCTCACGCTTTCGTCTCCGGCGGGGGCCTTCTCCCCTGCCTTTGCCGTGACGCTGCGGGAACGTGCACAGGTTCATCTCGCCTCCTAGACCTATTTAAACGATGTCGCCCCCTCCTCCTCTGTAGATCTGCTTGCCAATGGCACTTGCCCCAAACATTTTAGCTGATGCTCCACACATTTTAGCTGTACTCTACCAGCTATTTATATCGTAATATTTAGCTTAATATGTAGTACTCATCATGTACTATTTATGTGGTCAGTGTCTTTGGTCAGAATTTATTTGTAATATAACTGGGTGAATTCGGACCCTGATCAAGTCGGCAACCGAACCGAAAAAAATCTACCATTCGAAGACAGTTGCTTGGTCGACAAGTTAATGCTCGGGGAAAGCTCAGTGAGAGTTTGACGGAATTGACCCTCTTTTACGGGTGTTCGTCACGTGATTACTTGAGTGTGAGTACCCGTTCATACGAGTCATCGCTCGGCTATCTAAGCCATGGTTGAAATGCTTTGACTGCACTGTACTTCTCTGTCCGCGAATTTATGCGAATTTGTTTTTTTGTAGTACACACAAACGTGTTACATGAATTTCATTGGCAGAAAATACTGCTGGTCTAAATGACTGGCACCGGACCACAATTCGTGGCTGCGAGGCGACCACGACGCATATTACTTCTAGCTGCTCAACTAACACAATGCCCCGGACGCCGCGTAGCCTCGACATCCCGCCACACAAGCTTGTCGCCATCGCTCTCTTCCTCACCGGCCTCAGCGTGAACGGCCGTCTTCCGCATGGCAGCAAGGCGCTTGCTATGCAGACCTTCGCCGTCAGCCGAAGTGCTGTGGAAACGTCTGGAAGCTGCGGAACCAGCCCCAGGCCTTGACAGCAGGACGCCGGCCGTACACTACACGTGCACGGCGATTTACGGTTACTGAGATCGGCCAGATCATCGCCGCCGTGCCGCTGTGCTGTGCGGATGGTTTGCAAGCGGCAAACCATCAGGCGCTGGCGGAGGCCACGCACATCCCCGCTCAACGCTGCACGACTATCTCAACATTAAAGCGATCCGGCGGGCTATATCTCGTGTAAAGCGCACGCTCACAGACGATTACAAGAACCGGAGGTTGTCCTTCGCACTAAACCACGTCCATCATCCCATTTTTGGTGAGCTCCTGATTTGACTTTAACTCTTGAAATTTATTTATTCATCCATCTAAATCGTATGCGTTATTACGGTGCCAACAGGAATACATCATTACCGGTTTGATGCCATGTGCGATGTTGTTCACATTGATGAGAAGTGGTTCAACATGTACAAGGCGTCGAATCGGTATTACCTGGCAGCTGACGAAAGCTTACCCTATCGGTCTTGTCCTAATAAGAGATACATTGGCAAGGTCATGTTTTTAGATACTGTAGCTCGGCCGCGGTACGATTTTAAGCGCAAGCGCTATTTTGACGGAAAATTGGCATTTGGCCAATAGTAGAGCACACAGTAGCTATTCGAAAGTCAGCCAGGAGACCGGCTGGGACGCCAATTACGAATAGCATCACAATGACACGTCGCGTGTACATTGACATGCTGAAGGCCAAGGTATTCTCTGCTATTCGGCGCTTATGGCCAGGTAAGTTGCTCTTGAAGTTGGATTTAATAATTTTAATCACTGATGACTAACTTTAATCACTGTTTACTGTCTCATAACGAATTGCAGGAAGGAAGAATGTTCCTATTCGGGTGCAGCAGGACAACGCCGGCCCGCACGTCAAGGAAGACTACGGCGAGCTCGTAGCCGCTCGAAGAGAAGGAGGCTGGAATATTTGAATGGAGTGCCGGCCTCCGCGCTCTCCGGACTGCAATGTCCTCGACTTAGGTTTCTTTAACGTTATACAGTCACTGCAGTACAAGAACCCAACTAATGATGTCGACAAGCTGATTACAGCCGTAGAAACAGCGTAAAATCTGATAAACTATACTACACTGGATAGGTGCTTTCTGACTTTGCAAAAAGTGATGGAGTGCATTATCGCGCACGAAGGTGGTAATGACTTCAAGCTTCCACGTGTTGGCAAAGCTGCCTACCGCAACGGAGCCGTGGTGACATCGCTACAAATTCCAGAGAAGACATATCACACGGGAGTTAGAGTTTTAACACAGCAAGTTTTAAGTCAAGAATAAAAAGAAGGCTAAACTTTAGCTTAAATGTTTATCGTCCCATGATTAAACAAAAAGAAAGGGGTAGGTTGAAACATGCAGACGCCAGCTTAACGACGAGTAAAACCTCGATTTCTCAATGGCAATTTACAGTCTCTAGGGACGTTGCATAGTCGCAGCAAGAGATGTGGAGACGCACAAATCGCCGGCGATGCTGTTCGTAGTAGTCTGATTTGATCAACTGTCGGGCGATATTGATCATTACTACAGACTGTAGTAATAATCGATATCGCCGACAGTTGCTGTAGTCTACAGTGCAGTTCACGGCAATTAGTGTCAGTTCATAAATAGCATCAAACATGAATAAGTGTCACCGCGTCGTCGTGACACAAAATACCGTTCAAAAGTCTTAGCTGATTCACAATTCGAACATCAAGCAATTATTCCCTCATCTTCAGGCGATTATACAGAAATATCCTGATGAATTTGCTGGTAAAATTTTCGCTGCCACGTCGGACAATCTCGATGCCAGTGCCAACAAAAGCAACGAAGAAACGTGCTACAGCAACCATGGAAAGCGCCACGAGCGTGGTTGTTTGGCGTGAGTGATCCTATTTTATTTTACAGTAAATATTGTAAGCTCAAATATAGTGACACTTACACTAAAATTGGTGTCAAAAATGTCAAACGTCTAAATTAGATTAGTGTTAGTGACACTAATTGCGGTAACCACTATTGCGACTGACGGACATTTGCGTGAAATAACATCTGGAGGTTTGGCCGGGGAATGAATCTATATGACTGCAGTTCCCTTTTGAAATCGACAGTGTTGCTGCAGATTACTTTTACCAGATGCCTGTCGACAAACGTTAGAAATGGAGCGAAATGTGTGGAGATGCAGTGTCGAAAGGAAATGCAAATGGGTGGCTGCAATGGAACAAATTTGCTCACTCCAAACTTTGGACCATAGCGAATCGCTTCCATTTAGACTCTGCGTGTAGTTAACTAGCCGTGAAAAATACGCGGAAACCCGCCTTGATCTGACCTTTCATTTAAGCTGCTATACGACCAAAAACTACAAAAACTGACAAAATATATCCCAAAGAGGCGATATTCGTATAAATTCGCCGGACAGAGAAGTATCTAACTGTAAATAATGCTTGAAGTATTAGTGCAAAAGCATCAATGCATGAGCTATTTCTGTAGTTTCTGCAAAGCTTCGTTCCGACAAGTGTTCGTACGCCTTTGAATGTGTCGAAATTTTAACTTTTTCTTAAATCTAGCGTTTTCCCGATTCGACCACACATCGGCGGACACCACCAGCTGCAGCAAGCACGCGGGTTCGACAGCTTGAGTTCTATACCATGTTTTGTGCAACCAACGACGAGTCGTGTTGCAGTCAAGACCAGGCAGCAATCCTCAACCGCATATGAACATCACAAGCAACCGAACGCCGAATGAAAAAGAACATCATTTTTATTAGTTTGTATGCCGAGTCGTCTGCTCTCTCCCTGGCGTAATGCCAATTTCAAGAGCTCCTTCGACTTGCAGTTTACAGACATGCATTGGAACACACAGTAGATGGGGAAGATCAGAGGAGTTCCCCATCCAGTCACGCTCACAGCTTGTGCTGCTCAATGACCTCGTCCACGGGGGTCCACTCCGGGAAGACCGAGGCCTCGGAGAAGTGCTGCACGGCCTCGTCCGTGAGCTCCTCCTCGGCGAGGGCGTGCGCGTCCACGACGGGCGTCTTGGGCTGGATCCGGGCACGGCCTGGCCCAGCAGCGTGTCCTCCATGGGGAGAACTCGGGAAAGGCCGACGACTCGGAGAAGTGGCTGGACGCGACCTCCTCGAGCGTACCGTTCAGGTCCAACTGGCCGTGGCGGCGGCAGCGTTGAGGCTGGTGAGCGACGGCTTAGCCGTCTCCATGGCGAGCGTTCGCGTCTGGGTGAGCACGCGCACGACGGCGCGCTTGAGGGCTGGCGTGCGGACGGCGCGGAACATTTTGAATTGGATTTGGAAGGTGCTTTTGAGCTTTTAACTTGTGGCTGTGGAGGCGAAATCGCGAATGGAACCAGGCTTTTGCCTGCTGCATTGCTGGTGCCCTTTGAAGCTACGCTGGAAGCGTCTATGCGCCTGTCGATCTTGAAGTTCATGTTTATGCGAGCGGCGTCAGGATTGGTTGAGACAGCCTTCCAGATTTGGCTGGAGACTGGCCTAAGACGAAGGAGGGCTTTATGGGCGTTGGTTTGGTGGCGAGCTGAGGTGTGTGCATGGTGGAGACTGCTAAGGCCTTGATTGCTCGGAGGGCGGAAGGAAGGGTATCAGAAGGCTTGATTACTGCGGCGGTACATGCGGGGTCGCGTGCTATGGAGGCGCAGACGCAGGTGCCAAAAGGTGCATACGGACAGGATTCTGAGGACTGGGGCTCCTCACCACGAGTGTTCTAGAATGACTGTTTGCGATTCCAAAGCTCGCGAAATCTGCGCCGCTTCGTACTTTTGGCCAGGGTCAGTACGAGTACTGTAGATATGTCTGCTAAGTGACCTAGCCTTAGTCTAGAAGTAATTGCATCGAGTGAATAGCATGCAAGTGCAGTGAAACGAGGTGTAGCGTTGCGGAGAACTACCTCCACATGCTTCTTTGGAAATAAGAAGCAACTTCAACATCTGCATAAACGGGCGACATCCATGCGCTGGCAGGAATCGAGAGTGAGCTCCACACGACGCAGTGCTATCGGTGTCCAAGGGAGACTGCAAGTTTTAACTGAATCGGTCTACCAAGCTGCCAAGTTGCTGCGTCGCATTTCAAGGAGCACCAGAAGCGGCGGACTCTGCGACAGTGAATTTGCGTGGTCTCGGGACAAATGCGGGCGCGACGGCCACGACAATGCAGACGCAGCTGCGACGCAGTGTACGACACGAAGGCTGCAGGGATTACGATTACTGTAGCCCCAGTTTCGGGCAAACGAGTTTGGCTAGAGATGCCAATGCAGTTTCAACTCTGTTAGCTCAAAATCCCACCAAGAGCGAGAGCTCGAGAGGACAAGCAAGACCGACAACGGTCCTGATGTGTTCGAATCGGATACTGTCACGTGCCGGTGGAAGGCGTCATCTATCACTTGGAAGTGTCTGCTATCCGTCTGTTTCCTGGTTTGCCTTGGATCTTCAGTCTGTCGTGTTGCTGAAGGCATCATTCTTCTCACGTCGGCATCTGTCTGCAGAAGACCCTTCATGCATCTGCACTTGTGGAGAACAGAACCTTACCTCGAGAAGCCCCAGCCATCTATCCCTGTGTGTTTTGTGGAAGTACCACATTTGCCGCATTCGCAACTATCGAGCACTTTGAGCATGTGCAACATGGAAAACATCTAATGGTCTTGATTTAGTCTAACCGCTGAGCAGATCCGGAGTTGCAACAACTTGCACGTCAAGTCTATATGGGTCCGATATTTTAAGCCCCGATGCTCACGTGAGGAAGTGCTTTGCTGCTGCTGCAATGAAACGGGCGGTGTCCTGACTTAGCTGTGCCAGTCGCTGGCTGTCGTGCTGAGACGCGAAGCAGGCGAAGCAACAAGAGTGAGGTTAGGAGACTGAGCATCGACGATGCCTCAGGCGATCAATGAGCTGGATGTGGACTTTGAGGCACAGGTACTGGTCGATGGATTGTCCTCTTTGGCTTCCGCTGACCATCCTGACGTTGATAGTTCTGTTGTTTGTTGCTGTAGATTCAGGAGATTAAGCGGTTGATTTCGTCGTCAAATGATGCTGAGCGACGCACTGCGTTGGAAGAGCACCTGCGAGAATTGGAGCTCGCGAGGATCCAGGACGAGCAGGAGCAGCAGCAGAAGCAGCAATTGGAATTCCCTGCTACCTCTAGGAGGAAAAGCTTCCGTCCGGCTAGTGCGAAGCCACGCATGTCGACACTCACTTCGCTGGCTGAGGATACAGAGGTTGTTTCTACGTCGCTCCGTGGTCTTGACGCCCACCGCATGGATGATGCAGGACTCTCGCTCGTCTCAGACGTATTTAGCAGCTCTTACGACGAATGCTATGGTCCTGCTAATGTGATAGTGAACGACAGCCGCACATTGTGGGTCTCCAATGGCATGTTCCCACAGTTTGTCCGCCTCTTACTGCGCGAGCCCAAGCGAGTTACAGCCGTGGAAGTCACGTGTCGACACGTCACGAAGCTGAAGCTACGAATTTCACACAATCGAAATGTTGCGGTTAACAAAATGGCGCTCGTCGGGGAGCTCGACGTTAGCGCAGCGGATAGTGGGAAGTTGGACACACACCGATTCGTGTTAGCACAACGAACTTCGAATGCATCACAGTATGACGATGAAGTGAAAGGAGAAGTCGATGACAAGGAAAACACGGAGCCGGTAGTTGAGGCAATCCAGATAGACATAGAAAGCGGCTACAGTGATTTTGTGTGCGTGTATTTCGTTCGGCTGCGCCTCTCGAGCCCCGAAGATGCAGCGAACTAATAAATCCACCATTTTAGAGCTCATCAAGTACGATCGCTGCGCAAACAACATTGAATATTTTGATAGTTGAATTGACTTATTAGCGCTGCAACGCAAGAAATCAGCGAGGCTCCAACGCTTGTTTAAACAACTTTAGAAGCACTTTCAGATAACACCATATTTGCTTGGGTGCGCAAGAAGTCCACGAACTGCATACCCGTGTCCAGGAACTCGCGTGCAAAATCTGGTCGTAACCGGCGCTCGGGAGTGAGAGGCGGCAGAAGGAACTCGGCTTCCACTTTATCGCGCACACTCAGAAAGCCCTCTGCTGGGTTTCGGTCTGGAATTCCAAATTCACGAATGCGCATCAACGATAGCTGTGTTTCCGTCTGGGCGTTGTAATACGTAGCAGCGCAGACGTGCCGTACCGTCGCAATGCACGCAGGAGACTCGCCGGCCGCTAGCAAATGACGACTGATGCGCACTTTGTCTCGCACCACGTCGTCGCAAAACTCAATCACACCACGACCATCTGGTGCATTACGGCAGCACTTATCCAACTTCACGTAGAGTGCATCGGTCTTGGATAACTCCTCCGAGGTTGACACGTAAAATCGCACGTCCGGCGTTGAATCCATCCTTTTACTTTCGTCATCCATTTCCTGCCGCATCTTGAGCGTCGCACTAAACCACCGCGAAGGGCGCGTGGATGCCTTTACAAAATGCAAGTCGGCATCCAGACCGATATTATACTCGAATGATTGGTGTACGATTGACACTTGATACGTGTCCGTCTTCTTGACCAGCTTCATGTCTAGACGCTTGTTTGCATATTCCTCAGTCCATGGTACATGATCATTCTCAATCATTGAGTAGAACGAATGCGTGACCCCCTTGTCACTTTGAACCACGGTGGAGGCATTTCGCAGAGTCATCTTCGGACGGGGCCGTCTCCGCTTTCGCCGCTTCCCACCACCACCACCACCACCACCACCACCACCACCATCGTCATCAAATCCGTCATCAAATCCGTCATCGTCCCAGTCGCCATCGCCGGAGTATTCTCCCCAGCCCTCTCCCTCTTCCTGATTGTCGTTTTCCACTCCGGCAAGACGTTGACCTGCATCAGATTCCTTGTCGGTTGCTGCCTCAGCTCGCTGCCTCTGCTTTGCAACAAGGACTGACTCGTATAGCTCCCTTGCCGTTCGACCGCGCTCAAATTCATCTTCAAGTTTCTTAATGCTGGCTAGCATAATTGTTTCAGCATCAAATGAGCGTGGCAGGTTAATCAAGTAGTGATGTCCAAACCGTACAAAGGCTTTAGCCTTCGATATCCCCGGATTGAGGTGCTCGTAGCGCGATAGCTTGATCATCTGCTGAATAAGCTTTGCGCAAAATGTAATTCCGGCGTGTTCATACCACTGACGTCCGTTCATAAAGCATATCAAGTGCCCTTGATGTAAGCGAATATTGTTGTGCTCCACGTGGCGCCCTCCGAAATAGTCTTGAAAGCCAATTTTCTCATTCTGCGAGACTGCCCTCGAACAGCACCAAGCTAGAGCCTTCGCGGTGAAAGGATCGGTTCGAACGGTGCGCCATTCGAGTACCAAGCTCTTGCTCTATCATGTGCAGATGCTCTTCAATCCGTTGTACGGCATCACCAGACCCAGCGATCTCAGCTATATAGAGATCAGAACGAAGACAATTGGGGTGATACTTGAACAGAAGACGTGCCAAGCCGTCAGTTTGCGTTTCAAACAAAATCTTCCGCGAAAAGAAATCCCTCGCCTCGTGGATCCGCGAGCTCAGCGCATGGCTCAGCGTGATTATACTCGTTTGTTGTTCTCGGTTTGTCAACAAATATTTAATATCACCTTGGGCGATCACCAACTGGTGCAATGCGATATGACACTCAGTACGAAACACCGTCATACCATCAGCATCTAGCTGAGTATCATTCTCGTGATCGAATGGGTCCGTAAATCCATAAGCCACCGTGGGTGTTGATAATTTTGCGTAGTACGCCAAAAACGAAAGAAGGACATCAGCGGCTGAAAGTGTAGCAACGTCATCATTTCCCGATACTAATCGCGTGAGCAGAGCCGTCCAAAACGATATTTCGGAATCGATATCGTTGTGCTTCAGTATTTGGGACATTGTAATCTTCTCTGAGATAATCGGCTGCACGAGGTTCTGTTCGGTGCAAAAACGAAGGAACAACCACATGAAACCTGTAGGAGAAAACATATTCTGACCGCCTCCCGAACGCCGTCGAATCAGTCCTACACACTTCCCCCATCGCACGAGGAAATAAACGCAAGGCCAAAGAAGTCATATCTCTCCATGTAAGTTCGGAACAGACGCGTTTTCAAGGGACCATTTGAAAATTTGCACATTTCGATAGACCACTGGTGAAATGAAAACGACAGCAAAGGGACGCGGATGTCATCTTTCAAAACAATGTTGCCATGCGAACCCTTCAACGAGTCTGCAATTGCCTTGAGAGAGCCGTGAGGAGATTTAAACTTACACCGAACCATGACATCTAGATCTGACTGCTTTTCAAACGTCAGCAACGCAGACGACCCGAAAAGAACGAGATCTAGCTCTTTCTTTTAAGCATCCAGGCATTTCAGAGCGCAACGAGCTCACTGCGACAAGTCGATCGAAGACGTCCGACAGCAGCTCCTCAGTGTTGGTCACAATCTCGGCCAAAATGCACAACTGCAGCTTTGGAATAGTTCCTGCAAACGATGACAAACGCACCGGCGACCACACCTTGCAGTGAGCGTTCTGCAAATGTTCACGCTTATTCGTCAGTAGCAAGTCTATCACAATCCACGGGAAGCTTAAGCTGCGCGTTGATGCGTCGGAATCGTCATACGCGACAAAATAGCAAGCCGCTGCAAGTTTGCGGCCTTCATCTGAGGCTAAGGTGGAGATGTCAGCATCAAATTGGCGCCGAAACGCTTTCTGTAGTGCGTAAAAGGCGTCTTTGCACTGTACACCAAACCGGAAGTAATCTGCTTTGTAGACACTTTGCGGCTCAACAATCATTCCAGTAGCCAGTTCTGCCTCTGTTTGCGCGCCGGACATGAGCATCAGTGCCCTAAGACGCAGTTTGTACTGGCGATACAATATCCGCGCCTGATCCACAAAGTCGGTGTAGCCTCTTGTTAAAAAGTGGTCATCCCGCATAGGCATCTGGCTCACACCTTTTACCATCGTAGTGTCAAATATGGCCTTGCAGCGGCGAAACATCTTCCCAAGAACTTTCTTTGACGGGTAAGACGGCTTCTCTTTGTTCTGCATAAAGTCCGGATAGATTTTTGGTGCGAACTTGCGTACAATTTCCAAGTCCGCCTCGGCCCGTAGACTATCAACTTGCTTAGAGCAAATTCTTGCCAACGCCTTCGCGTCCTCATTAAAACTCCCGTCGCTGGCCCCATCACACAACGCTAGATGAGCGTTCGAAGCTATACCAAGTATATCGTCCTGGATGGAGTGAACGTAGAAGTCGACCAGCCCGTCGTCATCAGTTGACTGATAGTATTGCTCACCGCGAGGGCTGGTGTCTCCGTCGTTCTCCTCATCAAACGCCATTGGTTCCTGTACCTTATCTCTCACTGGTATCAAACGATCATCCCAGATTACAACAAACATATCGCCGTCTAAATCGCCGCCGGTGCATTCGTCGGGATGCGGTCGCGGGCCTCGGCAAGGAAAAACTACGCAGTCCTTCAGTTGACGCAATTGGGCAGGGACATCTGACCTGCAGCGAAGAACCCGGATATCGCCAGGATGGTGACAGGGACTTCGATGGACAGCAACGTCGACATCATCCAGAATAACATAGCGATCAGCCCCCGTCGCATCGACAGTCTCTGAGTATTGAACAAAGATTTCTCCATATTCCAATGTTCCGGTGAAGTCCGCAACGCCCATCAAAGTACGCCCTTTTGTGATTGGAATGCGGGCACGCATCACCGTGTTCGCCAGTCGATAGTGATAGATCGTTTTTGCCAGAGAAGACAGGTAGGGATCCTCCAAAACCTTTACACCAAGGTTACGAACGAGTGCATCAACAAACCAGATGAATGTTGGAGGAAGAACGGCTTTTAGCTCAAAATATGCCCCTGCATCTGATGCCACGAGAGATTGGAGATCGCTCAAAAATTCCTCCTGTAACTCCATAAATATGTCCTCGTCTATCCCAAGGTCGTTTAAAATCAACACGCTTTGCCGGGTTAAATACGCCTCCGATCTTCCAGCACAAGCAACGATCTCCACCATATTATGGCTAGATTTGAACTTGCACATACTTTCGCGCAGCACAATACTTTCTTCTCGAATTTGGTCTGTCTTGTTGAGAACGGACACCACAACAACGCCTTTTGCGCCGCCTAGACGGATCTGGAACGCAGATGGGGTGTAGGAAAGATTGAGCGCCTTCACAATGCTCTCCACTCCAACTGGAGAAATTTCACCGCACCCATCTGTGAACACGTACTGATCATTGATGAGGTCCTCTTTAGGGTTGTCAAGCACACTCTGATTGACTTTGAAAGTCTCCTTTGTTGATGAAAAGGCTTGACCAAGACGCTTCAAATACTTTGCCGGAGACGTCAAGTGCGAAAGATCGCCAATCCACGCTCTCACATCACAATGATTAAGCAGCGTGAAGATCGCACTGCTATTGCGCACCTGACTTAATGAGCAGCCCAGAAAGCGAAATTTTGCTGCGCCATTCGCATGGGGACTTCAATTCCCTTCCTCAGCACATTTTGAATCCTGCTCAAAATTTCGTCGGATGTGTAATCCAAGCGCTCCATATTTTCATCGCGGAAGTAGACGTACATGAAATTCTCTGAGCCCCACTGGCGGAAGACGCGATTCGTGGGTGCCGGCTCGGGCGGGCAATACACAATTCGAGACGGTGTTACAACCACTTTGTAGACAACGGAGCTTGGATTGAGGTATGTACTGTTGCACAAGCCATCCAGAACGGGGTGTTCAGCTTGCACATACGCTGCAAATTGTTCCGCCACGCTGATCCGATTGGGAACAGGGCGGAACAATAGGAGTGCCTTTTCTTGAACTTTGCTATCGAGTCCAGTCAGCACATCATAAAATTGAGGCGGGATAAATCCATTTGTAAAGAAACAGCAATCCGAAAGTAGACATTGTAGTGCGTACGCTACCGGTAAATCAAAGCAACGCTTCAGGGCGGTATGCCTTTCAATCTTTGTCTGTGGAATATTCGTCTCACACACCTCAATGCCGAGCTTTGAGAAAACACCCGAAGGTTCCACAGATGTACTTTTGAATCAGCGGAGCGGGGAGTGCCAAGCGATACACCAAGGCCAGCGATTGATAGGACCTACATTGGCGCTCATCATCAATGTAGAACGAGGGAGGCAAGCGAAAAGAGAGATACACAGCAGCGTTTGTCGCCGACGTTAAGTCAAACCATGCACGGGGCTCCCACAGAGCACGCAAGTCAAATTCCACGCGAAGATAACCGGAAGAAACAGTGAGCACATTTGTTGCCATCTCCAAAACGCCTGAATCACCAAAACTCTCCAGTTCCATGAACGCGCCACTAGGGGTGATTAAACCACGTCGGAGACCAACACGGTCAATATTCTCCGCAAAGACCCCGCTCGCAGCACATTCCATGTCGTCACTTTCGAAACGCATCCAAAATGCCCCTGATCAACGAAGAACTCAATTCCGGAACACAGCGAGTTATACGACTGATAAATATCGTGGTTCGGGTCTGCGGCTAGAGTACACAATCCAATCTTCTGGTCTGCCATTCGGACAGAAGCAAACTCACTAACTCTCTCTAGGATAGTCGTTTGCAACTGCCTGTCAGCACCACTGAACACGCCACCGAGCACGATATTGTACACTTTATCCGCCATTGCATCATATATTGCTCGGAGTGGCAGCGCTGATGCTTCTGTAGCTGCGTCGCCCCAGATATCAGATCCACCATCATCCGGATACTCTTTCATCAACGTTTTCACCACCACTTTGGACGGCAAACGCGATGCCGCTAAATTTGCTGTCTGGACCAGTCGTTTTTCGTTTTCAACAAGGCGTTGGTTGTGCTCACGTCCCATTGCGGAACAAAAGATGATGAAAGCGCCGTGGCGGTGTCGTGCACGACCACGGCTCTGAATGAGACTCGTAACACCGATGACGCCATCAAACTGAATCACGAGTGAACACTCAGGTACGTCAAGGCCTTCCTCTAAAACGTTCGTAGCCACCAAAAGTCGGATGCGCCCCTGCCGAAAGCGATCCAGAGTTGGTTTCTGCTCCTCTTCCCAGGACATTCCTTCATACGAATTGTGTCCGACAAAACGAGTGGGGTTAAGCTCTCGCAACTCCTCTAAAGCCTCCATTGCTTTTGCCAACAGAATAGCAGTTCTGCGGCGACGAACGAATACGATCGCGCGGGAATCGTGGGTAAATCCTGCGTTCCGGATGCAGTCTGCCACCAGGTGAACGCGGTTGGAAATATCGGCTCCCTGGAATGTTTGAAGTGGAAAACTTGCCAGCGCTGGACTCAATATAGCGTGAAATGAAGGCTGTACTAGTGTGAGTGTATGTTTTCCTTTCATCGATTGTGTCGCCTCCAAATCATTGAAAACATGACGTATCGCTTCAGCAACAGTTCCAGCACCATGAATACTTAAGCTGTAAAAGCTTGATGCCACTTTCTGCAGATGCTTGAGAATCAGCTCAAGATCAGAGGGAAGTCTAGTACTTTCCTCCACCCCATCCGTCTCCACTTCGCCATTTTTGCGCCTCACCTTTTCCGAGCTTGACTCTGCAATAAGCGCAGCTTTGCTAGGAATTGTGATAGCTCCATGACATTCGTATCGTAGTTTGTTTCGAATGGCATGACTTGGCCGCCCATCAAACTTGATATCTGGGTGTAGAACGACTCAACATATCGTTTTAGACCCTCACGTAGCTTTCGTTCTCCTCACTCTCCTGCACAGTAATCCACTGCGCCTCCTTCGGGATAAAGCTCGCCTCTAAGTCATCTTCGGCAATCGTAGGGGCATTAACCACGGCGTTAAACGCTTTAGCAAGTTTGTCCAAAGCAATCTGACCCGAAGTTTCTCGCACGGCCTCTCCAAATGGTGACGCTGTCAGCGCAAGTATATGTGGGCTAACCTGGCTATCAATCGTTGCCAACTGTTTCAACAGTTCGCAGTACGGGTGGCTACCAGTGGCGTGGTGCGCTTCATCAAACACCATCAAGCTGTAATCCACAATCTTCGTTCGGTCGTTGTGCAGCAAATTCAGGAAGTACTGCGGCGTCACCACCAGTGCATCCTTCTCACCATTGACGTCAATAGGACCACTCATCGCGGCATTTGTGCGCCCATGCTGCCCTGAAAGTTCAGCCACCAGAAAATCCGACTCGCGTCGGACATACGCAGCCTGCTGCGACACCAGCGGCCCCGTCGGCACGAAAAACACCACAAGCTTGTTTGGGTTCAGGTACTTCATCTCCTCCATCACCTTAATCGCCACCAGTGTTTTCCCACAACCTAGCAGCAAAGCACCAAGTGCAGTCAGCATCTTTCAGTCTCCCTAGCAAAAATATCTATCTGGTGCTCCCATTACCAGTCGGCAGATACACGATCGTGTTCTCTAGCAACGCCGACAGTGTCAGCTCCACCTGGTACCTTCTCAACTGTGACATCCGTCCTCTGGGACTAAAGTGCTGTCTGATCGACTCGACCGTGGGCCGCACCACCGGCAGCACCGGCTTCTTCAGCTCCTCGATTCCCCTTCCAGCAATCAGGTCCTTCAGCTTCAGGATCTGAAAAGGCATCTGCAGCTCCTGCAGCTGCGGCAGAATGACGCCCCACTTGCGTCCCCTCACTCCTCCGTACAGCGGCTGCTTGTCCAATACACAGACGCAGCTCCTGGAGTCCAGCAGCAGTGCCGACTCCTTCATCTCGTCCAGATATCCTTCGGACGCCACTTTGGCCTGGCACTTGGTGCAGCAGAGCTCGAAGGGCATGCGGTCCCGTTTAAAGGCGTTTTTAGTGCGGATCTTGGTGAATAGTAGCCGAGGCTGCACGTCTTCCCGACTGCAGACCAGCCAACCC
The DNA here is from genome assembly GCA_011947335.1 of Phytophthora constricta. Taxonomy (NCBI): domain Eukaryota; phylum Oomycota; class Peronosporomycetes; order Peronosporales; family Peronosporaceae; genus Phytophthora; species Phytophthora constricta. The sequence goes on along the minus strand of JAAVTI010000040.1, from coordinate 10,552 downwards.
TCTCCATTGAGCTTGTCGTCCTGTCCGTCTGCTAGTAAACTTTTTATTAGCGTTAAGTGCACGGCCGTGGGGTTCTCCTGCAGGAAGGCCAGCTGCGAGTGGCGCGCCACCGGCGCGTCGCAGCTTCGGCAGGCGACGCCCCAGGCCGACCCCTGTCTCTGTCGCTGACGCCCATGGAGGTCTGCGGGCTGCGGCGCCAATCGAAGAGTGAGAGCTGGGGTGTGACGGCGGGGATCTGGTGTTTCTTTTGGTGTGATGGACAACTGGGGGCTGAAGTTGGAATTAGTGATTCGAGATCGGATTCACTTGGATGGAGTATGGGGAGATTGAAGTGAGCGTCGATAGCGCTTTTAATTAGTGGACTGCGCAAATCAGCAACACAACGGGTCCGAATAACTTGTGCATGTACATATGCCATCGTTGTGCATGCTGTTATTTCTCGACAAAAATGTACTTATCTACATCGAGCTCGCTCGGCGAGACGCTGTCAGTGATTTCTCGATTATCGGCAGCACTGAGCCAATCCCGGTTAAAATATCTCCAGAAGGTGCACAACGTCAACTATAACACCAGTATAAATATCTACCGCAAATATTGTTTATGGGGAGTCAAATGGCCAGGTTTGAAAACGTGGTTACAACTGTTAGGCTTCTACGAGAAGAATGGGCGAAGCTGCGTGGCCTCTGCGGTCATTTCCGCTTCCGAGCGTGCCGTTCGGGTCTCGTTATCCACAAACAAGTTCTGCTCGTGCTTTTCGATCTAAGTCGAGCATCCATCATTCCATTAGAAAAGTGATCCGCAAAGTGATAAATCTATTCAGATACATAGATACCTCAGTGTAGATGTCGTCGTTGCACTCGAAATCCCGAGCAGCACGGGGTATGACGTGGATATGCACATGCTTGACTGTCTGTCCCGCTTCGTTACCGTCCTACGATCACCATTCGTAAACATTTCGCAAGTATTGAACGACGAGGCACAGAGTTCATACCTGAATCGCAAACGTGAGGGAGGACGCGCCGTAATGACGCTCTACTTGTTTGCCCACGCGCTGCCAAAGTCACCACGAATGGCAAAATGAGCCACACGGCATCTACTCGGCGTTCTCTGTTATACACTGATCTTACCTGAGCAGCAGTCCATAGGTCACTCACTTCGTCCACGTCTAGCATCTCAAAGCGAGCAACGGGTCGCTTAGGCACAACAAGAACATGACCTGCACTCCACAACAGCAACTGAAGTTGGTATAAAATGTTGATTCAGACTTTTTCGGACATGCGCACGAACCTGGTACGATCGGCTTGAGGTTGACCAGCGCAAACGACAACTCTGTCTCGTAAAATATTTGAGAGGTCATGACGCGAAAGGGCCCAAAGCAGCGTCCAGTGGGGTCGAGGCACTGGTCGAAGTTTAGTAAATCTGTTTATTGAAGGTCACAACAGCAAGCAGGTCAGTTGTTTGCATCTACATCACAAACAGTTTCTACCATCCATCGCGGTACCTTTCGCGAACTGAGAAAGTAGTTCGGATGAATCTGTATCGCTTTCTTGTGAGGGCAGGAATACCGGTAGCATGCCACGCTCTGTTCCCAGTTTTTCTGATCCCGTGTCTGCCATCACCGTCTCGGTTACGAGCAGCGTCCTATCCAGCGGAACACTAAGCTCCTTCGACATGTTATCATACATACACGCTCCGTTCTGCTAATGCAGAACAGAGTGAAAACTTTAAAAGGGAATGGCAAGTATCCTTTTATTCCAACGCACCAGCTCGTTCCGATGGACTGCATGGAAAGCATTCAGCACACTGGGCTTGTCATCGCTCGCTTTCAGCGTATCCCCGATGAATCCCAGACGATACCCATGTCTTCATTAAAACCACCAGAGTCTCAGTTCTCCAACTTTTCCGCGGCGTATACAATGTGTCTCACTGTTTGAGTGCCTGCACCGCCTAAAACCGTAGAAATCGTGAATATATCGATAATTAAATTAGCTACTTGGACGAAACTGATCGTGATCACTTCTTGGGGATGGCATACATGTTCCGCGCCTGGTTCCTGGAGGAACGCACGCTGCGCAGTAGCGGGCGTGAGGTAGAAGAGAATAGATCGAGCATTGCGCTCAGCTGCCGCGCGTTGCAATGCGCCCTTGCCGAGATGCAGCCCTGCAGTCATCATGTCAACGATGTCTTTGACGTGTCAAATCTTGGGGGTCCTATTGGAAAATGTAAGAAATGCAACATGGCTACATCTGAAGTCGAAGTGATACTGTAGCACGTGTCCCAGGCACTTACATGAACACCGCCAGGCCTGGCGGTGTTCACTTGTTTCGAGACCTGCTGAAAGCGGGGAAACGTTCCGTCTTAGCGAGTTGTCTTAAACAGTAGTTGTTGAATCCTTTCGTAGACGTTTGGGCATTAAAACGGGTGGTCATACCCCAAGTGCGTCACTCTGATTGCCTCACTCAAGTAAATTGCCGTGCCCCGTGATGTAATAGCATCAACCAATTCTATACGAAGCAACCACAAGAGTTTTGATCTGTAGTTGATAGTCGCTACCACTGTCATTCGAGCACCCAAGAGCATGCAATGCCAAACGAATTTGTCTGGTCATTTTCAGTGGGTGAAGCAACACCCACAGCTGACACAGAACATGAAACGATGACGGCATCGACTGTTGCTTTGCATGCCATTGATTCGCTTTACTCGTTGCTTTTCTTATCAATCAAACACGTTCGTTCCTCGCTCGTCTTGCCGCTTATGAGCAGCTGGCCGCCAGCAGCGCCACGTGCGCCTTCACCACCTTGGCCGTCTGCTCCACCGCCAATCGCGACTCGGCCGCAGCGAGCCAATCTTGCGATACCTGCGCAGGGAGGCCCGACAGGCCCTTCATCTCCGTGATGGCGTTCTCGATGTCGCCCGCCTTCAGGGCAAACTCGGCTCGAGACAGCACCGCGTCCGTGTCGGTGCCCTCCACCGGACCTCCAGGCGGGATCATCAGCAGCGAAAGGGCCGTGCCAAACGCCTGGCCAATGATACCGCTCTTCTCCGGCACCAGCGCGGCGCGGTGGCCCACCGACTTGACCACCTTGAAGCGTTCCTGCAGCTGGCTCACAGACGGCGCGCCCTGCTCGATCACCTCTTGCGGGAGCGACTTGACCGCCGCCTCGATGAACGGGTCGTTTCGCGCCGCCTCACGCAGAGCGCGGATCTCACTGCGTAGCGGGGCAGCAGCCTCCACGCGGTCGGACAGCGCTAGGGCTGCCATCGACGCCTTGTGCACACGGTGGCTAAATGCCTCGTATGTCGACGAGCTGTCAGCACAGCGCCAAGGGCGCGAAGCTCCACGCGGTACTTCTCCAGCCGCTGAGCACGCTCCTCACGCTCCTCCGCCAGCGTCGTCTGCATCTTGTCGGTAGCATCGGCAAGCTGCTGGGTATAACGCTCCTCGATAGCCTTGCTCTCACGGGCGAAGGTGCGCTGAATTCCCGACAGCAAGCTCGCACGCTGCTCGCTCACATTACGCGCCAGATCGTCCGCGTACTGCTTCTTCAGCGCAGCCATCTCTTCGCGCGACTGGCGGGACAAGAGCTCCTGCTGCAGACGCAGCTCTCGAGCGAGCAGCTCCTTGTGCAGCTCGTCCTGGCGGCGCAGCACCTCCGTGCTCTTCTTCTCCGCATCTTCCTCCATGTGGCGGAGCGACTCCAACAGACGCACAGCCTCCCACTTGGAGCGGTGCTTCATCTCCGTCGACAGCTGGGCCACACGGATCGCCAAAGCGTTCGCATCAAGCTCCTGCAACCCAGAAAAATGACAGTTGTCAGCATTATGTGAACGAACCGCATCGCTATCGATTCACTTACATGGAGTCCCGATAGATACTGCTGGTCCATCTCCGCTGCAGCAGCATCCGACTCGGCCTTCAGCGAGTTGAGAAGTTCGTTCTAAAGCAAATACAGTCGAGCATCTCTATTAGATCCATAATCCCGTTGCAGTTGCTGTAGTTCAGGCAGCATACCGTCGTCGACTGGATCTGTTTGTTCATCTCCTGACCAAGGTGCTCGGGACTGGCCTCGTCCGCCAGCTTGGAAATCTCATCGCGCGCCTTAACTGTGGCAGCATCCACCTTCTTCTCAAAAGTGGTGACGGCAGCAGCGCCAGCCGCCGCAGCAGCCTTCACCCCCTTCTTCACATTCGTCTCAGCCTTCTGTTCCACCTTCTTGGCTGGGGTCTTGTGCTCCACCTCCTTCTTGAGCTTGGTCACCTTCTTCTCGGCTTTTTCCGCCTTCTTCTCCGCCTTCTCCAGCTTCTTCTCCACCTTCTCCGCCTTCTTTTCCGCCTTCTTCTCACTCTTCTTGTCGGCCTTCTCCACCTGCTTCTCGACCTTCTCCACCTTCTTTTCCGCCTTCTCCACCTGCTTCTCGACCTTCTTCACCTGCTTCTTCACCTCATGCTGTCCCTTACTAATAGCAGCACTAAAGTCCTCGGGCGACCGCTTCACAGCTACAGGCACAGCAGCAGCAGCCTTCTCCTTCGCCACCTCCTTGCCCAGCACCAGCTCCCGGAACTTCAGCCAGCGCTCGTCGTCCCGCAGCGCCGCCGGGTTCCACTCCGGATTCTGCTTCACGTACACGGCCGTGGCCGCGGGCGCCGACAGCGCGCTCAGCAGCAGCAGCAGGGGCAGCGACGAGCCTGTGGACGACTCGGCCACCTCCGACTTGGGCACGTTCGGCGGCGGATTGCTGGGTGCCTTCGGGGCGGTCGCGGTCGGCTTGGGGGTAAGCACAGGCGAGCGTGAGGGCTTCAAAGGCGCGCTGAAGTGGCGGCTCTGGGCCGCGGCGCGCACGGCGGCGCGAGTCCTCGAGACCTGGCGCAGCATCTTGAGGCTCTGGCGATCTGCTGGGACTTCTAACGAGGGGCAGGCGGCGTTTGACTTACGGGAAGTCGAAATGAGGAAAGCTATTCCTAAACTGGTTTGCACGAGAAGATTCGTGCGTACAGAGTGCGGAGTAAACAGACTGTTATTGCTGACGTGAAGCTGGCTGGGTTCTTGGACTGGAGTGGAAGGAATTGCTGTTACTCTCGTGGTGGTCGAGTACTTTTCTGTCGGACTTCCAAACTGCAGATGTCAACATCATGGATAGTTTTGGCCACTTCCAACAGTGCAATTGCGCCGGCCGCCAGCAAGAGCACAGCGTCGAAGCACGTGCTGGCTGGTCTTGAAACGCGACCCAGCTGCCGATGAAGTGGTCATTGCCGTGAGTGCAGATTTGCCAATGGCTTGAGAACGTACCTCAATCTACCTAACCACGCTGCATCCACGAAAACTGGAAGCTGTAGTCAGTCTACACCTTTATCGAACCCATTTCATCACGTATGGCACGACCCAGACTCTGCGAGTCAAGGTGATGTGAGGAGGCAAGATCACACAAGGTCGTGTAGTTCCAGGAGGGCAAATCGATCCGCGTAGTCTTCAGGACCAAGCGTACTTGTTTCCGCTGTAAAGTTCGATGAGATCGCTGGTTTTGATAAAGTTGACAATTCGAACGTCATCGCTTCACCACTGGTGCAAGAGATTTGAGAGTGAACCTAGGTTTGGAGCACCAAGAGGCAAATATTTACATGAACTTATCGATCAATATGAGGCTAAAGCTAAGAGCGCCATCCGTGGCAAGCCGACTGGCGGCAGCTTAGAAGATGGACATCTTGCGCGCGGTGAGCTTCTGGCCCGGGCGCCAGCCGATCGTGGGCATGGCGTAGTACTCGGAGATGTTGCAGATCTCGAGCTTGCGCACCTTCTGCATGGCCTGCGCGAAGAGCAGCGCGCACTTGATGTTGTTGATGAGCGAGACGCCGAAGTCGACGGCGGCGCGACGGATCTTGTAGCCGCTGGTGAGCTCCTCGCGGTTCGAGCCCTCGGGCACGTTTATCACGAGCTCGATCTTGCCCGACGAGATGTAGTCGATGACACTCGGCAGGTCGCTCTCCGGGTCCGAAGGCTTGCGCAGCGCAATGGTCTTGACGCCCTGCGTGGCGAGGTAGGCCGACGTGCCAGGCGTGGCGTAGATCGTGTAGCCCAGCTCCTGCAGGATCAGAGCTCCCTCCGCGAACTCGCGCTTGATGTCGTGGTTCCCGATCGAGACCAGCACCTTCTTCTCCTTGGGGATCTTGAAGCCAGCACTCAACAGAGCCTTCAGGTAGGCCTCGTGCATGTCCGTGCCGAAGCAAGCCACCTCACCGGTCGAGGCCATCTCCACCCCTAGGCTCGGGTCAGCACCGTGCAGACGCGTGAACGAGAACTGCGGAGCCTTCACACCGACGTAGTCGATATCAATCAGAGCAATGGGCACCGACTTGACCGGCAGGCCGATCATTGCCTTCGTAGCCAGGTTGATGAAGTTCAGGTCAAAGGTCTTCGAGATAAACGGGAACGTACGCGAGGCACGGAGGTTGCACTCAATCACCTTCACGTCGTTGGCGCGGGCCATCAGCTGGATGTTGAACGGACCCGTAATGTTCAGGGCATTGGCAATCGCGCTGGCGATGCGCTTAACCTGCTTGATGGTGCCAACGTACAGCTTCTGAGCAGGCAGAACCAGCGTGGCGTCACCTGAGTGCACACCGGCGTTTTCGACGTGCTCCGACATGGCATAGTTGAGGATGGCACCGTCCTTGGCGACACCGTCAAACTCGATCTCCTTGGCGTTCACGATAAACTTAGAAATACTGATCGAACGCGAAATTTTCACGGCGTCGCTGTTCAGGTAGGCCTTCAATTGGTCCATGTCCGAGGCGACGATCATACCAGCTCCCGAAAGCACGTAGCTGGGGCGGACAAGCACCGGGTACTGTACCTCAGCAGCGAACTCCAGCGCAGCGTCTATCTCCTTTACCTCAGCCCAACGCGGCTGGTCAACGCCGAGCGTGTCCAGCATAGCCGAGAATTTGTTGCGGTCCTCGCACTGGTCAATGCTCTCTGGGTCCGTACCAAGAATATTCACACCGGCCTTGGCCAGGGGCATGGCAAGGTTGTTAGGGATCTGGCCACCAACAGACACGATCACACCTTCCGGGTGCTCACGGTCCCAGATGTCCAGTACACGCTCCAAGCTCAGCTCCTCGAAGTACAGGCGGTCACTCTCATCGTAGTCCGTACTCACCGTCTCGGGGTTGTAGTTCACCACAATAGCAGGCTTGCCAAGCTCGCGCACAGTGCGGACAGCGCTAACAGCACACCAATCGAACTCCACCGAGGAACCGATGCAGTAAGCACCACAGCCAAGCACCACAATAGCTTCTTCGCTCATCGGAATGTCGTCCTCAGAACCGCCGTACGTCATGTACAAGTAGTTGGTCTGGGCCGGGAACTCAGCAGCCAGGGTATCGATCTGCTTCACGCACGGGAGAACACCCAGCTGCTTACGGCGCTCGCGCACCTGCATCGCCGTAGCATTCGGCAGCTTAGCAGCAATCTGGCGATCGGAGAAACCGTTCACCTTCAGTGTGCGAACAAAGCGCTCGCTCAGCGTGTCCAGCGTGAAGTTGGGCACAGTACTGCGTAGCGTCGAGATGCGGGCCAGCTTGGACAGGAACCACTTGTCAATCTTCGTCAACTCGTGCACACGGTCGATCGTATAGCCAGCGTCCAGAGCAGAGATGATGTAGAACAGGCGCTCGTCCGTCGGGTGCTTCAGCTGCTCGTCAAGCACAGCCGGGTTGGTCTCGTTGTCGACAACGTTGCCCTCTAAGCCGTCCAAGTTCGGGTTCACCATGCGCACAGCCTTCTGGATACACTCCTCAAAGTTGCGACCGATGGACATCACCTCACCGACAGAAAGCATGTAACTGCCTAGGTCGTTCGACACGCGCGAGAACTTCTTCAGGTCCCAGCGCGGCATCTTCACTACACAGTAGTCAAGGCTGGGCTCGAAGCAAGCCGTAGTCGTCTTGGTCACACTGTTCTTGATCGAGACAAGGTCAATGCCGAGCGAAATCTTGGTCGCGACGTAGGCAAGCGGGTAGCCGGTAGCCTTCGAAGCAAGAGCACTGGAACGGGACAGACGTGCGTTCACCTCGATAATGCAGTAACGCTCCGAGTGCGGATCCAGGGCATACTGAATGTTACACTCACCGACGATGTTAAGGTGGCGCACCACCTTCTGCGCCGTCGAGCGGAGCTTGAAGTACTCGCTATTCGAAAGCGTCTGAGACGGGGCAACGACAATCGAGTCACCCGTATGAATACCCAGAGGGTCGAAGTTCTCCATGTTGCAGACCGTAATGCAGTTATCCTTGGAATCACGCACGACCTCGTACTCGACCTCCTTCCAGCCACGCAGGTCCTGATCAATCAGAATCTGCTTGATCGAACCCTTGGAAGCGGAGCCGTGCAGGGCCTTCGTGGCGAGCACACGCAGCTCGTCGTCGTTGTCAGCGAAACCGGAGCCAAGACCACCCAGGGCGAAAGCCGAACGCACGAGCACAGGGTAACCGATATCGTTGGCAGCCTTCAAAGCACCTTCGACAGTCGTAGCGGGGTGACTCAGAGCAATAGTCTCGTTAATCTCGTCCAGCTTGGCAGAAAACTTCTCGCGATCCTCCGTGTCAATGATCGACTCGATCTGGGTACCCATCACACGGACGTTGTGGCGCTCCAGGTCGCCGTTCTGATACAGCTCAATACCGACAGCCAGAGCAGTCTGGCCACCCATGCTGACAAGGATGCCATCAGGCTTTTCCTTCTTGATGATCTCCAGCACCGTCTCAGCGCGGACAGGGACAAAGTACACCTTGTCGGCAAGACCCTTGGACGTCTGCACCGTGGCAATGTTGGGGTTGACCAGGATAACGGTCACACCCTCCTCACGAAGAGCCTTGATGGCCTGCGAGCCAGAGTAGTCGAACTCACCAGCCTGGCCAATAGACAAACCGCCGGAGCCAAGAAGCAGCACCTTGGAGAACGTGGGGCGGTCGTACAGCGAGGTGTCCATGACCGTGAGCTTAGGCGGGGCGCCCGTGACCTTCTCTAGGAACATGTCGAAGAGGAAGGCCGTGTCCGTGGGTCCGCCACAGGCCTCCGGGTGAAACTGCACCGAGAAGAACGGCTTGTGCTCGTGGATGATACCCTCGTTGGATTTGTCGTTGGCATTCATGAAGAACGTCTTCCAGCCGGCAGGCAGCGAGCTGGAGTCCACAGCGTAACCGTGGTTCTGCGGGGTAATGTAGCAGCGCGTGGTGCGCATGTCAATGCAGGGCTGGTTCATGCCGCGGTTGCCGTACTTCATCTTGTACGTGGTGGCGCCAGCAGCCAGGGCCAGGATCTGGTTACCCAGACAGATACCGAAGATCGGCTTGGGGTTCTCCAGGTTGATGGCCCAGCGGATGCTGTCGATGGTCTTGGAAGCCATGGTGGGGTCGCCCGGGCCATTACTGATGAAGATCCCGTCGTACTCCAGCTCGCTGTTGGGTAGGTCGTAGTCGTACGGCACGACGTGGAGCTCCACGCCCTTAGAGACCAGGTAGCGGATGATGTTGTGCTTCATGCCGCAGTCGAAGGCCACGACGCGGGGCCTGCCGCCCTGGTTGTACACCTTGATCTCCTTGGTGGTGACCTGCTCCACCAGGTTGAGCTGGTTGGGGTCGATGATCTCGGCAGCCTGGTTCTCAAACTCGATCTTGCCGAGCACGGCACCGAGCGAGCGGATGCGCTTGGTGATCATGCGCGTGTCGATGCCAAAGAGCGCCGGCACGCCGTGCTCCTTGAGCCAGTCGCCCAGCGACTTGACGGCGTTCCAGTGGCTGTGCTGGAACGAGTACTCGGACACGATGAGACCTGAGATCTGCACCGTGCTCGACTCGAAGAACTTGGGCAGTCCGAACTGGTCCTGCACGTCCATGTCGGGCACGCCGTAGTTGCCGATGAGCGGGTACGTGAGCACGAGGATCTGGCCGCGGTACGACGGGTCGGACAGCGCCTCCGGGTAGCCCACCATACCCGTGTTGAAAACCACCTCGCCCGACATGCTCTGGGACGCGCCGAACGAGTAGCCGGCGTACGTGGTGCCGTCGGCCAGCACCAGCGTGCCGCGCTCGGCGTCGTCCGTGACGCCTGCGACGGGGTAGCACAGGCGCGGCGGGGCCGGCGCTCGGAGAAGGACACAGTAGACATGCTGGAGAGTGTGTGTGTTAAGGCTTGAATCGGAGTGATGGTCCCGTGTCTCGAGTGCGCGCTAGGCGGCAAATGCGGAAGTCTTAGAGCCGACTGCGTGCGGAATCGACCTGCGGCTCTGAAGAGGCGGATTGGGACTCGAACACGCCCGAAGGCGTGGCCCAATCTTCAAGATCAGCCCCTCGAGTGTTTGAAACAACTCGAGAATGTTTGAAACTTTCGAGAGCATACATTTAACAAGTGAACGATCGAGTTTCATACATCGAGGTGGAGGGTTTCAATCACCATACTGAGTGGAAGTCGCTCGACGTCTTCGGTCGAGTGGCTCTCCTGGCCCGTGTGACGTCACCGCGCAGAGCCGGGGCGCCATTAAAGTGGTGGTGCTGGTGC